>JAQIUQ010001699.1:995748-1329135 GCA_030378365.1 Hybognathus amarus | reverse complement strand
GTCATGTGCCTTCGTTCAGTTACGTATTGCTGTAGATTCGGTGCAGAAGCTGAAGGTTTAAGTTCAAGGGAAGCTCTTCAGAGCGACTGAAGAGAGCAAAATCATGTCAGACGTTACCTACCGTGACCTTCATCCAAACAGACAAACCTATTTACAATCCAGGACAAACAGGTGAGCTGTGAATGATCCTTGGTTGAAGCTATCAAATCTTCAAATGCATTATGCAATATGTGAGTTTGTTTGTGTCTTTGCAGTTAATTTCAGAGTTGTCTCCATGAATCCCAAATGTGTGCCTTTTGATCAAATGATGTTTCACCATTTTGAGTGTTCTGACCATAAATGAAAAGCAAATTAAAAGCAGGTTCTTTTAAGATGCCAAAATGTCAACTTCAATGACCGCTTTTAAATGTTAATTATTCCTGTCTTTCTTGCAGTAGAATCTGGTCGTGGTGGGGGGGTGAGTTTGCTTTGGAGTAAGACTTTGAATGGAGCCAATGCAGCTTTTTGCACTTTTCTTTCTTTGCAGATTTTCTCTGAGCTGTTAATTTGTTTTAATAGGACAAAGATAATAACCGGATTGGTCAGTGGACAAACGTTTCTTCAACGGGGCTAATATTGCAGATCCTGAACGAGCTTAGGATCTGAATCAGGTGTGTTAAATAAGGGAGCCATACACAATATGCAGAGCAGTGGATCGCAAGGACTGGAGTTGAGAACCCCTGCACTGAAGGGTTTTATTGCTGACCGAGAAGTCTCCCAAGTTTTTGAGGTGAGAAAATACGGTTAGTTGTTAAGCGCTTTGTTTCTGGTTTAGTTTTGCCCAAGTTTGACGTGACTGAAAGTTGAGTCTTGTGCCAAGTGAGTGATGCTTTATTTTCTTGTCTTGTGGTTGGTCAGTTCTTTATCTTGTTGTGATGTTTCCCAGATATACACATGGCCAACCTGTACCTGGTCAAGCCTTAGTGGAAGTGTGCCGTGATCCATTTCCATACATTCTGCTTCATAATTTGACCAGACAGTGCCTGACTCAAACCACAAATGTGTGTGACTCGTGCCGTACTGCATGAGGATTTTCCTTATGCCTGTGCTTGATTTAATTGTCTATCTTTGTTCTCCTACCAGATGAATGCCACGGGCTGTGCCTCTTTTACTGTTGATACGTCAGTGTTTTTCAACACCAAATTTGAAGACCAAATGCAAGACACATTTCTTGTAAATGTGAATGTTACTGAGGGAACAGGTGAGCTATTGGCTGATCTGAACCATTATACTCTTTATGATCTTTACAAGAAATCCACTTTAAGCCACAAAGTTGATATTCTCCACTGTTTGTTTGGATTTTCTCTTGCAGATGTAATGGTGTCAAAATCTGCAATGGTGTCCATTACGTTTGTAGTTGGCAAAGTCACATTTGTGGACCTCCTGGTTCCTTATTTTGAACCTGGATCAATGTTAATGGAAAGGTAAGTAAAATGTCATCCCTTATTGCAGAAGCCTTCAAATTGCTTCCCTTTCCTAACCTTGATCATTCCTAACAGATCTATGTGACTCGGCAAAGCTGTATATCTCTTGGAGGGGAGCAACTGGCCCAACAAACTGCTGTTGAATCTAACCACAAACAAGAATGGATGGGCTGCGTTCTCCCTAAACACTGCTAATCTTAAGGCTGATCTGAATCTTGTGGTGAGACTTATATTTTGTAAAAATTAAGACTTTCTCGAACATGAAACTGATTAAGTTTGATCTGTGACATTCCAGTTGTCTGTCAGTGTTGATATGGTTCCAGCAGTGCAGATTCTTGTCTACAGCATTCTTTCCCAGTAAGAATGTAGTTACTGCTAGTGTGTGGTTTGACACCGATTTGTTTTTCCAGAACCAGGCACTGTATGATGTGGCTATTTTTCAGATGTCTCTGCAGTTTTCTCCAGCTATGGCTGTTCCTGTGGAGGGAAATGTTCTGATGGTTTCTGCTCAAGCAAGATCTCTGTAGCTTCAGTGCTGTAGTTTAGAGTGTCTGGATCATGGAGCCAGGAAAATGTCTGCTGAAAGGGTATCTTGGTTAAAAAAAAAGAAATTGTAAAAATTAAAGTACTTTTTGTCTTGTGTTGTTATGGTCTTTACTTGCTTTTATTAATGAATTTTAATGTTGTTTTTTTTAATTTTATTTTTTTAAAAGAGTCCCTCGAGAAAAAATGTTAATTTTTTTTTTAAGTCTGCTTAAACGGTATCCCTCAAGTCCCTTGGGGGACATTAATTTTTTTTTTTTTTTTAAGTCACATGAAAGGCTCTAGACCCTTCCAGAGCATGGTCCTCTATCAGAATCGCAGAGTTTAAAGAAGATCAGAGCAACTCAAAATTTTGACCCGCCTCTGGATTCTGATAGAGGGCCATGTGACTTAGTCTTGAGTGCAAAAATGGAGATGCTACGTAGCATTTATGCCATTATAAATCAGAATCCAGAGTTTCAAGAAGATTGAAAAAACGTATTTTTTCACTCAAAAAAAAAACAAGGGGTACCACTGTCGTTTTTTTTTGCGGGTCAAAATTTTGAGTTGCTCTGTTCTTCTTGAAACTCTGGATTCCTGATAGAGGGCCATGCTCTGGAAGGGTCTAGAGCATCCATGTAACTTAAAATATATATATATATATATTTTAATGTCCCCATGTCCAAAAGGGAGTCGAGGGACTTTAAAAAAAAATAAAATAAAAAAACATTAAAATTCATTAATAAAAGCAAGTAAAGACCATTACAACACAAGACAAAAAGTACTTTAATTTTTACAATTTTTTTTTTTTAACCAAGATACCCTTTCAGCAGACATTTTCCTGGCTCCATGATCCAGACACTCTAAACTACAGTACTGAAGCTACAGAGATCTTGCTTGAGCAGAAACCATCAGAACATTTCCCTCCACAGGAACAGCCATAGCTGGAGAAAACTGCAGAGACATCTGAAAAATAGCCACATCATACAGTGCCTGGTTCTGGAAAAACAAATCAGTGTCAAACCACACACTAGCAGCAACTACATTCTTACTGGGAAAGAATGCTGTAGACAAGAATCTGCACTGCTGGAACCATATCAACACTGACAGACAACTGGAATGTCACAGATCAAACTTAATCAGTTTCATGTTCGAGAAAGTCTTAATTTTTACAAAATATAAGTCTCACCACAAGATTCAGATCAGCCTTAAGATTAGCAGTGTTTAGGGAGAACGCAGCCCATCCATTCTTGTTTGTGGTTAGATTCAACAGCAGTTTGTTGGGCCAGTTGCTCCCCTCCAAGAGATATACAGCTTTGCCGAGTCACATAGATCTGTTAGGAATGATCAAGGTTAGGAAAGGGAAGCAATTTGAAGGCTTCTGCAATAAGGGATGACATTTTACTTACCTTTCCATTAAGCATTGATCCAGGTTCAAAATAAGGAACCAGGAGGTCCACAAATGTGACTTTGCCAACTACAAACGTAATGGACACCATTGCAGATTTTGACACCATTACATCTGCAAGAGAAAATCCAAACAAACAGTGGAGAATATCAACTTTGTGGCTTAAAGTGGATTTCTTGTAAAGATCATAAAGAGTATAATGGTTCAGATCAGCCAATAGCTCACCTGTTCCCTCAGTAACATTCACATTTACAAGAAATGTGTCTTGCATTTGGTCTTCAAATTTGGTGTTGAAAAACACTGACGTATCAACAGTAAAAGAGGCACAGCCCGTGGCATTCATCTGGTAGGAGAACAAAGATAGACAATTAAATCAGGCACAGGCATAAGGAAAGTCCTCATGCAGTACGGCACGAGTCACACACATTTGTGGTTTGAGTCAGGCACTGTCTGGTCAAATTATGAAGCAGAATGTATGGAAATGGATCACGGCACACTTCCACTAAGGCTTGACCAGGTACAGGTTGGCCATGTGTATATCTGGGAAACATCACAACAAGATAAAGAACTGACCAACCACAAGACAAGAAAATAAAGCATCACTCACTTGGCACAAGACTCAACTTTCAGTCACGTCAAACTTGGGCAAAACTAAACCAGAAACAAAGCGCTTAACAACTTACCGTATTTTTTCACCTCAAAAACTTGGGAGACTTCTCGGTCAGCAATAAAACCCTTCAGTGCAGGGGTTCTCAACTCCAGTCCTTGCGATCCACTGCTCTGCATATTGTGTATGGCTCCCTTATTTAACACACCTGATTCAGATCCTAAGCTCGTTAGGATCTGCAATATTAGCCCCGTTGAAGAAACGTTTGTCCACTGACCAATCCGGTTATTATCTTTGTCCTATTAAAACAAATTAACAGCTCAGAGAAAATCTGCAAAGAAAGAAAAGTGCAAAAAGCTGCATTGGCTCCATTCAAAGTCTTACTCCAAAGGAAACTCACCCCCCACCACGACCAGATTCCTACTGCAAGAAAGACAGGAATAATTAACATTTAAAAGCGGTCATTGAAGTTGACATTTTGGCATCTTAAAAGAACCTGCTTTTAATTTGCTTTTCATTTATGGTCAGAACACTCAAAATGGTGAAACATCATTTGATCAAAAGGCACACATTTGGGATTCATGGAGACAACTCTGAAATTAACTGCAAAGACACAAACAAACTCACATATTGCATAATGCATTTGAAGATGATAGCTTCAACCAAGGATCATTCACAGCTCACCTGTTTGTCCTGGATTGTAAATAGGTTTGTCTGTTTGGATGAAGGTCACGGTAGGTAACGTCTGACATGATTTTGCTCTCTTCAGTCGCTCTGAAGAGCTTCCCTTGAACTTAAACCTTCAGCTTCTGCACCGAATCTCCATCTACCCAAGGAGCCTGTAAAGAACTTCAGTTAACACACAAGAAACCAAGACAAAAAGAGCCACACACATCTAATGACTATGACAGACCTGGAAACCCCTTATTGTTTCCACGTTGATACAATGTCCGTTTGCTATCTGGGAAAATTCCCTACAAAGGGACACAAACCACACCAACAGCAGGAGCAGAGCAGACAGTGAAGCGATCCAAAACTAGGCTTTTTAAAGAGCCCAGCCAGCTGCAGCCACTGACGAGTAGGAGGAGTTCCAAGATCCAATCAGCCGTTGAACCACCAATCAGCTGCTGGAATGGTTACAGAAGCCATCTTGCCTGTAAGAAGAAAAACACAAGAACCACAACCAATGCCAGAAAAGAAATCACTATAATATGTACCCAGTTCTTTGGGGACGTAACAGGGTGAATAAACTCTGAGATTCAATGTTCAGAAATTATTAATAGAGATAGTGAAATGTGTGTGTGTGTGTGTGTGTTATGTTAATGAATTCCAACCTGTCGTAAATGGGATGCGCGTGCACGTTCATTCTCAATTACAATGAATAAAGTCCATCATATCTGACTGACATCTATATATAGGCATATAATAACATGAATGTGAATTTTATTTGATTTGATTAACTTTATTGTCTGTTCAGTACTGGACAGAAATTCATCTTTGACACTGGCACATGTTGTGGAAATAATTCTCTGTTTGAAAAGATAGGAGGAAGAAGACAAGTGGAAAACCTCTTAAAAGTCAAAGTATCAAAAGTTTATTTCTTGCAAGAAATAAAAATTGAAATGGCATTCAACATACAGACAGTGTCTACATGTGAAGGCGAAGGCTTGTCCCATTTCGCCCAGGTTATATATATTGAGATCCTACGTAGCATTTATGCCATTATAAATATCTCAATATCTCAGCTCTGTATGCCATTATAATTATCTCAATATCGCAGCTCTGGAAGGGTCTAGAGCCTCCATTTTTGCACTCAGGTCTAAGTCCCATGAACCTCTATAAGAATCCAGAGTTTAAAGAAGATTGGAGAAACGTATTTTTTCCGCACAAAAAAAAACATAAGGGGTACCACTGTCGTTTTTTTTTTTTTCGGGTCAAAATTTTGAGTTGCTCTGATCTTCTTGAAACTCTGCGATTCTGATAGAGGGCCATGGGACTTAGACCTGAGTGCAAAATGGAGGCTCTAGATCCTTCCAGAGCTGAGATATTTAGATATTTATAATGGCATACAGAGCTGAGATATTGAGATATTTACAATGGCATAAATGCTACGTGAGATCTCAATATCTCAGCTCTGGAAGGGTCTAGAGCCTCCATTTTTGCACTCAGATCTAAGTCCCATGGCCCTCTATCAGAATCCAGAGTTTCAAGAAAATCTAAATTTTGATCTCAAAAAAAAAAAAAAAAAAACGACAGTGGTACCCCTTATGTTTTTTTTTTGTGCGAAAAAATAAGTTTCTCCAATCTTCTTGAAACTTGGATTCTGATGAGGGCAGGGACTTAGACCTGAGTGCAAAAATGGAGGCTCTAGACCCTTCCAGAGCTAAAATATTGAGATCTCAAGTAGCATTTATGCCATTATAAATATCTCCATATCTCAGCTCTGTATGCCATTATAAATATCTCCATATCTCAGCTCTGTATGCCATTATAATTATCTCAATATCTCAGCTCTGGAAGGGTCTAGAGCCTCCATTTTTGCACTCAGGTCTAAGTCCCATGGCCCTCTATCAGAATCCAGAGTTTCAAGAAAATCAAAATTTTGACCCGAAAAAAAAAAAAAACGACAGTGGTACCCCTTATGTTTTTTGTTTTGTTTTTTTGTGCGAAAAAATAAGTTTCTCCAATCTTCTTGAAACTCTGGATTCTGATAGAGGGCCATGGGACTTAGACCTGAGTGCAAAAATGGAGGCTCTAGATCCTTCCAGAGCTGAGATATTTAGATATTTATAATGGCATACAGAGCTGAGATATTGAGATATTTACAATGGCATAAATGCTACGTGAGATCTCAATATCTCAGCTCTGGAAGGGTCTAGAGCCTCCATTTTTGCACTCAGATCTAAGTCCCATGGCCCTCTATCAGAATCCAGAGTTTCAAGAAAATCTAAATTTTGACCCAAAAAAAAAAACGACAGTGGTACCCCTTATGTTTTTTTTTTTGTGCGAAAAAATAAGTTTCTCCAATCTTCTTGAAACTCTGGATTCTGATAGAGGGCCATGGGACTTAGACCTGAGTGCAAAAATGGAGGCTCTAGATCCTTCCAGAGCTGAGATATTTAGATATTTATAATGGCATACAGAGCTGAGATATTGAGATATTTACAATGGCATAAATGCTACATGAGATCTCAATATCTCAGCTCTGGAAGGGTCTAGAGCCTCCATTTTTGCACTCAGATCTAAGTCCCATGGCCCTCTATCAGAATCCAGAGTTTCAAGAAAATCTAAATTTTGACCCGAAAAAAAAAACGACAGTGGTACCCCTTATGTTTTTTGTTTTTTGTGCGAAAAAATAAGTTTCTCCAATCTTCTTGAAACTCTGGATTCTGATAGAGGGCCATGGGACTTAGACCTGAGTGCAAAAATGGAGGCTCTAGACCCTTCCAGAGCTGAGATATTGAGATATTTATAATTTCTCAATATCTCTAGATATGTCATAAATATCTCATAAATATCTCAATATCTCAGCTCTGGAAGGGTCTAGAGCCTCCATTTTTGCACTCAGGTCTTAGTCCCATGGCCCTCAATCAGAATCCAGAGTTTCAAGAAGATTGGAGAAACTTTTTTTTTGCACCAACAAAAAAAAAAACATAAGGGGTACCACTGTCGTTTTTTTTTTGTGTGCAAAAAAAAAAGTTTCTCCAATCTCCTTGAAACTCTGGATTCTGATTGAGGGCCATGGGACTAAGACCTGAGTGCATAAATGGAGGCTCTAGATCCTTCCAGAGCTGAGATATTGAGATATTTATGAGATATTTATGACATACTGAGATATTGAGCCATTATAAATATCTCAATATCTCAGCTCTGGAAGGGTCTAGAGCCTCCATTTTTGCACTCAGGTCTAAGTCCCATGGCCCTCTATCAGAATCCAGAGTTTCAAGAAAATCTAAATTTTTGACCCGAAAAAAAAACGAGTGGTACCCCTTATGTTTTTTTTTTGTGCGAAAAAAATAAGCTTCTCTCAATCTTCTTGAAACTCTGGATTCTGATAAGAGGCCATGGGACTTAGACCTGAGTGCAAAATTGGAGGCTCTAGACCCTTCCAGAGCTGAGATATTGAGATATTTATAATTTCTCAATATCTTCAGTATGTCATAAATATCTCATAAATATCTCAATATCTCAGCTCTGGAAGGGTCTAGAGCCTCCATTTTTGCACTCAGGTCTTAGTCCCATGGCCCTCAATCAGAATCCAGAGTTTCAAGAAGATTGGAGAAACTTTTTTTTGCACCAACAAAAAAAAAACATAAGGGGTACCACTGTCGTTTTTTTTTGTGTGCAAAAAAAAAGTTTCCTCAATTCTGAAACTCTGATTCCTGATTGAGGCTGTCGTGGGAAAATTATAATAGACAAAGTCAATCATGTCACCAACCATAAAGTTCTGATTTTATATTATAATCAGTAGAAGTTAATCATATTACTAACGCTCTGATTTTGTATTTCTATCAGATATCATGATTTCAATATTCCTCTCATGTGATACAATCTATCATGCTTCCTACTTTCTCTGTCTGAAGACGACTAAAACTTTCCATTTCTAATTCTAACAATAAAACATAATGAGACTTACTTCCTTTATTTCAGGATGTAGCCATCAGGCGAACTTTCCACATGAACTAACCATCTAACAAATATATGACCCAATATAACCTCGGTAAGGCTGAATCTTGACAAAATACTAAATGTTCTGTTCCTTGAACATATGCTGATGTTACTAACAAAGGAGGGGGGCTTGTTTTAACCAATGTGACAAATCATGTGGGTAGAGCGTGACAATGATTTTTGATTAGTGATGATGATTCTATTTTGATGTGTCTGGCTTTGCACTATAAAGTCTGTTGTATTTTCTGATTGTGTTGAGACTTCTCTGAGTACTGCTCGAGAGGACTCCCAGCTGAAATAAAGAGCCATCTAAGGGACATTTACTGAAATCTGTCTGTCATTTAAGCTGCGCAGCAAGGTTAGTTAGTAGAACAAGACATTTGAGCAAAACACTAGAGACCTTACTACTAAGTGATAGTGTGGGACAAAAACACTAGAGACCTTACTACTAAGTGATAGTGTTCAACAAGGGACGAGGCGTCGTCCGACTCTTTGTGAGACTCTTAGGCTGGGTTAGATTGGTCAACCAGCGCGTTCAGAGGTAGACTCGACTGGGTATAGTATTCGGGTGTCAGGGACACCAGGCCCATGCCTAAGTCAGGGGCGTGTAGAGAAAATCCATCACAGGGCCATGGGACTAAGACCTGAGTGCAAAAATGGAGGCTCTAGATCCTTCCAGAGCTGAGATATTGAGATATTTATAATATTCTCAATATCTCAGTATGTCATAAGATATCTCATAAATATCTCAGCTCTGGAAGGGTCTAGAGCCTCCATTTTGCACTCAGGTCTTAGTCCCATGGCCCTCAATCAGAATCCAGAGTTTCAAGAAGATTGGAGAAACTTTTTTTTTGCACCAACAAAAAAAAAACATAAGGGGTACCACTGTCATTTTTTTTTTGTGTGCAAAAAAAAAGTTTCTCCAATTTCTTGAAACTCTGGATTCTGATTGAGGGCCATGGGACTAAGACCTGAGTGCAAAAATGGAGGCTCTAGACCCTTCCAGAGCTCAGATATTGAGATATTTATGAGATATTTTATGACATACTGAGATATTGAGCCATTATAAATATCTCAATATCTCAGCTCTGGAAGGGTCTAGAGCCTCCATTTTTGCACTCAGGTCTTAGTCCCATGGCCCTCAATCAGAATCCAGAGTTTCAAGAAGATTGGAGAAACTTTTTTTTTGCACAAAAAAAAAACATAAGGGGTACCACTGTCGTTTTTTTTGTGTGCAAAAAAAAAGTTTCTCCAATCTTCTTGAAACTCTGGATTCTGATTGAGGGCCATAGGACTAAGACCTGAGTGCAAAAATGGAGGCTCTAGACCCTTCCAGAGCTGAGATATTGAAATATTTATGAGATATTTATGACATATTGAGATATTGAGCCATTATAAATATCTCAATTTCTCAGCTCTGGAAGGGTCTAGAGCCTCCATTTTTGCACTCAGGTCTAAGTCCCATGGCCCTCTATCAGAATCCAGAGTTTCAAGAAGATTGGAGAAACTTTTTTTTTGCACAAAAAAAAACATAAGAGGTACCACTGTCGTTTTTTTTGTGTGCAAAAAAAAGTTTCTCCAATCTTCTGAAACTCTGGATTCTGATTGAGGGCCATGGGACTAAGACCTGAGTGCAAAAATGGAGGCTCTAGACCCTTCCAGAGCTGAGATATTGAGATATTTAGTAATGGCATACTGAATTCTACCTAGATCTCAATATCTCAGCTCTGGAAGGGTCTAGAGCCTCCATTTTGCACTTAGGTCTTAGTCCCATGGCCCTCAATCAGAATCCAGAGTTTCAAGAAGATTGGAGAAACTTTTTCTTTGCACAAAAAAAAACATAAGGGGTATCACTGTCGTTTTTCTTTGTGTGCAAAAAAAAAGTTTCTCCAATCTTCTTGAAACTCTGGATTCTGATTGAGGGCCATGGGACTAAGACCTGAGTTCAAAAATTGAGGCTCTAGACCCTTCCAGAGTTGAGATATTGAGATATTTATGAGATATTTATGACATACTGAGATATTGAGCCATTATAAATATCTCAATATCTCAGCTCTGGAAGAGTCTAGAGCCTCCATTTTGCACTCAGGTCTAAGTCCCATGGCCCTCTATCAGAATCCAGAGTTTCAAGAAGATTGGAGAAACTTTTTTTTTCACACACAAAAAACGTAAGGGGTACCACTGTCATTTTTTTTTTTTGTGTGTGTGTGTGCAAAAAAAAGTTTCTCCAATCTTCTTGAAACTCTGGATTCTGATTGAGGGCCATGGGACTAAGACCTGAGTTCAAAAATGGAGGCTCTAGACCCTTCCAGAGTTGAGATATTGAGATATTTATTAGATATTTATGACATACTGAGATATTGAGCCATTATAAATATCTCAATATCTCAGCTCTGGAAGGGTCTAGAGCCTCCATTTTGCACTCAGGTCTAAGTCCCATGGCCCTCTATCAGAATCCAAAGTTTCAAGAAGATTGGAGAAACTTTTTTTTTGCACCAAAAAGAAACATAAGGGGTACCACTGTCGTTTTTTTTTTGTGTGTGGAAAAAAAAGTTTCTCCAATCTTCTCTGAAATATCCTATCTCTGATAGGATTGTTTTATCATGAATAAACAAATGTCCAATATATAAAGGAAAAACCTTACAATTAAAGTTGTAATGTTATAATATTCAAGTTTTTGTTCTAAAAAAAGAAAGATACACACAGAAAATGACTCTAATATGACCAGATTGATTGATTTGGAAGTCCGCCATTGCTGCATCAACATCTTAATCTGTGGCATTTGGGCTCCACCTTGTCACAGCATCTGAGGGAAGAGAATGTGGTTTAAAAAAGGCTAATTTTTAGGTTAATTACTTATGGTTTTTGAAAATGTTATTTTTTCTGCATAATAATCTTATGCCAATAAAATATGTTCTGCATTAAATGTGTTTGAATAGTAAAATAATTAAAATAAAACATCCAGACAGGTGGTCTTTTAAAGAATGTCCCCTGATTAGATAAAAGCTAACAATAAAAATTACATTAATATTAAGACAAGGAACAAGAGATGTCTTTTTAATGTCATAAGGCCAAAATTACCTTGAATTAGTTCATACAAAGGTGTAGCGTTGAAAAGCATCTTATCAATTTGGCCACCACCCCTCACATATGACATTTGACATGATTCTGTGAAAGAAATTACACAGGATTACTTCACCTCAAAAAAAAAAAAAGTCCATATAAAGGTCAATTTGGGTGAGACTGAATTGACAGGGAGTGATAACAATGGTCTCAATAATCATTCGATACTTGGTTAAATACTTGTACTTCTAACAAAGGTTTACAGTGAACTCCACACCACATATAATACTTTGAATTGACACGAGGTAGCTCCTTGAGGGTCTGGTGCCACCCATTTCAAAATGTAAATATTAGTAAAATATAAATTCAGTTTTGGATAGGACACCCCCATGGCTGGAAGAAAATCATTAACATACATACCCTCACATCTGTGCTCTCTCCTGAATGCAGTGGTCAAGAGGCAAGACAACATTAGGAAATTCTGTTCATGAAAACATAAAACACAGACTTAAATAAGAGGGTAGTTAAATTAATATTTTTTTAAAGTACCGAAAAACAATATTATTAAATTTTAACTACTTTGTGGATGTAGCAAGGATTTAGACTTATTGTTATCCAATTCTACCTAGTTAACTAATGTAGCCATATAATGATCATTCATAATGATTAAATCTAAGGTAGCCAACCCTGGTCCTCGAGAGCCGCTCTCCTGCTATTTCCAAACTATCCCTGCTCTACTGACTGCTGACTATTAACAGATCAGGTGTGTTGTCAGAAGCTGGAAGGGCAGGAATCAGTAGAAAACAAGCAGGGCAGTGGCTCTTGAGGACCAGGTTTGGCTACACTTGGTCTGTGCATATTTTGAATTATTAAATAATAAGACTGCTGTTTAAATGTTCACTTCACAGTGTAATAATGACTTAGATACTATGAAATTAGCTGGCTGTACTTTAGCTTTTTCTTGAGCAATGACAGACATTATAGGCTCTATATTTCTACCAGTATGATTTAGTAAAATGTATGTTTGTATTCAATGTAAATTGTGTAAAAAATAAGATGCAAATCGCAAAGTTCTCACATACAATGGGGTGTCCTCTGGGACTGGGATGATAATGCAGAATTTGGAACTGGTGACTATAGACATTAAAAACAAATGGGTGAAAAATAAAGTAAGTAAAGACACCTTAATCAATAAACACCATTGCAAAACAAACAAAAAAAAAAACTTTGTGAAGGACATAAAACAAGAAAAATGCCATGCCTCTTTCGGTTCTGCCAAATGGCCTGGGGAAGGATTCCTGAATTCTACTTCTGACAGATGGCTGTTCGTTATGACACCCTGAAAGACAAATTGAAAAAAAAAAAAAAAAAAAAAAAAACATTCACAAAAGTAATTACAAAATTGGTAATCTTTAGAGTATGGTTAGAGACTTGTAACAGAGGAAAACTGGAAAACTGCCTTATTATAGAAAGCACATAAACTGCCTTCTAAGTAACAATAATTCACTCACAATACTTTCCAAATATTATCAAAAACATAAGATGTATTCTTTGCAGACAGTATTTATAATCAATGTGCAAAAATGTACAGTCATACTTTACATTTAAAGCTGAGGCCATAGGTGAGAAATCAGGTAGTCTCCTTCCAGATATGTGCATATTTTCATTGTGCAACCTCGCCTGCACAAAAAAAGTTAATTTTATTGTAGTGTAAGATATAAATACAGTAAATCACAGAGCCGTCTTGGGATATTATGTTAACAATTTAGCAAAACACAAGCTGACTTGGACCTGAAATATCATGATGGAAACATCCTTAAAGGGATAGTTCACTATGAAATCAATTTTTGATATGTTTTAGCTTACCTCAAGTGTATCCAAGACGTAGGTGTCTTTGTTTCCACAGTAGTTTCAATTTTTATGTTTTAGGTCAAACCGTTTGTGCTATCAGTCATTTAATGGAAGTCTATGGGGTCCACTTCAAAGAGCATGCACAGAGAAGTCCAAATGAAAACATGATTTAATGACTTGTAAATGTAAGTACACATTAATGGCCTAAGACACAAAATCAGCGGTTTGTGTGAGAAAACGAACATTGTTTATATAGGTTTTACCTCTTGTAACCACAGCCACAAAGCACCCGCGCCCTCAGATCCCTTGGATTTGGCTGTGGTAACAAGAGGTAAACACGAGTACAAATAAATTCGTTTTCTCACACAAACCGCTCGTTTTGTGTCTTAGGCCATCAATGTGTACTTACATTCACAAGTCATTGAATCATGTTTAATTTGGACTTCTCTGTGCATGCTCTTTGAGGTGGACCCCATAGACCTCCATTATATGACTGATAGACACAAACGGTTTGACCTAAAAATATCAAAATTGAAACTACTGTTGATACAAAGACACCTACATCTTGGATACACTTGAGGCAAGCTAAAACATACCAAAAATTTATTTCAAAGTGAACTATCCCTTTAATTATCCAACTGCGAACTACCGAAGGGTCCGTGCAGAATAGCGCAAATTCGTTCCGCTTTTATTTTGTTTGACTTTGGCTGCTTTTGCAACGTTGCGGTCGAAAAATCTGGTCTCACCAGCGGAAAAATGGTCGCAATCTGAAATTCTGCCAAGTTAATTTTATCCAAACTCAAACCTTTCAGTTGAAAGTGTACGCATCATTTATTCCGGTTCCTTCCAAGTCAAAATGCAAAACTCAAATCACATTTATAAAATAATACAAAATGTACTTACCAAAAAGCAGACTGTAGTAACTTTTTACAACAAATCGCCCCATCATCAAGTCCTCTCGCCTCGTGGTGGTTGAGAAAAAAAAACAGGCAAATGGCTGCTTTGTTGCTTTATCGCGACATAATCGATCATTTCGCGGAATTTTGCCATATCGCGGGATTTGTTATCAAATCTCGGTAGCACAGTTTTATCGTGTAAAGGTTGAGGACGTTAGTGTATGTATTTTCAGAACCTGTAAAAACTACTTGGGACATTTAAATTATTTGCTGCAATATCAGCCAAGGTGTAAGCATAATTGCTTTTTCATATTTCATAAGGATTTCATAGAGGGTCACGATGGACTATAAATGCAAGTGTAAACGACGTCACCGACTCACCTACTGGACGTCAACTTACAACTGATCCACAACATGAATAAAATGCAGTGGCTTTGCAATCACTTGACTACACTGGGCATTTTGTGATTAATTGATAAACAAAATATAAAGTAATGTTAACTACACCTACCTAAAAGTTAAAATAACAATTAGCCTATGCATGCAACTGTAGACAAGTACAAATGTATCTGAATGCATTTTTAGGAAATTTTCTGTGTTGCATATTTTTACCGATTTATGACGAACTGGCAGCAACTATTTTTGGCCAGGGACACGACGTCGCCGTCGGACCAATGTTGGCTAGGTTGACTTATATCCTAAAAGAAAGATTCCCTTGCTGCAACTAAGAAGTTCCCAGTGTCACGGTATAGATGTAGAATTGTGTATTGAGGCTTTTGTCCAGTCCTCCGGGTATCTGCAGTGTGTCTAAACATATGCGGTCATGAGGAGGTCACGAGACGTGCTGCTGCGCCAAAATGATTAATGTCATCTTTTCTATAGAGAAATGCCATAGATTAACGTTTTCTGTACAACATGATGAGTGCTTTAAACAGGCATGTACTGGCATAGAATATAAATACAAGTAGCTAATACTAAATTAAGAAGCCCAAATAAAGACACGCTGGTTATTAAATCCTTGAAAAAGCAACTTTTGAAGGAACAAAGATTGTAGTCCAATTACTTTTTTGACAATCTTTCATAAGGCGTTTAGATAAAACGTTAGAAAGAAACATGAAAAATAAGAAGTTAGGCTGCTGACATATTCGTATGAGTGATTAAAATGTGGCAAATTCGTACTAAATTCATACGACCTCACTGGTACGAATTCGTAGCCTACGATTTGTCTAAACCCACGTGACGGTTCGGTTTAGGGCGGGGTCAGGGGTAGGTCATTTGCAATGAATTCATACGAATTGGTCAATTCGTAAAATATGTACGATTTGCAAAAATCGTAGGCCTACTGAATTCGTACGACTGAGTGAGCTTGTAATCGAATTGTTACGAATTAGCCACTTCGCAAAACTCGTACGAATTCCCGTGAGATTATTGATTTATTTTTATATTGAATGCTGAAGTAAAATGTGATTGAGAAAGTTATGCTATTACTCTAAAAGTCAGTCAACAAGGCAGCTTTAAAGAAACTGTACCTCACTGTTTTCATTTTTCATTTTTCCTTTATTTTTTTCCATAGTCAAGTGGACTGAATTCACCTGACATGGCACGTGCACTTTAAAGAACAATACGGGTATGAACAATAGAATTAATAGAGCAATCGACTCTATCAAGTCGAGGTCATAAGATTCAGGAGGACTTTCTAAATTTCACTCTTTTAATTAAGGGAATAGCCTATATAAAACGATCAGAGGCAGGCCCATTAGAATGCATAACCGACAACATCCTTTGTTCATCAAAATGCTTTCCTGGAATTACTATATTATTTGTCCTACACCTAAAAAACCCACTATGATATTACTTAATTTTTTGAAGAAGAAGAAATTAATCCACTGCACAGTGTAGAAACAATAAAAATACTATTTATGAAAATAAAAAATACTCAATATTTCAATAGACATAGCCTAAAGAAAGAAAGAAAGAAAAACATTTTCCCATTCGTTAACACTTTTTAATCCGCAATACAAAAAGACAAAAAAAAGACAAAATTTTGGGTAGCCTAATGTCCTCACAAATTGGAGTTATGGTAGCAAAAGAGCTCGTTGCCTCATTCCCGTTTTTATCCTCTTTAGAGAGCCTATCTTTGCCTGAAATGGTTAAAGCGATGTTATTATCGATGTTTTATGCATCTGTTTGTGTCAGCAACCACAAGAAGCGCAGAAGGTAGGGAGGAATTATAAAAGGGTTGACACCCAGAGCGACCGGCGCGCTTTTGTGAGAGAAAGAAAAATGATTTATTGCCAGCAACGTGGTTCAAACAGAGTTCACTGAGAATTGTAGTGTACGGCGGAGGCGCTGAGTTATGGTCTTGCTGAGCCACTACATCAAAGATTCCTTTTCAGATTTAGTGAATGGACCCAGCGGCATGAGACAAGGGAACAAACTTACTTTAATTAGAAAATTCCCAAGATCACAAGCGACTTTCAAACAATAAGGGACGAGTTTGAAATCTATGAAAGGCACAAGGGGAACCATAAAAACCTGCAGAATAATAATTCTAATAATAAAAAACTATAACCGCCACGACCATCGGTTAAAAGGTTCCAAATATCACTTCCAAAAAATTTTTTAATAAAATTGAAAATGCATTGAAATAGTTTAAATAGCATTTATTGAATATCTAATTCATATGGAATGAGTACACTTGCATTCCCTGCACACACGGGAGCAGTAATATTTCATGTTAATAGCGCTGCAGCTCGGCAGAAGCCGGACTTGTAATATGCATAGTGAATGCTTCTATTTGACATGGCTTGTGACAGCAATTCACTGAACTCAAAATAACAAATCGTTCTCAAAAAAAGAGAGATTGATTTTAGCGTCACAATCGGAGAGGGTAGCCCCATGGCTCTTTGATCATCTTCTTTAATAAACAGTATGTATGGTTATGATTTGACTAGTTAAACTATTCGAAATGAAAGACAAGGCTTTTAAATTGCTGTCATGCTGCCATTTACACGTCATTGTTTTAATGCAGTCCAAAGTAATCTTGTACATGTGCTAAGATTGAGATGACCATTATTCAAACACAAACCTGGCCATACTGGCAGGCCTTTCTTGGCATCTTGGAAACTCATTGAACAGTGTATTATATTAAACATTCCCTGAACAAAAAAAAAAAAAATCCCTCCAGGAGAAAGAGAGTGAGTCGTTGAGGCTATCAGTCTTTGTCTTCGAAAATACGCCAGACATGTTATTGACAGTACTGAGTGTCTGAGTAAATATTCAAACAAGACACTGTTGAGAGTCAATGAAAAGGGACTAGTCCTTGGGTTTCAGTCCTTGTGCACAATTAATCACTAGTGCGAGACAACCGCTGTCCACATGCAGCTTATGTAAAGGAAGTGTGATTCTCTATTATGTTCATTTCAGACTGGGTAGGCCTATACTTACATCAACGCGACAGCTAATGTTATAGTTATGTTATTTTAATTAGCACAACAATAATCCTTACCGTGTCGATAACATTTAAGTGTCTGAAATAGGCTACTGGGATCTGGGCAGGTTGAGTGCAAAATAGTCAACGTTGAGTGCAAAATAGTCAATGGAACCTCTTCCGTCAGTTTATAGGCTATATGACGTCAGAGAGGACAAAGACTAATTCTGTTGCGAATGCAAGAGTTTTGTGATCAATTTGTAATTATTTCCATTGACATTTGAAACTTTTTGGCGCTGGGTCACTTGTTGTTTTTAAAGACTTTCCCATTGCCCTAAAATGTCGTCAAATTATACGCCAAAACTGGGCTGTTCCTGCTCTTTGTTCATCAAAACAGTGTTTTAAATATAGGCTATTCAATGCGATTCTTACATCAACTTAAACATAAGTGTTTGGTTACCCGAACTAGCAAATAACCTTCTCAGCGACTCTCTTCTTACATGGCCAGTTGTTTAAAAAAAAAAAAAAAACTCTATTATTCCAAATATTTTTGACATGCATTGTCAGTGCAGCAATGACGATCAAAATCCCTTTGTTTGACCACACCCATTGATTCTCTTGATGTCTTTATTACCAAGTAAAATAAGCAGAAATCTCAAAACACGTCGAAATAAATTATATAATAAAACACTATTAGTAGCCTATTCAAAAGATCAGTTTAACATGTGTTGCAATTTCATCACACATTAGAAAGTGTTATCCTTTTTTTAAAAAAAAAAAACATGCGGAGAAAGACAAACAGTATAGCCTATTAAATAAATAGTTTATTCTCAAAGAAGCATTGCTGAAGCATTTATCTACATGGCTGTTTACGACAGATTTTAATGATTTAAAAACATTTATTAAAAAAAATGTTAAGACACGTAGAGCTGTTACAAATGCAAACCGTTACATGAATAATTACCCAACTATAACGGAAACAAGTCGATTATTTTTTAAATAGGCCAACCTACCACAAGAGGAATGAAAAGTAAGTCAAGGTTTCAAACACAGTATTATAGGCTAATACATTATCACGGAAATGAAGTCTGTATTCTGCAATCCATTGTGGCAAAACTACAAGATACGCGATCCCAGACTTGCTTGTCTTTTCTCTGTCTAAATGGGTCTTCCGACTCCCTCCCACCTCTCAATCACGCTCTCTGAACTCTTGTCAGCACGGGAACAGGGTAATGTATGATCCCTGCTCATGGCTTTTCGTCTGTCCACAGGATAATCATTCGAAATTGTACAATAGTTGAAGAATGCGGAGGAACCCGGAGTCGTCGTTTGGATGCTTTCGAGCACTTTACAACTCAAACAGAGAGCGTGCGAGGCTATTGGAGGAGGCCATCACGTGACGGCATTGTTTACCCTTGTTGGAAAACAATTAAAAAAACGCGAGTGAGTGTACTTTTATGTCTTTCATACACCTTGTGTCATCAATTACTCAACCCGAGTGATCAGGACGGTTAGAGATGCACAGTAATTTGTTTCACATTAATAATGCACACTTGCAATGCAAAAAATCTTATGTTATTTCTATGGAGCAACATTTCCTCCCTTGTGCTCTACAGGAGAGCAGTTCAGTGGGGAGTCAACATGCTGAAGAAAATTCATCAAAACCTTATGAAGGCCATATTTGGAATTTTGAAGAACTCTCAAATCCAACAACCCTTTTCATCCCCTGCGGATGCCAGCTACCCTACAACTGAAAAGATAAACTCCTTGGACCATGCAAATGCTACAAGAGACAAGAGATGCAAGCTGCCAACTTCCTGCTTTCCAAGCAAGAAATACCCCTGGATGAGAGAGTGTCACACACCTTTAAAATTCAGCTCCATTAAAATCATTGAATCAGGTGAGAGAACTCGTTTTTGGAGTAAATGAGGTCTATTGATTTGTATTGCTTGGAAACACTTAATCTATTCAGTCTGTCATATTTTAGTCAATAATGAATAACATCTGTGTCAGATTTGGTTCTATGTAAATGTAATTCGTCACTTAGACACTGATGTCAATGAATGAAGAAATACAGTTATTAATCAATTATTACTAGTGTTATCCCTCCTACTTTAATAGAAATGAGCCCATAATTACAAGCAACATTTCAATCTTGACTAATAAATATGGTAAGAATGTATCTAAAACTAAAGTTTTATTCTGATCATTTAAGTTAATTTAGGCTATTTAAATATGTTTATCAGTCCATCAAAATCACACAAATCAAAGAGTTTAAGATGAATGTGGACACGTTTTATGGAAAAACACAAGAGTGGGGCAAATATAATGCTTATTGCTCATTGACAAAAACAGTTATATATTTTAAGCCTATGGATTTGATATGGTGTCTAACAGTATTATGATGTTTCTCTGTGAAAATGAGACGCATAAAAAAAGAGAATTTCCAAAGAAAAGTAATATTTTCTAGAGACCGCCAGTTGTTCTGTGAACTTGATTAAGTTTAAACATTTACTAAGGAGCAGAATAATAATAAAAAAAGAGCCTACAGTGGGATTTTTTTTATTGTCAGAGGCTATGCTTTTCTGGGTCACACAGATAAAACTGATTCTTTTAGTCTAAGCCAAACTCTTACATTCACTCTAAGTTCTACAAAACATATAGAATAATGCTGTCAGCGTATGTTTAGTTAGGAAAAGATGCCATTGAGGTCACTACTTTTTTGATAAGAAAAATCATTAGGGAATCTAACAGTAGAACACACGGAATGGATAATTAACTTAGTGATTCTGTCCAAAGACAGAAGATTTATCGTTGAGGGTTGCAACTAAGCATATTCAAGGACGTTATGCTACATTTTCATCATCCCAGTTTTTGCTTCAGATAGAGAGATTATCCTATTCAACACGGTTAAAGAGATAGTTCACCCAAAAATGAAAATTCTCTTACCATTTTCAGTTTTTATGGCACCTTTGACGTTTTCCCCCATTTTTTCCGAACATTCTTCAAAATATCTTCCTCTGTGTTCAACAGAACAAAGACATTCATACAAGTTTGGAACAACATGAGGGTGAGGAAATGATGATAGAGTATTTTCCTTTTTGGTGAACTATCCCCTTTAATAATTTGGGATGAGAGTTCTTTTCATTGACTAAACTTGAGCCCAGCAAACAGAACGTTCCCTCAACGTTTCCCGAATGGTCCCATGAGGTTATTTTTTGAGAACCAAACAAGAACGTTATAGGAAGGTTCCATGTAAGTTATTTTTAGGTTCCATTTTTTATAACGTAAGGAGAACGTTCCTTACCTTAAGGGAAAGTTCTAGGAACATTCTGGGAACTAAAAACGAATATTCTCAGAACGTTCCCAGAACCTAAATTTGTTTGCTGGGAGAACCGCTCTATTTTTGACAAATCTTGGCCCAGTTTCACATACAGGGCTTAGATTAAACCATGATTAGGCCTTAGTTCAATTAGGACATAGCTTGTATAAAATTGCCTTTGCATTTACATCACATGTTTGCATCTTGAGACAAAACAATGGCACTGACATATTTTATTTCATTTCAGTTTAAACAGCTCAAACATGCACTCTTAGAAAAAGGGTTCTATATATGTAGCATAGGGTTCTTTACTCAACTCCAAAGGACATTTTATGCTAAAAAGGTTCAATAATGACCAGAAAGAACACTTTTGGCACAAAGGTTCTTTAAAGGCTATTATTCATTAATTTTTACATTATTCTGCAACATTTTGTATTTGTTATTAAACTGTTGTAGTAACTTAATATCACATTTTAATCATGCAGATTTTTAGAGGATAAAAACTGAAATGTCACTCTTCGCGTGATATTGATTAATTACATTTTTTAACCACCATATCTTGAATTTTGTGATCATTTAGATGAATTGCATTTTAGGGGTTCCAAATACGCAGCGCTTTAGAACCTTTTAAGGTTCTATATAGAACCTTAAAAGGTTCTATGCACTTCTAATTGTTTAATGCACTTCTGCATGTTTTCCAGGTTATTCCACACACAGCAGCGGTGAAGCAGGAGTACGGGAGAGCAGCGGTTCTAACAGCAAACGGCCACGTGCAGCATTCACCTCGGCTCAGCTGCTGGAGCTGGAGAAGGAGTTTCACTTCAGCGCGTACCCTGTGCCGCTCACGGCGACTCGAGATGGCAGCGCTGCTGAAGCTCACTGACCGTCAGATTAAAATCTGGTTCCAAAACCGTCGCATGAAGTATAAGAAAGACCATAAGGAGAAGTCCTCTTACCCCTGCCTGGAAACAGGTAACCAGCACTTTGCGATTAGTTGCAGTGCGGTGGATACTCCAATGCCATTACAATTCCAGGACCACAACGAGAGACCATCAATGATGAACTGTGCTCAGAGCCACTAGAGAAACTACAGGAAATCCAACAACTTTCAGAATCCAGCACTAAAGAACGACCCGCATAATGACAGTGACCTCTGCCAACCACTTTAATAAGTGAAATACAAATACAAATTCTACACAAAATATGCTGTTCTATTGCTGATTAGCTATTTTCCCCATTGTAGCACTCTCTGGCATGATTTATATGCAAGAATATTGAAGATTTATTGCCCCTAGATGATGATTTATACAAAAAAGTTAACTTGGAAGAGTTCAATAACCAAGTTCGCTTTGAACCAGATTACAAGTTATCAGTTTGTACATGGTGTATCAGAGTTAGTCTCCGTTGTGCATAAACTGCTGTTTTAATATCTCGGCAAAGCACTAAGATTTATTGCACAAGGATGTAAGCCCACTTGTACAAGTTTATCTCTTGGGCACAGAAAATACTATTTTAAAAAGGGCATTCAAGACTTTGAATGGTCATTAACATCCGCTCAACTTTTGCAAGCGCGCAACATATTTTTATTACTCCCAAAACGATATGCTATTTTTCCCAAGGCATGTGCTGAATCTTTTAACTTGGAATGTTGTTGATAATGGCCATGAGTTTGACTTTACACTTTTTTTCTGTTTTATACTGAAAGTACTGGTCATTTAAATCTGAATTTATGGTGTTATGACTGACAAATGAATCTGTCACAATGCCAATGCCAGAGTCCTTTATTTGTTTTGTTTTTACCTATTTATGTAGTGTTAACATGACAGAGCTGCCATGTAAAATTTCTAGTTCTTATCTCTTGGCCATATCGGACTAAAAAGCATGTGTTTGAAACTGAAAAGTGGTAACTAAATCCCTCGGTATAGTTAATAAAGGTGACTGAATAGCATGTAAATGACAATGTGTTCATTCTGCTGTTTTTCAGATTTTTTTTTTCTTTGTTAGTTTGGTAGAAAGAATTGAGAACAACAGAGTGAATCTTAATTTAGCTTAAAAGTGCTTCTATGAATACTTTTTGAAATAGGCAATACTGTACTTTGTATTCTTAATACATAACCTTACATATATGCCTTCCTCCGCCTCCGCCTACCAACCTCGCAACATTAATCATTTAGACAAGTCTCTCTCTATCTCTCTCTCTCTCTCTCTCTCTCTCTCTCTCTCTCTCAAGCAGCTTCACAGCCGCTCAACCCGCTGGGCCTGATGACAGGCAGTGCACTTCTCTTCCAACCTTCAAGCACTCTTCTTCAGTATGGGAGCTAAAGTGCAACCAGAGAAAACAGATTTGGTTTTCTCCTTTCTCCTAAAAACAGAGTCTATTATTACATTTAGGCAAAATTGGACTACTGCAACGTTCCCCGAGAAGAAGGCAAGGCTTGTGGGCACCGCCCCTGGCAGGGTCGGCGATAACTCATTTTGATTAATTATGTTTAATTAAGGACGTCGCCGTGTGTCATTTTATAAGCTAAGCACGGAACAGCAGAAATCTACCTTTTCAAAAATATTAACTTCAGCTGAAATTTGAACTAATTGAGCAATTTCAGTTGGGCCAATCTGAGTCATTCTGCGTAAATCAATTTAGACCCAATATAATTAGTAGCCTAACTTAGTAACCTTGAGTGGTTCTCAACCCCGCTCCTGGAGGGTTTCAGGACTATCAGCAACACTGCACGATTAATCATAGATTTAACTATATTCTCAGCCTTGTTTCCGTTTATAAATTACAATGCAGCATTCGTAATCAAGAGGATGAAAATAGCCCTTTATTCCATTCATTCTGATTAAAGGTACAAATGACTCTGTAATGAATTGTTGAGGCTAAATCACAGATCTAAATAAATAATCTGGTACAGTAATTTGCAGATAAGTATGTGAACATATCTTTATACAAGTGTCCACGAGAGAATGAACACATGCTGTAGCTACTGCTGAATTTACCATTCATCACCACACGGCACTGTTCCATATGCAAAATAGGAGTTGGCCTCCCGGTGGCCCCTTCCAGTGCAACTGAACGGAATGCTGAGTGCTTTGCTGTATTTAACCTGCATCTAACCTACTTGCTTAGTTACAAAGGATATAAAACTTCTAAAAAGACAGAGAATATCAATTTTAAAACTTTTAATAAATCATTATATATATATATATATATATATATATATATAAATACAAATATAGATAGATAGATAGATAGATAGATAGATAGATAGATAGATAGATAGATAGATAGAATAAATAGAATAGATAGATAGATAGATAGATAGATAGATAGATAGATAGATAGATAGATAGATAGATAGATAGATAGATAATAGATAGATAGATATAGATAGATAGATAGATAGATAGATAGATAGATAGAGATAGATAGATAGATAGAATAGATAGATAGATATAGATAGATAGATAGATAGATAGATAGATAGATAGATAGATAGATAGATAGATAGATAGATAGATAGATAGATAGATAGATAGATAGATAGATAGATACAATAGATAGATAGATAGATAGATAGATTGATTATATATAATAAATTGTATGATAAATAGAGTGCGTGCTATGATCCAACGGCAATTTGTATGGTTTTTTTTAGAGGTGGCTAATTTGTAAGAATTCATGCAATTTTTGCTAAAATCGTAAATATTTTACAAGTTGCCCAATACAGTCTTAGTCCTTTCGTATGAATTCATGCGATGACCTACCCTTACCCCGCCCTAACCTACCAGTCACTAGGGTTTAGAAAAATCGTATGAAATCGTATCGAATTAGCTACCTTGCAAAATACTGTAATGTACGAATTGGTTCGTGAGATATTGGTTCAACACGATGCTGCTTTTAAGTATGTAAAATCTATTTAAAATATAGCCTACTTAAATATGTAAATATGTATGACAAAGATAAAACCAACACACGTTTCACATTCTATATTTTTTAAGATAAAGAAGCATTCTGTGCACTAAAGTAGGCTACTTCGCATATTGCACCTAATAACGTAAAGCATGTCACACATAGGCAATGTAACAGTCACGTGTCCAGTCTATCGCTGTCTGCTTTGACCTAAGCTTTCAGACTTTGTCATCTTTTGAACTATTAAAATGTAGAATCATTCAGTTATCGCAAGTCATTGCGAATATGCATATTGCGAAATGTACATTTGCGATAATTTCGATCTATCATGCAGCCCTCTTCAGAATATAAATTAAGATCTTTTTAATGAAAGCTGAGAACTTTGTTTCTCCATTGACACCCTATGCAACTATACATTTCAGGGCCCAGAAAGGTAATAAAGACATCCTTAAAGTAATCTTTGTGACTCCAGCAGTTTAACCTCAATTTTATGAAGTGATGCAAGTGCTTTGTGCAAAAAAAAACTAAAAAAAATTAATTTACCACTTTATTTACAAAATATAAAATTTTGTGTCAACACAATATGCACGCTTCATGACTCGTGATTCTGTCATGAACCTGCAAATGTGTGTTGTATTGTTGTGTCTGCTCTGAAGTCATCACAAAATGCATGCGTTGTGGTGCTCTCGTGTTGGAAGTGGTAAAAGTGGTAAATTATTATGGTTTTTTTTCAGCAAACTCACACTCAAAAGCACTCAGGTCAAGTCATAAAATTGAGGTTAAACCACTGGAGTCACAAGGATTACTTAATAATGACTTTACTACCTTTCTGCCTTGAAAGTGGTAGTGGCGTTGCTGTCAATGGATGGACAGAGTGTTCTCATAATTTATCAAAAGATCTTGATTTTTGTTTCGAAAATGAACGAAAGTCTTATGGGTCAGGAAGCGACCTAAGGGTTTAGTAATTATGACAGAATTTTTATGTTTGGGTGAACTAAGATTTTAAGAGAAATCCACTAATTGAAGTTCAAAGGGGCATGAAAGACTGACCATTGAACATCATCAGCCCCAATTTTTAAAACAGACATCCTGCAGTGTAGCCGCAGAAGACAAATCTGCCTGTAAACTGAAGGAGGATCAAGATCTAATTTAAACGTTGCACTGTATGAGCTTTATTTCAAGGTAAAGAGAACAGCACAATGCGTCCACTACATTCCTAAATCATTCCATCATTGAGTTTAGTTTGTAATTAATTTGCAGAAAATCAGCTGCAGAGAAATTCCTCTTTGAGCGTTCAGAAGAAAAAAAGATTTACTGGACCGACTTGAAGACAGAAGAAGAGAGAGATAGATGGAGGCTGCGTTGGATTCTTTACATTCTTGTGTGTATGGGCTGAGCAGCCATGATTTACGAGCACATTAAGGAGCATTACACGACCCCTGGCAAAGATCACAGAGGATGAGAGAGCTTGCTCTGGCCACTCACACAATAAAAAGACCTATTTTTAAGCATTTAAAACCACACAGGCTGCACATCACAAACTCTCCACATGACGGAATTGATCCAAAGCTGTCTTTGATATAATTCAAGTTCCTCTTCAACATGATGTATATGTGCAAACAATGACAGATATCCATTGCTGATGCATTGCTCTACTACAACATAGAGAGAGAGAAATAAAGCTATGAGATCATGTCACCTGTTTCTTACAGTGACTGCTTACTGTATAAAGTTCTGCTCGATACCAATAATTATTGTGACGACAACTGATAAATGGGTATTTGGGGAACATTGGGAAACATTTTGTGGTAAAACAAAATAAAATAACATTTTATACATACACATGTATGTATTTTTTTGCTGATATCTTATAAAGATTATTAATCATAAGTACTATTAAAAATTATGAGGGTGGCCAATGTGGCATGCATACAAACAAGCATGCACATTAAAGTCTCCAATATCAGCCAATACATATCCAATATGAACAAATTCTGAAAAATCGGCTTGATATGGCACCAATCATCCATTAATATCCTAGTTCACATTGCTACTGTACATATATAACGAAAACAGGTTTATGTATAAAGGTGCATCAACCAAAAATGTGAGTTTAATTGAGAAATATAATAGCGTGATGAATACTGAGATGCACAAATCTAAACAAAAGCACACCGTGCCATAGTTTCTGAGCAAGCTCTCAGCATCAATATCCCCATGAAGAAAATCATTACAACTATGCAACCTCATTATTAACATCAACTAATTACACGCATACACCTTGCAATTTTACCAGTCTAACTGGATATCGCTTTCTTTTCATTAGTATCTCAGTCCATTTCTTTTCATCTAAAGGTCAGTACTTCCAAATTCCCATTTTTCCCCCCAATAGGGTCACGCATTGATCCACAGCACTAACCTAGACTGAGTGCACTAACAGACTCCCATCAGTCGCTCATCATATTCACATCCCGAATGAGATTACGGCATACGCTCCAAATAAGTTCGTCCTGGGAATTTTTGAAAAATCGGCAGAAAGGCCCTGCACTGGGCCACAGGACACCACACATACATCACATTCCAGATTTAGTTAGTAATCCCACAATCTAGTTAAGGATCTGGAAATTGGATCGAATCAATTAATTCTACAGTCAATTTGCATAAGAGATGGTCCACTGGCCATTAAAATTCTCAATTTGTCTTCAAACATCTCGTGGCCGGCTACGATTTTAGAAATTAGAAGATACAACCTTATTTATTATAATGAAATATAGACCCTCTTACCAATTAAAAAGAAGATCAACCTCCGTGACCACATGTTACCGTATGACTCTCATTAAGGATTTAAAAACGCTGGCCCTTATGCTTACATAGGTAATCACTACATCGAGATTCATAGTTCTCTTCCGAAGCATGAATCAATAGTCATTTAAAGTGTTTTATTAAGCGGCTCAAACGCAAGCTGTGCTCAGACCTCTTCTAATCATAAACAAGGTGCTGACTCTGTATGTGTGACCTTTGGCAAATCCAGTCCATTCTTTTCCATTAACCTTCCCAGCTTTGCCATTTCTCTCTCGCTCTCTGTCTCTCCAGGGGAGTTTTCCTCTCAGTCAAAGCCGCTCCTAGTGCTTGTTGCTCAGAGGGATTGTTAAGTATCAATTCCTAGTGTCACCTTTTGTGGGTTTTATTTATTTGTTGGCCTGCTGGTATGGAACACAGCGCACGCATCACTCAGGTAGATGGATTATAATTCACCTGCAAGCCCTCATCAATTCTCCACAATTTGACTTCCTGCATCACGTACAACTGTTACTGTCATATTAAAGCACTGCATTATAAAGATCAATGGCTTTTTAAATACGCTCTAGCTAAAGGTGATTGGTGACATTAAATGGAGAGAAAAAAAGGCGGATGACTGTCACACAGATGAGAAGCCTCACAAACTTGATGAGGGTTACGACAAAACAATTACCATTAACATATGCTCTGATGTTTAGGATTGATCGAACCGAATCGACACCTGATGATTTTCAGTAAAGCGGTTCTCGAGTCTGGACAACAAAAACAAAACATTTCCGACAAGCTTTCTTTCACTGTGCAATTGAGGAGAAGAGGCATATGGCTGTGCAGTGACGAGTTTTCCTTCCTACCCACTGTTTAACCCTGCTAATGTCTCCCAGTAAGGAGCTCTGAAGGCACTGGAGACATGCAGCAGGCTATGCTCGTATGACAGATGGCTTATTGTCACTTTGTTTGGGCTGCTGCCTGCTGGGCTCAAGAAGGAAGTGAAGACCGCAAGCGTTCGTATTCTTACAGTCATACACTACACTGAGCGAAGTACACGGGATGGATGCGACAGAGCCGTTTCTAAACATGCCTGCTGGGATCTCTGTGTGATTGTAAGAATTAGCAGTGCATCCCATTAACACACACCTGGTCACTATGTACTCTGTTTTTGTGCCAAAAAACAACAGTTTTGTTAGAGGTTCATTAGAGAACGCTGAAACTGTCATTGAAAGATGATAATGCAAGTTTCAATTCAACTGGAAATACTTGGAATAATACAATGACAGATATTCGTGATCAATGGATTTTTTTAAAACACCTGAAGAGGAAAAGTGAAAGGTATGAATTTAGCTTCTTAAAATGATACTGATACACTCTTAGAAAAAAATGTACACAAATTGTACAGTTTGTCACTCTAACACTGTGCTCACTAAGATTTTTTTGTTAACTTTACTTAATGTCCAATAATTTGTTGAACTTACTTAAAATTTCTTACTAATCTGTACTGTTTGCATGCTCTGCCTTCATTACTCAGAAAAACCTTGTAAACATTACTTGACTGGTTTGAATACCATTCTGCCTCCTCCCCACACATTGCCATTGGTGGGGCAAATGGTTTTTGAGGCAGGCCAATTCTTGATAGACTTTTCACTAATTTCCTCCACTACTGCAGTCATCATTCTTCTTATTCATCTTGAATATTATTGTCAATACACCTACAAATTTTGGGAGAGCATCAAAATTATTTAGTTAACTTGTTGATTTCCCTTTTCTCACCATTATTGAGATTAATGTTCCCTTTGGCTGGGCACTTGGAACTTAATTTACATTTTTGTAATTCTCTTTCAGTTGATTGCAGTGATGCAACATGAAATCATAATTATTTGATTTCAAAGGAAGTGAAGCAATAAATATATATTTTTTAAACATTTATGATTTAATTAATTGGCAGTTACAATTATTAATTTTTTTTGGCGGTGTAAGTATAAACCCCAATAACGATAGCAAATAAAATTGTAATGGTAAAATAAAGCCAAAAATAGAAAAACAAAGCAATTAATTCATGCCGCAATGCACTCTGGGAGTAGGCTACACTACTCATTAAGTATTAAGTATGAATAACTTGATGCAATTAAGTTATGCTTACTTAATGAAATTAAGGCAATGAGTTTGCATAATAAAATTAAGTAAACTGAACTAATTGTTTTTTTCAGTAGGGCAGGGCAGATCTTCTGTATCTTATTTAAACGTTTTTCGCGGACAGATGACAACGTTGTCAAAACAATCCACGTTCAAAAGGATCCACAAAATGCTGGATTATTCATGCCAGGCCAATAGTTGGCGATGTTCCTTCATAAAGAAACATTACATGCCTATAGACTGAACATGTAAGACGCATGCGCATAACAACACCGTTTTCACATATTAATGTTCACATACAGATGATAACGGTATCGTTTTTTAAAATATGTGCATTTTGATTACCGTTTGCAAAAGTTCGTATTTTGAGGTCCCAAAACACAGTTGTCGTGTAAAATTAACGGCCAAACCGCATACAAAGTTTTAAGTTTTTAGTTTAAAAGTGCGCACAACATTGTCAGTGTTGTGTAAACGGCTCCTAAGATAAGCACCTTTTAGACGGAAAAAGGTACAAAGATGTCCTATAAAGGGTAGTGCCCCAGTGACAAGCTGCTGTACCCCTTCAACAAACATTTGGGTCCAAAAGCTTTTCTTTATCAAAATAAAAAAAATTTGGAAAATTAAAGTTCAAAAGCTCATCCATGATTGCTCGCTCATGCCGGACTGTACCTAAACCATTCAGGACTCTGGGATTAATTAATAAACAGAAGTGTTTACACTTGACTGTATCTTGTACACGCCTTTAACCGCCGCCACCTCTCGCATCTGTCTCAAATGCATCTTGGAGAGCAATAGGTGTTTTCATGATTAGATAGCTATTAGTAAAAACACATGAAGTGACGAAGTCTAAAAACTCTCTAAAAGTGCTTGCCGTGCTTTGTTATCAAAGTCATCTTGCAGCCGCTCTAAGTAAAATGCACCATTGCAAGTTTAAACAATCACCATGTCAGCAATGTGCTCAATCAATTACTGCTGTTGATGTTATCAATGGCTTCATCTTCCCATGTCAGTCTCCCCTCGATCACTCATTTTTTCTGTATTGCTCTTTCTTACTCCGTTGTAATCCCTGTCAGCCTTTCTTTTTGTCTGGCAGATGCTGTTATCCATTACACTGCATTCACGTTTTCAGTTCATACCAACCCTGGGAATTGAACCCATGACCTTGAAGTTGCTACTGTCATTCTATTCTATCTTGTTCTATCTATCCATCTCATGCGTCCATCCATGTATCAACCAATCAATCTATGCATCACTCAATTTCATCTATCCATCCATCCATGATCCATCCATCCATCCATCCATGTATCAATCAATCTATGCATCAATCAATCAATATCATCTACCTATCCATCCATCCATCTATGCATCAATCAACTACTATCATCTACCTATACATCCATCCATCCATCCATCCATCCATCCATCCATCCATCCATCTATCTATCTATCTATCTACCTATCACTATCCATCCATCCATCCATCCATTCATCCATGTATCAATCAACTATGCATCAATCCGATCAATAATCTACCTATCCATTCATCCATCCATCCATCCATCATCCATCCATCTATGCATCAATCAACTACTATCATCTACCGATCCATCCATCCATCCATCATCTATCACTATTCATCCATCCATCATCCATGTATCAATCAAACTATGCATCAATCAATCAATCAATCAATCAATCAATGCAATCAATCAATCAATCAATCAATCAATACCATCTGCCTCTTCATCCATCCATCCATCCATCCATGTATCAATCAATCTATGCATCAATCAATCAATCAATATCATCTGCCTATCCGTCCATCCATCAATCCATGATCCATCCAACCATCATCTCATCCATCATCATCCATCCATCCATCCATCCATCCATCCATCCATGTATCAATCTATTCATCAATCTATGCATCCATCAATCAATCAACAATCAATCAATCAATATCATCTACCTATCCATCCATCCATGTATCAATCAATCTATGCATAAATCAATCAATCTATCAATATAATCTACCTATACATTCATCCACCCATCCATCTATCCATCCATGTACCAATCAATGACATCTACCTATCCATCCATCCATCCATCCAATCAATTATCCATCCATCCCTCTATCTATCAATGTATCAATCGATGAATCTATGCATCCATGAATATCATCCACCCATTAATCAATCAATCATCCATCCATGTATCAATTAATCTATGCATCAATCTTTTTAAATGTATTTATTAATCAATCAACCAAACTAATCTGTATCAATATGTGTTTGAATCAATCAATTAATCTGTCTGTCTGTCTATCTATGGCCTATATCCAACTTTTTCAAAACACTGCTCAATTCAATATTCAGATTTGTCTTCACAAATTTTGCTTTTTTAGATAAAATTAGAATTAATATCTTCATTCATTTTAATTCTAAATCCTTACATTCAACTTCGAATTCTAATTAGCATCTTTTTTACTACCTCATTTAAAATCCATTCCTAAATCAGTTCTGAATGTTGCACAAGCCTATACTTTCTAGGCCAGAGGGCTTTTCATTTGGCCTCCTCTCTGGAATGTTCCTCTGTGATAAAGTAAGAGGTGTACGCAAGTGCATAGATTACCAGCCCTTAACCAATCATCGGAGACAGGCCCGCTCTGCATTAACAGCAATGACCTTCCCACCAGTGGTGACAGTCACCTGTCAGCAACATCTCACTCCTGGCATTGTCAGGGCTCAGAGATGAGAAATAATTAGGCCCGACAATCCTCTAGGGTTAAACCCGGGCCACAAGTCATCATGCCAGGGCTCTGTCACAGGGGTCAGAGGTCAAAATCAGCCAATGATATGATCTCCACATCATAGCCAAGATCGCACAGCTTGTGGGAGGGTCACCAAAGAGAGATCAGGTTATCAGACCGAGCTTCCCCTCTGAGAAGAGTGATGCATTCAAATCATAATGAAACCTAACCTATACCACACTGGAGTTTTCACCAGCCTCCAGTTATAAAGTCAGGGAGAGGTGAACATGCATGCAATTCCTTCACAGAGAGAGGCTTGGCCGGTGCATGACATTCGCTTTGAATATGCAAGCTGGTATTATTTGGTCTCTTTTCAGTCAATAAGGAAAATGAATATTCCCTCACCTTATTACGAACATGAACCGAGACTGATTTCCTATCATCTGTCCTGGCAAAACACGCGTGCTGATGGGAAGCAAGCTGTTTCGAACTGACGTTTGTGATGACTTGTTTACCCAGAGCTGTTCAACTGAGGTCAAATGTCTGTAGAAAACACATGGAGGCATGTTGAACACCGCTTTCCCTCAAGATTTATACTAATCAAACATATGGCACGAGGAGAAACGAATCAAACCTTAATATCTGATCTCTATAAACATTAAAATTCAGTTTAAATCCATTGTAAATTCAGCCTCGAGATAATTTATCTTATCTGGACTATAAAAAAGTGTGTATAATCTTATTGAGGTGGGAGCACACACACACACACCTGTTTTTTTCCCTACCCTGCAGTCAAACACTTCTGCAACTCCTGCCTCACACCCCTCATCCCCACCTCCCCCCATCCCCACCTCCTCATGTTGAAACCCATTACAGAAATACAATTTCTAATGCCTTCACACAGGCCCGCGATCGACTGCAAACAAATTTATATTCAGCCCGTAAACAGAGAGCAGCAGAGATTTATTTATTGAGCGGAGAGGAGAGAACAAGCTAGCGCGTGAACCCTGGGTAACCCCACAGCTGACATGAAGATGGATAAGTGTACCATGCAAATGTACAGAGGGAAAGGATATATTGCACTCCGTCATTCAGTGCATTGCTGCCCGTAGAATTCCATTTATTCTTCCAGCTGGGACCAGATCTCTGGGGTTGTGAGTGCACCGTTATACATTGTTGATTATTTGAGATGGTTTTTTAATCACTGCAGAGCCCCAGTAAAACTCTTTATTGGTCATAAGCAGAAATTCCTATTTCTGTCCTGTGCAGTAGTTCAAAGGTTTAAATGCAAACAATATCATAACGATTAGATATATATTCAATGTTATTTTTTATTCACTATTAACACTTGCCCTTTTATTTAAATAAAATACATTTTATGCAAGTTAAAAAAATAAATGATCATAAACTCACCTCTGTCGCACATTATTTTAATGAGCAACATCAAAGTGCTTCTGATTCCTAGACCTAGAGAACACAGACAAACACTTAAAGTGACTTACAGTACATTCAATTTAAATGTTTTTTGTCTCTTAAAATGTAAATCTGATGCAAATGTGCAACTAACTGACGCTTTTTGAACATCCGACGCACATGGCACCCTTTAGCGTCAATATGAGACGCGCCTCCTAGTGGTCTAACCCTAACCCTACCCCAGACCAAAACCTACCCACGCTCATCTAACTGACGCTAAAGGTTGCCATGTGCGTCGGATTTCAGACGCATGGTCAAAAGTGTCAGTTAAATGACGCCCTGATGAGAATGCGCTGGCAAAAAAATGGTGCTTAATAGCACTAAAAGTGGTTCATTGGCTTGTAATCATAGGGGAACCACTTTAAGTGCCATATAGCACTTATCTTTGTCATATGGTGCTATGTAGAACCATAAGAGGTGCCATAGAGCACATTAACCACCCCAGAGAACCACTGAAGAACCAAACTGGGCTTAGTGGTGCCATATAGCACCATGACCACTGCAAAGAACCCCTGAAGAACCTTTTTATTTTTAAGGGTGCGTTTTCATATTTTCCCTATTATATTTTAACTTTGAAATCATTTGACTCAGTAAAACTTTTTAATGACTGAGCTACTTACTAGAAGGAAAGACCATTCAAGTCTGAAAGTAAAGGCCACATCTGTTACAAGGGAACCCGGGACTGCCACTTCTGAACAGATGTGAGAGTGTTGTAACCTTGGAAGGTAATATCTCTGGTGTTCTCCGTCTAATGCTATGAGTTTGGAGAAACTTTTTGAAATGTCACATAAAACATAATGAAATGCACATGTGAAATAGTCAAAAATTCATATATTTTAGACATGCTAGATTAACAAAGAAAGGCTTGAAAGGTTCAAAGGGTATCTTATAAGGACATATTTCACAATATTTTGGCTTGAATTTATAATTAAGACGTTTCAATACCACATGAATCACATATTAGATTAATTGAAAAATAAAGTGAACAATTATAATATTCCATACATATATACTGTATAAAAAATAGTGTAATGTTCTACAACTTATAAAAAAGTAGAAAATTGTTTAACTTATTTTGATGAGTTTAAACAATGTAAAAACATAGACATAACGTATCATAGGCCTACACAGTTTAGTGTACATTTCACGAATCCTCACGTGTAATGGGTTCAGCCAATTATTGGTTGAAGTTAGCAACAAAAAAAATTAATCTGATGGAAAAACGAAGAAAATAAAACAAGAAGAGAATGAAAGAAACTCCGTAATAGTTATTTCTTATTTCTCAAAGGAAAGTAAGAAAGGCGGGTCAAAAACTCCTTAATTACAAGACAAATTCCTCTTAGAATGAAAACAATGAAAAGTTTTGAATGCAGTTATATTTCTTTTTCTCTTTAATTCCAACGCAAGCTAAACTTACAATAAAACTATTTGTACTTTATGAAACGAGTATACTTAACGAATTAAACTTTTTTTACTATCAGTTTAACTTGCCATTTGTTTTGAAATATAAATATTTCTCAAAAATAAAAGCTTAAACACTTTTTGTACCCGCGGTAGATTAGTGCAGGGGAAGCAGCTGCTAATTATCATCTGACCGCCGAATGACCTGCGACGACAGCTGTTTAGAGCACACATAATCACTCAGAAATCTCATACAATGACTTTATGATTCCCTTTTAACATCATTTCAGCTGTTATGTTAGATTCCCCGTGGCCATAGAATTCTACACAGAGTTTAGAATTATGGAGAAAGTATGGAGACTCTTTACGTTGAACAAATCTGTTTTGTTAAATAGATCGGGGTATAGAATAGCACACGGAGGAATGCAATTGTGTTTACGTGGGTTACCTGGGAGATATATCCTACGTTTCTAAGATTCTTTTCCAAGTTAAAATGAATTAATAGGCATGAACCCTAAGATCCATGCCTTCCCCATTAACAACTATTGACAAAGCAGGCTTAAGACCTTATTCGGGTAAGCTAAGGCTGCAATACTGACTAAACATGTCATTGATTTTCTGTGCGAGCTAATCTGAAACGGATTGGGCCTTCCGAGAGAGAGAGGGAAAAAAAATAAAATGAAGACAACGTGTTGAAAAAATAAATAAATAATGGGTTAGCCTAACTAAAATTTAAAACACAAAACTCGTTAGTGAAATTAAATTATTTGGATATCACAAACAGAACAAAGAATCTATTCATATCCTAAATGTGACTGTTCACAAATCCCTTGAACATGTGTGCAACATTCCTATAAAGCATCTAGCATAATAGCGCTTTTATTCAATTCAATATTATCCACTATGAAATGTAGTACTGATGTTGACCCCTCTTCGCGCACGCGCGAACCCACACACTCCACGAGACCTTATTAGCAGGTCAAATAAGTCATTCAAACTTGCTTGCTTTGGTAAATTAACGCTCACACAGATGAAGGAGATGTCCGGCTATTGGCCAAGAGTTAGAGGGCACGTCATCCCCATCCATCACCGATCGAATGTTTCTACAAGGCATGTCCCTGTCTAGATCTGAGCCTCTGTCCTCTTGCGCGCTATGTGTGGCATCTGTGGATGGAGTTTCTGTCGCGTCCAGCCTCGAATGAAAATCTGGAATATATGAGATGCAGCCATGAATTCTTATCAAGGGTTCAGGGACACAACGTCACTTTTCAAGGGCTATCATGCTACTGGAGTAATGCGTCTGCATCAGGACCATGGAGCTACTACTGACTTCCCTAGCAGAGACGAGGGATATGTCAACAACACCGAGGCGGATTTTCTTCAATATCACTTCACGAATCTCAGTGCCACGGCCACAGGCGCGTGTTCAAAGCCCTGTGAGGACCCTGGTCCTGCTAACTCGACCAGACCCCCCTTCCCCCATAACCAAGACTTCTATAGACCAGTGCACCCCGTTCGTCCCCAAGTCCCCTCCTTCCAAAGCTGTCGTATGCAGGGTCTCTCCAGAACGGGCTTCTCGCCTGCCTCAGACACTTTAAGAACTTTCTCCGACGCGCTTTGTGAACTCGGCCCTGTCAACAACACACACATCGCTGTGCGCACAAGCGACGGCCCAGTGCGTCACCCTCCAGATCAGGACAATAGCACCAGGCACGAGGCTCTGAACACGTTAAATGAGACATTGCACAGTGAAAAGACATTCGACTGGATGAGAGTGAGGAGAAATCAATCCCGTGCAGGTAAGTTTTCTAGTTCGACTAACTTTTCTGCAGCGCACCTCAACTGACCGAGTGAGCGCATCCTTTCTTTTAAATCTTAGTGATGCGATTTAAAATATAATGCGTTTGCTAATTGTGTTTTTCAATTATAAAATGGTTAAGTAAGTGGTGTATCCAAAGTTGGACAGTAACTTTTCAGCAAGCAGAAAATAATATTTGGAGGAGGAGCTATCTATGAGTGTGCACGTTTGTCTATTCCTGTGAAGGCCACATTTTTAAACATGTACTTACAAATATAGCGAAGCATGTCGACTTATGAGAAAATGACTATAAATCAATCCTCACTTTAAATTTACCCATATCAACTGGTTTGTAGGCTTTGTTGTCTATAGGGTTAGTCTAATATCACCACCTCAAAACCTCCACATCATATAATCACCTTAAAATAATATAGTAAAACCATGTACGTTAAATAAAAAGTAAAATGCTAAGGTCAAATAATCTCAGCCATATATGTATAGGCCTATGTGTATATAAGTATATATGATTATAATTATTACATATTATATATGTGAGTGTGTATGTGTGCTTGTCAATACACACATACAAATATACTATTATATATATATATATATATATATATATATATATATATATATATATATATATATATATATATATATATATGGGGGTCAAATATATACACTATATACACACATTATCTAAACAAAAACTTTTATGTTGCTATTAATCGATTTGACAGCACTAATATATACGTATATATATATATATATACACACACACACACACACACACATATGCACACACACACACAGATGTATGTGTATATAGTATACGGCTCAGATTATTTGACATTTACATGTCAGACTATAAATAGACTGTAAGCAGAAGTATGAAGCAGATTATGAAACATCCTCTGCAGATGTGGCACATGTCAGGGACAGAAATCAGGCTGCTTGTTTTATGGAGAAACCGTTCCAAATTAAGGAGAGTGTAATACATAAAATCTGCTCTGGTGCCTAAATGGGTCAGCAACAACATGCCAGGCAGAATTCCTCTATTTTTATAAATAGCATTTTCCATTTCATTGTATTCTCTGTTCATCCCTTTAAAAACACTCTCATTGACAAGCAGCAGCCCAGGCTATATTTAAAGGAGTCCAGCACCCCCTAGCTCTCCATTCAGAGCCAAATAAACTTCGGAGGAACACTTTTCCTCGACAGAGCCCTAAATCTTAATAGAGACCAATGTTTATATGCCGCAATTAATTTTCTATATTGAATGTCGGAAAATGTCTGTCAGAATCTCAGCGTAATCCTTAACCAGAGTAATGATTGGATAGGTCTGCGTTTAATGCAGTTCAAATGTGAGTTACTTGACATGTGCTCATAAAATGTCACGCTCAATGACATTTGACCTGTATTATGTCAAAGTATTTCATGTTTGTTGTGAGAGCCGTGCGTTAAATTGTGAATCGCTCGCCCCCCTCCATAAATCACGATATATGTAATAGGTTGATGGTAAAACCAAGAAGAGCCCTGTTTGATTTGTCATTTCCTACGAATCAGTAATACAGCATTCATATGGTTTCCAGACTGTCAGGAGGAGAAGAATGTCTGGCCAGGCCACACTGATGATCTAAAATAACTCACAGGCAAATATGTCAGTGAAAAGGTCATTTCGGGCTAGATCGCCCAGCGAATTGAACAATAGCTGTGGTCAGGATATAGGATAGAAAGGCCTGCTACATCAAATCCCAAAAGCTTGAATGGCGGCAAGGCCAGGCGTTCACAATTTGTGTGCTGTTATGTCTGTTTTGCTTCAGCCTGTCCACCCACATATATAATATAGACACATTATATATACATAAATATTGCACTCATTCTTACCTAAATTTGAACTTTACTGTCCCTTTAAGCTTAAAGGGATAGTTCACCCAAAAAACTATCATTTACTCTCCCTCATGTCATTGCATGCATTTCTTTCTTGTGCGGAACACAAAAGAAGATATTTAGAGAAATGGTGTGTTCCAAACAACATCGGATCCCATTGACTTTTATCCCATGGAGACATGCATACAGATTTGGAATGACTAAATGATTTCATTTTGGGGTGAATTACCCCTTTGAAAAGGAGTATAAAATTAAATGGTCACTACAACACTCTGTGCTTAATGTCTTGGTTTTATCACAAACCGTATGGAGAAATCATTGTATGATGATATATGAGAGGTCTGTCAACAAGTGCTTAAGATAATACTCACGTCAACACAGCAGCCAAAGTCAAATGTTAAATGGTAGGGCAAATGTTTATTGCCTGCCCCTTTCCTGAAGTTCATTATAACCTAATGGAAAAAAAAAGATTATAATTAAAGGGAAAAAAACATTAAAGGGATGGTTCACCTGTATGACTTTCTTTTTTTCCTCATAAAAGAAGATATTATGAAGAACATTGGACCCCGTTGAATTGGACTGATGAGATATTTTTCACAGTATTCCTCTTCGCAAGTCAAATGGGTTTGGAACGGCATGCGGCGTTAAATGATGGTCGAATTTTTGTGTTAAGTCAGAGATTCCATGCATTGTGAGGGTTATTGTTCTTACTGGGCAACATCAAATGTTTCCTATACTCAACATGAATAAAAGCTTACACAGAGTGTCTGACTGGATCCCCCAGTACAGTGCACACAGTCCCAGTGCGTCATTCTTCAATTATACCCTGACAGCACCTGAATTACTGTGGGCTGGATGCCAAGATGACCGAGGCAATCTGTATCGATCCCCACCCCCATTCCCTTGCTCTCTTTTAGGCTTAGTGGGGCACGTCATCCCTCTGGCTGGTTGGCCATTTCCAAGTTTGCAAGTCATTCCTCAAATGTTTAGTTTGATTCCTTTATGCCTTCTGGCGACTGCCAATTCTATTATCCAGTAACTCATTCATCAGTTTTTCCATGCACACTTTTTATTTCCTAAGGAAATTGCTTAATTACTTCATATTTGTCATTGAATGCACTGATTGTTAGAATATCCCTTGTGAGTATTGGAGGTGACCCTACAATTGCTTTTTTTTCATCTCTTTTTTACTTTCAGTTGCACAGCGAGAGCGAGATAGACATACTGTATGATCAACTGTTTGTGCTCTAAGTCTACGAGAAAGGGTGAGGGATTGACGTAGCCTACACAAAATATTGCTGGGTTGTTTTAACCCAACTTTCAGTCAAATATGGACAAACCCAGCCATTGGGTTAATTTTTTTTATTACATTTTTAACCCAGCGTTTGGGTTTGTCCATATTTGACCCAAAGTTTGGTTAAAACAACCCAGCATTTTTAGAGTGTCGAGTTTATTCAGCTCTTTGGGAAGTGTTTTAATTGAAAATTCTCATGCAGGTAAATGCAAAGAAATGTCAAATAAATATTCAATGTTTTAGTTGCAATAACAAAAGGAAGTATTTTAGGAAGATATCAGTATTGTGTTATTGCATTTGCAACCAAAGCATTGTACATTTATTTGACTTTTGTCTTTGTATATCCTGGGCCGGGTCAGACTGTATGTCCATGACTGCAATGACACGACCAAAAACACACAGAAACATACACATGGTGCGCAGATGGCACAGAGGTTAGAGAGACACTTGCAACTGTAGCAGTATGTGAGGGAGGGCTCAATGCTTGCAACACCCTGGGATTTTCCCATCCGACCCGTGTGTTTGTGTGTGTGCCGTAAAGGAATGTGCAACTTCCTGTGAGCTTCCAAAAGCAAACAACACAAGCAAACAACAAAACATGAGTCTGATTTCCATTAAGACAGCTGTTAGTCGACTAGCAGTTAAACTGCAGATTTAACGTGATTCTAAAATTAACACTGTAGAGAAAGGCACATTTATATGCACTAGGTTTTTTTAATTAATTTACAGGAAATTCAATGTTGGGCAAAATGGAAAAAAACTGGAAAGCAACAACTTTGGAATATTTTTATGACCGGCCGTGATGGACAGTGCATGTGACCCCTGACCTACAGTCATCTGTGAGGAGCAAACAGACAGTCCTCTATTTAGCTCACTGAGACAGAGTTTGCATACAGATGAAGGTCAAGCAATCAAAAACTCCTCCTCAGTGAAAATTACATTCACTGAAAAAGTCACAAATGAGTGACCACTGCAGGAAGCCTAGCAAATATCATTAATGCTGTAGAAACTTTTTTTTTTTTTACTTGGCAAGTTAAAAAGATTTTGCATATAGCTATTCAAATTTGAAAATGTATCTCTCTTACTTTCTCTAACAAAAAACATATTTCTGTCTCAACCAAAAGGCAGATGTAGAAGCTGGTTCAAATATCATTGTTAAACTCATTTTTAATCAGTGTAATATAGACTATGATGCAGTGTTTTATATTTAATATCCGTGTGTGTATTATATATATAGTTGCTTTAACTCATCAAAATAAGTTGAAAAAAATGTTAAAATGTTATATAAGATAAATGTAAGTCAGTTTAATGCAATTTAAGTTGAAATGATTTAAACATCCAAACATACTTGATGTAAGGCAGCAACTTTTCTTTGTAGTTATTTTTAAATCTCAAATTATAACAACAGAGCACAATATGAATATAACACTATTATATTGTACCCATATGCGCTGTTTTTTATATTCATAACGTATTCATAACGTTCATGCTGTGTTATGAATATAAAATTATATTGCATACCTAAGATATAATAAAATAGTATTATATTGTTATGGTTCTCTGTTTTTAAATCAGTGACGATAAATTCGTTTCCAATTGTTCGCGGGTTAAAATTTAAAGCATCATTAATAAATGCCATATTTTAGATAACAAATGCATAACTGAATATATTAACAGCAAACATATTAACAGTGATACTAACGGGAAAAAAAGTTCACGTGTTTTGTTTTCCGTGTTTGTCAACACAAGTGCAGGTGACATTTTATTCGATTTGAGATTAATATGAATATAAAATAATTATGAAATCGTTGTTTTTCTTTTAATTCAAGGATGGTAAGCACTGAATTAAACCTTGAATCTTTTTTTATATAGAACTGTGTTTTTTTTATTATTATTAATATGCATTGCATTTCTTTAGCAGCTATACATCTGGGGAGATGCTCGGACGCGGAGCTGAAGACGGACCACGGACGAGATGCTGACGAGGACCCCACGAGTGGAGCCCCGCGAGCTAATTTTACCACCAAACAACTCACAGAACTGGAAAAGGAGTTTCATTTCAACAAATACCTGACTCGAGCTAGACGAATAGAGATCGCGAACACTCTCCAACTGAGCGAGACACAAGTGAAGATCTGGTTTCAGAACAGACGCATGAAACAGAAGAAAATGCTGCGGGAAGGCCTCGTTCCTGGATTAATGCTGATTACTGGCTGTGACGAGGACTCGATAAAAACACACACTTGTTCATCTCCTGACAAAAGATAATTTCAGTAGGGTAAGATTTTGGGCACTGCTGCTATAGGTTATAAAATGTTAACAATCACGTGAATATCATGCGCGAGAGCAAGATAGCTATTCTGTTGACCAAAATGTAGGCCTATTCACACACCCATAATTAAGTTTGCCCTATACATATTTATTTATCTATCTATTCAACTGTATTGTTTAAGAAATTAAAGCAGCAACTCTCTATGATAAAAAAAATAAAGTTTCCTCACCTGTTGAGTCAAGCGGAGAAATAAAAACGCACTTAGCCTAATAGTCTTCCTTTTAATATCGTTTGTTTTGTCATTATGAATTTGCTTCTGTTATTAAAGAAAAGAAAATTAATCGTTACAATTTATCTAATCAGGGTCATAAATTAATCAGGGTAAAATTGTCAAGAAAAGTGACAAAATTGATATTTATTTAGGCCTAAAATAAAAGTGAAATGCAAGAAATAAATGGACTCGTTTTTTGCATTTTATATAAAATATTATTGCGTTTTATTCTATGCCTAAGTGTGTGTTTAAATTAGTTTACTGAAATGTACAGTGTATAGGTCTATACTGTACGTTTTATATATGATTTAAAAATGCCCAGGAGTCAATTATTGCCTCTTAATTAAAAATAAAATAAAAATAAAATATATTCTTATTTCTGACACTGTTCATCCGATCTCGGTTATTCGCAGGCTCTAAAATAAAAACAGTGTTGATTGGTTAAAAGGCATATATGGCCATAAAAATAGTTTAATTTTTAACAAGCAGCGAACTGAATATTTGAGAAAAGGTAGGCCTAATTATTTTTGAACTAGCCTACTATTTGATGTAGCCTAATTTATTTAATGTAATTAAAATGTAATTATTTACTGAATATACCTATCTTTAACGTGCATCCTATCTGAGTCGCGCGCACGAGCGCATGCTGCACACATTCAGAAACACTCAACAGGTTTGCTGCTGTTTCTCAGACATACTGTGTCTGTCATATTCATGCTGCTTGTGCTTTTATCTGCAAATAAAGAGCGCCGCACGATGATCGGTGATACTCGTCTTTCTAAATAATGGCGAAAACCTGTCAACGTACAAAGTGCCTCCACTTAGCCGTGTATTTTCACCAATTTATTGCTGGAAGAGGTTAAATCGAGTGCCACGGGTTGAACCTTCTGATACCAACTCCTCATTTTGATATAGCATCAAAGCAGTGCATTGAGAGCTAAGAACGGTGACGAATAAAGTGAGACTTGGGATTTATTTGTTTTTTTGGCACCGTTTACATTTCGAATGCATATCCTCAAAGTGTTTTTTTATTCATATGCTATCTTAGCCTACTTTATCATTTTTAAATGCTATATGGATAAACATGGAGTTATTTGCCCTGCAGTTTCTCCCCTTTTGTCACTATTATATTCGTGGATGGACACAATATTTGATCTGGAATGAGAGAGGGGATTATCGTCATTTCTAAACGATCGATTTATCGATGTTAGGTGGATTTAAGCTGATTGAATTATAATTGATTTTTCGTGATGGGTTGAATAATTGCAGCATTTAAATGCAAGCCATATTTTATTCACTCATTTATTGTTTTCAGCGTAGCCTACTAACTTAAGATAATGCACAGAAAAGAAAAGTCTGATTATTCACAATATATCTAGCTACTGTTCCTTTAAAATTATTTTTCACCCCTGCATGAATTCCATTTTTGTTTTGCATAACAATCGTCAAAGTTCATTTGATGGATTTTGCATATCACCCCTCTATATAAAAGCGAATTCTCAAACAAAATAACTACAGTCTGGTAAGAGATAAATGATCTGAAAAGTGGAAACGAGTCTTCTATTTTATATTAAATGCCCTTACATTTATCTAGCAGCATTAAAATGGAGATGCGTTAATCAAACAATATCGGCGACTAAAATGAATTGAAATAAGCGTTCCACGAGACGGCTTGTTCTAAATATATATAGTATATTTGCCTTCGGTCTATTGATAATAACATGTAATCTCGCCATGTTAGGAACCCTATATGCATAAAGCACGACTCGCATGCCTGAGCCTGCTAATATATGCAGTTACTCCCGAGTTCACCTTTCACCTCTTGACCTCTGTTCTCCCTCGAGACAGCAGTGACCCGGTCAGTGATTCACAGAGAAAAAGGCTGCATTATTAATATGTGTTGCGGCGTCTTTCAAGTTTAAAATGTTTATTGTATAAGCTTCTAGTTAATTAAAGCCGTGCAAAAATTATAGAATGAGTGCATTTATTAACTTATCGTTTCAATTGGATATAATAACAATAACAACTAGCCTATTGTTTATTAATCTATAAGTTTTCTTTATATGATTTGATTCATCAAGTTTTTTGAAGATAGAAAAAAAAGTTAATATTAAAACAAAGAAGATTAGATAATCAGATTTTTATGAATAATGGAAATTCTAAACCCTCCAAGTAACTTTTTCATTTAAAAAAATCATCATATTATTAACTAGATATATGACTATTATTTTTGTGCGCTTTTAAGCGTTGAATGCGAACTTAATGTTCCCAGGTTTAGGAGAGATAAAAGCATAGGCTTGTTTACGATACTGTAGATTCCTTCTCGAGACGTTTGACGCATGAATATGTAGGCTACATCGTTCAGGAAGAACGTTTTTTGTCTAGTATAGCTCATTAGATTTCACCTTCACAAGCTGATGTGCGCTTTAGCTCAGTTACACCCGCGCGCAGGGCTTAATGCCCACGTTATGGCATGTGGGCGACACAAATAGATAACGTGATAGAATCAAGTCTAATCCTCACTGCACTGTTGCATTTTACTCAGTAATTGAGAGGAAACGATATTACCTCGCTTATAGCGATGCTCTTAGGATGATGACCAAAGCCATACTTTATTTTATGTATTAGAGGCCTAATATCAGTTGAGCAGCAATGACTCAAATACACAGAGAGAAAAATCGTAGTGTTTTTATAGTGTCAGCCACACAAACTGAAAAAAAGACACTTTTATTTTACCTTTACAAGTAACTGTGTTAAAAAGTTAATAAAGTAAGTTAAATACTGATATTATTTACCTAAAGTAAGCTTATATTTTAAACTAACAAACGTGTTAATCAGCTAATAAATATAGGCTAAGTAAATAAAAGGAAGTATTAATTATTATTATTATTATAAAGGTAAAATAAAATGCTACGTTGACTGGCACCACGTTCATGCAAAAGTTTATATCAAAAGAACACACCATTAGCTTCATTAATTGCCCACATTCCTATACTATAAAACAACATAATATATGAAAATAGTGATGTTTAGATTTTAATGTTAAACCACTTTGACTGTATTGCTTATTAAAAGACAAAAGCACACACACATATACATTTGTGTGTCATATGCGTGTGTGTGATGTAGTATATATATATATATATATATATATATATATATATATATAGCCTATATATATAAATATTTAGAGGAAACTGTCTGGGATGTTTTTAGTGTGTGTATATATATGTATATTATAATACACATATGTATATGCGATATATATATATTTATGTGTGTGTGTGTATATATATTTATATGTATGCACACACACATATACATATATTTATATATATATATATATATATATATATATATATATACATATATATATATATATATATATACACACACACACACACACACATATACATATATACACATATATATACATATATATATATATATATATATATATATATATATATATATATATATATATATATGGTCTGAGCTGACAGATATATATATATATATATATATATATACATACAGATACATAAATATAAATACACACACACACACACACACATACATACATATATATATACATATACACACACACAAACACACACACAGTAGTCAACATCATAAAGTGGATCAAATCCTTTCACTAAAGTTGTACATGCATTTTGAACAATACCCCTTCTTTTCTTAAGACACAATCTAAAAAATGCTGGGTTGTTTTAAACCAATTTTGGGTCAAATATGGACAAACCCAGCCATTGGGTTACATTTTTAAATTACATTTTTAACCCAATGTTTGAGTTTGTCCGTATTTGACCCAAAATTGGGTTAAAACAACCCAGCATTTTTTAGAGTGCAACTTTGATTAAGTTTTTTGATCCATTTCAAATGTTTACTACTGTATAACAGCGTAGAAAAATCATCCCATACAGTTTCACCCAATTATAGCAGTCAAAATTTAATATGAAATTATTGAAATATGGGAAAAATATTTTAATTAAATAAAAATATTTAAAAAAAACTTAAAGCAAACATGGTCAGAACATGTTTATGTGCATTTAGTATCGCTATGTCAATTGGAAATTTTAAAATATAGTTATCCTCATGCTTGGTCCTCATGCATTTATGTGGCGGCCTCTGATGATGGCTGATTCTGATGGGTGGTCCTTAAAATGGCTGGTTACTGTTGTACACTTAACAAAAGGAGAGACACAGCTTCCAACACCTCTTCACATCCCACACACAGTCTCCATTACAAACACACATTGTATCAGTTCTTATGCATCGCAAGCAGTAAAATGAAGAACTGATACTCATTTGTTTGCTTGTCAACGGCACACATAAAAGGCGGAAGGTAGAGGGAAGGTCTTAAGGCACCTTGCATATATATGACGCTCAGGGGCGTGCGCACGCAGACCATTTTCTAGCCCTCGTTTCTCCTACCATTTACGACTCCAGAGAACAGATGTTTGGGGACAGCTTACAGCCTCAGCGTATTTCTGTGTACAAAGCAAACAGCAGCACTCAGCACTTCTAGCTGGCTAAGAAATTACACTCTCTGAGAAGGGGGAGGGGGACAACGGAGAGAACGGAGCATAGGAATCCGAAATGAGGAAGAGAACGGGAGACGCTTACAGAGGTGAAACTGTGTCAAGGTTACGTTCAGGGGGGTTGCATTCAAATCACTGCACTACACTATTACAAACATGTGTTCTTGGCATCTATGGCTCTATAAAGAACCTTTGACATCTTTCTATTGCACAAATGGTTCTTTACAGTGGAAATGGGTTGCTGTGAAAACACCCTCTTGGAGGAACCTTTATTTTAAAGAGTATAGGTGATGTGAATGTGACAGTGCTACTCATTTGGTCCTACAAGCTCTTCCTCTGTGAGTGTCACTGGCGTATATAATGCGTGGATCATGGGAAACAAGCGCTGACCTCTATCGTGTAGCACTGCGGACTCTCAAGGTTTGGATTGCCCTTTGAAAAGTTGCAAACTAGCACTACTGGGACCTAAAAGCAAGGCAACAAGAGAGCATGTATATTTTTGCTGATGCAGATATTTGGGCTACGAAAAACATAAAAGAAAAAAACACTACATTTATTGCACAAAAGCAATTGGCATATCCCTCATAAAACAAAGAGCAATGCGGAAAAAATTAATAGCAATATTTCAAGGCTTTCTCTTAACAGAAACAAGGAGCAATTTCAGTGCCACATGTTTTGTTCGGTTTCATCATTCACAGAAACAAACCTTTTATATCATACCTTCCATATTGAACGCCTGCTGTAAACAAAAGTGCAAAACAAATATGCAAACACAAGCAAATTTGACCTTTCATGTTCACATTTTCAGATAACCAAAAATGAATAAATGAGCCCTGCAATGCTTATTTCTCTGAACTACGCCAACCCCCAAACACACACACACACTTCCCTTCTGCCTTCGGTGAGGTTGCCATAGTGATAGCCTCACAGACACACGATGAGGAGAACGAGGAGGTGGAGGGGGAGATGAGAAAGCAGAGGACACCGTCTTTCTGTCTGTCTTCCAATACGACATTGTGCCCGATCCAACGATCCATGTCCAACAGGAACAGATCCTTCCGACGAATGCAGCCGTCCCATATCAGAGCGACACACCTGAAAATCATGAATTGGGTTAATATGGTAAATTAATACAATTGTAAAATTTAGCACCTTTTTTGCATGTATATTAATGTGCACATTGTATAGAAATACAGACATGCATATATATATAGAGTGGGCAATAGAAATGCACATCATTATCATGCAGTGTATAGCTCTTCCGCTGATGCATTTTTAGGTCACAAAATTTTGCATATATACACACAAACAAAATCATCCAAATTCAATTGTGATACAATACTCATGATAAAATAATTAAAATGCTGTTATACATTTCTATTGGTCAGTCAGTGCATAGGGGAAAAGCCCTGCTGCTCAATCAACCCACTGTTTTAGTTTTCATCTTAACAGTCTTCCCCTCTCCTATTCATCCATCCCTCCGCCATTCCTCTCCTCCACCGGGCCATTTATCTTTCCCTCCCTCTGCATCGCTCGCTGCCCAGCCGATATCAAGGCGTGATCCTGAGCCCTTCAAAGGTCAAGTGATACAAGGTCATTGGCGGGTCAGGCCTGCTGACTGGCTGACCTCCGCAAGGACTTCTGCCAGCAGCCAATCACACACCAGCGTCTCCCACAGCAGCCTGCCTCTATCCCTGGCGGGCCCTCGGCGGCACGTCACGTGATCCTTAACGGACTGAAGCATCATGATGGAAATGATTAATGATGCTTTTAGTACCTGTTTAGAATGAAGCTGTCCACACTGCACTGTAATTACCCACTCCCAGGCGGCAGCTGCCTAACATAATTGCTTTTTGTTTGTTGACCTGGTTTACCAGAGAGAAAGATGGCTTTAGGTAGGTGAAGTGTGAGCGTTTGTGCATGTTGGCATTTTATAGAAGCAAGAAAGGTGCGTGATCATACGTGATGTCAGATTTAGCTCCATCCTTAAAAGGTTCGGCTGAAACGTGATTTTTTTTCCTGCTTCAGGCGGAAAGGAATTTTGTTTTATTTTTGAAAGTGCATTTGATAATTCCTCATTTTTATGAGGCACTCTGGCCACTGAGAGGTAAACACGAGAACGTGTAAATCTGCAATAAAGTTTTGGAATCAACAGCTGTGATTGTAATAAGTAATTCGGAATAAACTGAGACATTGGTGAATGAAACGCTCCTTCCTCTAATTTCTGTCCATATGTCTTTAAACCAACCAATATTTCAGAAGAAAGCACTTAAACTGTTATACAGCTATAAACACTACATGCATTTGGTCACACATTAATCAAATGATGGTCTCCAAAGAGCATCAAAGAATGTTCATATTCTCAGAGACAGTATTAAACCGGAATCGCGATGGGTTGATTTGAGAGTATGAGTTGGGAATATAGAGTTTGAGTGTTTCCCAACTTTATATTTGCTCCAGAAAGCCTCACAGCCATCATTTAGGCTCAAGTACTCCTTTAATGACACCAAAGCAGGCATGTGTCACTACTAGTATAGCATCTATCTAACAATATCTATCTATATATCTAGTCATTATATAGATATCTATCTATCTATCTATCTATCTATCTATCTATATCTATATATATATATATATATATATATATATATATATATATATATATACACTACCGGTCAAAAGTTTAAGATCGGTAAGATTTTTTATGTTTTTAAAAGAAGTCTCTTCTGCTCACCAAGGCTGCAATTTTTTGATAAAAAATATACACAAAAAACACAGTAATATTATGAAATATTATGACAATTTAAAATGACTTTTTTATGTTAATATATATTAAAATGTAATTTATTCCTCTGAAAAAAAGCTGAATTTTCAGCATCATTACTCCAGTCTTCAGTGTCACATGATCCTTCACAAATCACTCTAATATGATGATTTTATGCTCCAAAAACATGTATGATTATTATCCATGTTGAAAACAGTTTTTTACATTTTTATTTCAGGATTCTTTGATGAATAGAAAGTTCAACAGCATTTATTTAATTAGAATCTTTTCTAACATTATAAATGTCTTTACTGTAACTTTTCATCAATGTAACTCATCCTTGATGAATAGAAGTATTGATTTCCTATTTATTTCCCCAAAAATAAAATACAAATTCTTACTGACGGGCACACAAAAGAAAAATCATCCAAAGTTTTACATCAATCAATGACACGTTTGGTGACGTTTGGGATTTAACTGGTGGCTAGAAGTTTCTAACATTAATTTTGAAAGAAGTTTCTAACATTAATTTTGGTCATGGCTTGTCTTGAAAAACAAAGGCAATTTGACAGTTGTCGTAGAAGTCACACTGCAGACTGTGAGTCAAAACTTCTGACACTGCCAGTATTTCATCTGAGGTCAAATTTGATCGCAATACACATTAATCGGCCATAGCTGAACATGTCAAACTAATGATCAAAGTCTCAGAAGGCCAAATCGTGGGTAAAATCGTACAGTGTGAACCTGGCTTTAGTGATCGCAATCAAGATGTGAAGACACTCTCAACAAGCATAACAAAAATGGCTTCTGGAACATATCACCTACCCTGCCTTTAAATCTTTGCACATACCCTTGGGGAACTGCCCAGGCCCCCCTAGGGGAACTTGGCTATAAATGATGTGGATATTACTGTACCTAAAGCTCTAGAAGCATTACACAAGAAGCTGTGAAATCGATTGCCAACCATTTTAAATTCTGTGAAGCTAAAATTTTTCCACAAAAGAACACAAATACAGTTGCCAATGATTTACATCCCGAACATGCAAACCACTTGAAGTTCTTCACATTTTCACAACTCTACTTCAAGAAATTGTATTCACAACTTACTTTTTAATTCCCGATCCCTAACGTGATACATTTCCGGAGTGCAAAAGGACAATTCATGATGTAAGTTAAGACTTATTTTATGGCAGGTGATTGGTGAAAAATGCATCAGAAAAACATACAAACAAATATTTCTTTGGAATGACATGCACTTCTAAAACGAGCTCAACAACAGCAGGGAAGTGTAAATAGGGTCAATTTGGCTTCTGCAGAGCTGGCATTGGGATATTTGCAGCTCATATTTCACATTGATCCACAGTCCTTATTATTAATGAGCAAGTGGCGATAAGAGTAAATTAACTAAAGGGAAACAAAGCAAATAAATAGAGCTTTTCCAAACAGGTATAAAAACAATATGGTGGAAAACAACTAGGTACGTGACCCCTTTTATCTCACCTTTTCAAAATATTACCAAACTAATATTTAAAACATGAATTTATACAAATAAATCACAACCATGTCAATTCTTTCTCTCACAGGTCCTGCATTATATGCACATCTGCATTCTTCAAGCACACAGTGTCATATTTGTCATTGAACTTTCGCATCTGCTCTGCATAGCGCCATTGATCCCGGACCATAGCGACGACAGCGAGAGCCAGATAAACAGGCCATGGTTGACCTATAGGCTGGCACGGACCGACTGTCCATAAATTTGCAGCTCTTTTCAGCCGGGTACGTCACACCCCGTTTCCTGCGCCAAAACGCGGGACAGAGGCAGGCTGCTATCAGCCCTCTCTGTGTGAGCAGCTTTCATCCTTAGGCTGGTTCTCACATAACTCAGCCACAGTGTCTCTCTCTCTGCCTCATAAATAACATCCCTATCGTCTGATAATGCCCACTTAATGCTTAGTCAATAAACCCCACAGTGCCATGGTTTCTCCCCTCTCTCTTTCGTACATAAATATAAATAGTACACTCCGATTGATGTGACACTCGGGTCTCGCTCCATCTGGGCAGAGAGGAGAAGCCCGAAGGGCCCGGAAAGGAGCGATGGAGGAGAGGAAGAGAGAACTGCAGGTGTTGGGATGAGATAGCGGCCGGAATGGTGGGATGGGCACTGACTGATCACCTGAGAGAAGCGGCTGCTAATGTAATAATTAATTAACTGATTGCTTTCTTCCGTTCACACGGCGGGGATTATTTGGCCCACTTGGATTACGTTCCAGGTTCAGTAAATTAAACTCAATCGACAGAATTTGTGGCATATTGTTGATTACAACAAAAAAGTCATTTCCATTAGTCCCTCATTTTCTTTAAAAAAGTAAATGGGTCAATCCGGAAACGCTAAAATAGCATGTTAACACTTTGCATGTTTTTTTGCGTTAAATTCAAATTTACAACATCTTTCCATGGCAACATATTGGTAATTCTAAAATGACTGTAACATTATGATGTAAACGTGCTGCTACCACTCAAATAATGCACGTTTTAAGAGAGAATTATTCCTGGTTTTAGCAGACTAGGCTTAGATTAAACCAGAATTAGGCCTTAGTTCAATTAGGACATTTAAGTAGCTTTTACAAACATTCCTTACAACAAAACATTACTGGTGAGCATCTTAAAACAAAAACAATGCCTCTAACACCCAAAAATCTAAATTCTGTCAGTTTACTCACCCTCATGTTGTTCCAACCCCATCTTCGGATAACGAATTAAGATATTTTTGATGAAATCTGAAAGCTGGATCACACCTCCATACTAGTCCATAGGCTTTTTGAGGGATTGAAACTGCCAGCCAGAGAGAAGGAAATGAATAGTTGAAATAAAGTCGTTATTTCTGTTTGGGAGGGGGGTTTGCACACAAAAAGTGTTTTTGTCGTTTGATAAATTTAAGATTGAGCCACTGTAGTCACTTGGACTATTTTAATGATGTCTTTAATAACTTCTACGAGGCCAGCAAGTTTCAATCCCTCAAGAAGCATATGGACTAGTATGGAGGAGTGATCCAGCTCTCAGATTTCATCAAAAATATCTTAATTCGTGTTCGGAAGATGAACGAAGCAACATGACATCATGACTTTTGCATAAACATACCTATACACATTATCTATACGCATTTTGAGCTATCCACGTGTATCTGCGTGTATGTCTACGCCATTAATGTCCGAGCGATTTCGCGTGTATGTACACGCCGTTAAATGCCCGAGCAAAACGAAGCAAAATGTATAGATCTACATCTGGGGAACAATATATTTTTCCTAGGATGGTAGGGGAAGACTCATAAATGATATTAACCCCAGTGACGGGTAGGTTTAGGGACGGGGTTGGGGTAGGTCATATATTTATATATACAGTAATAATGTTAAGTAAACAGCGTTCATAAACACGCTGAAAAGCGATTATGCGTGTTGATAGCACGCCAAAAATAGAAATACTAATTGGCGTGTCATACAGATGCAATTTCATGAGATCAGTCTGGAACGAAGGTCTTACAGGGTTGGAAGAACATGAGAGGCGAGTAAATTTTTATTTTCAGAATTTTCATTTTTGGGTGAACTATCCCTTTAAGATATGCATTTTAGTCTGGGACTAGGCTTAAGTTATGTCTGTGAAACCAGGGGCTAATGTATTAATTATAAGCTTGTCATTTCTAATTTTAAATGCTACAAAAACTGGACCCATTCAATTCCATTGCAAGTGCAATATTTTTCCCCTTTATTTTGTAAAGAAAAAAAGTCACAATTATTTTTGAAGTAAATCAACATTATGCCACAAACGCTGACGATTGAGCTTAATATCCACTGAACTCATAATATTCCTTTAATGCAGAACATATAGCCATTCTAGACTGTCTAATATAAAATGACTAAAGAAAAAAAGTTGAAGGGGTTTATTTCAAGAGTATAAGCTGCAAGCCAAGTTTTATCTAGCGGAAGATAAAAAGGGTGTGGAAAAAAGGACATGAGCCGTGAATGACTGAACTCTGAGGTTAAGATTCCATTTTATGAGCAGTCAGCCTTACAGTGGCCGCACACTGAGATGACACGGATAAATGAGAGTGAATAACATGCTGGTCAAAGGGAGTGGCTGGTAATTAAGGACCGTGTTTGGCGCTTTTCCTAAAATTAGTTGTGTTTGTCTTTCAGATGTTAAGAGAGTTGAGTAAGAGATTTTGAGGTTAAGAGTCTCTCTTACATTATGGGGAGTGACCATGAGACAACAACTTGATCATATTAATCTCAAACACAGTTATCCTTCGAAGTGTTCTGGCTCTCTTCCTGAAGACCTCGAGTAAATGTTTTGTCTACCGCAACAATGATCCAGACTTTCATTTAAGTGGCGGAACAACAGAACGCAGATGGCGGGTGATAACTTGCCAAAACAGGGCAAGTAAAAGCAACAAGCACTCTGCAGCTGAAATGTGAGAAAGAAAACTACATAGTTTGGCCTCCAGACTTAATAAAATGTCTTTTTCCCAAACAAAAACTTCCTCATACTAAACAATAACCAAATATAAACTGTATTTTTTATTTTATTTTAATATATTCTAATTAATTTTAATATTTTTTTATTATTCGATTTTTTAAAATACTATGCTGTTGTAAAAATATATGTTATGTGAGCAATCAGTCTGTACTGTAAGTATCACACACACACACAATACATCACAGTAACACAGCACAAGCAGAAAATTTCAGGGGCACAACTTAAATCAGCTTGTAATGCAATTATTCAAATTTCCCACAAAATAACTGTAATACTGACAAATTCTTTAATAATAAATAGACTTAACGTACAGATATTACGATATGCAGTTTTATTTTAAGTTCACAGGGCTCCAGACTCAAATTTGAGGGCAGCATCACCTCAAATGAGAACTCACACTGAGTTCTAAAAAAAATAAAAAAATAAAAAATAAAAATAATTCTGGTAGCACTGGCACTAACAATAAATCACTAAGCTTAATTTAGGGTGTTGATGAAATTAACTTTAGCTAGTATCTCTTAGTTACAGTGTCAGCGTGATCGGCTGGCAAGTTCGGCAAGTTGGACTGGCAAGTTCGGGTCTTTATTTTATTGTAAGTGGTTCGAGGGCGCTGCTCCATAGATACACATAAGAAAGTCAATGCGCTGCTCTGTCTATTATTGGTCCAAACTAATAAACGGTCCGTGAAGCTAAATGAGTAGCGTATTTTTGTTCCACTTTCATTTTCTTTGCGTTCCCTGCTTGGTAACGAGTCGATAGATAGCTCATTGCTCAGACGCACATAGCAGATTGTGATATTTGTCTCCGTCTCCTTCCCAGATGTTTACGCACGCTCCCTATTATTGTCACCACGCGCCCCTTCCACGTTTAACCACACATTTAACGTGTGGCAAATTTACTGGTCGCAAAAAAAGAAAAAAAGTACTGGTCGCACATGTGTGACTGGATGTAAAATTCAGTCGCATACTCTCAAATTTTGGTCGCAGTCTGGAGCCCTGTCAATGTAAAAGACTGTACCACATAGGCTAGATATATAAAGGCTATCATGATCATTTTACGAACAATGAACGATGGATTTGTTTAGTTTATAATACGTTTTATTTTTAATTTCAACAAATAAAACGTATAACATTCAAATCTCATCAGCTTAGACTGCATTTGAAGAAAAATAAACAACAGTTTTACGTAGCCTTGTGCGAACTTATTCAATAGAAATAGTCTTCTAAAATGTTCAAGTGCAAAAAATAATATTTTTAATTTAGTCGTTTTTCTTATCACAGCCTACAAATGTCTTCGGAAACTCCTTTTCTCTATTTACTGAAGCCTATATGTAAAACGCATTCACAGCTGCACAGCCGTGAATGTATATGCTGCACAGCTAGCTCATAGGCTGTGCTGCGCAACTGCAAATCCAATGGCGCGGGCGCCTCTGACGTGCGACCAATGAGACAACTCTACGTCCTTGCACGTCAGAGCCCGTCAAGGGGGCGCCAAGTCCACAAATTTTCCATTATAGCAGGTCTTCGTTCATTCATAGTCTGTCTGACATATATAGAAGCTATGTGTCCTTCAGTTCAATACGGAACAAGACTTTTAGGTGTCAAATACGGAACGATTCTCGTATTATACGGAACGGTTGGCAACCCTACTGTCACATGACCTACAGGATCAGTTGAATAACTTCACTTCCATTTATAAACCTTGTAAGATGTCCAAGAATGCGGACTCCAGAATCTCAGCAGAAGTAGTAAGTCATCCTGGGACTTTTCGCCTACTGTTTTACAAATACTATTAAGTCAGACATACTACTCTTTTGGCATACTGTTTTACTCATATAGTAGGAAAGTATTCGATTTTGGACACAGCATTTGACCGACTCGTTTAAACGATCTGGTTCAAAAAGAGTCATTTGTGTGCGAATCGGAAATCATGGCTCCTTGTCAAAAAATCTATATTGGTGACAATCATTAAAAATCTACTTTAAAATCTCCTTAAAATGCTGTTATTTGTGTTTTTTGACACAGTTTGAGACCATTTTATCTTGGTACAGAGCCCTGAAAGTACAAGTGTGAGCATTCATTAAGACAAGGCAGTGTCTGAAATCACATTCTCTCTAGAGTAGGTACTTATTTTGAATAATGTCCACTAAAACAGTATGCTCTATATTGTATGAGTGCGTGTAATACGAATGTAATACGGACGTACATTCACCCTGTTGTCATTACCACATGACCTATAGCGTCAGTTACGTTCACTGCCATTCACAAATCTGCTCTTGGCCTTCAAAAATGGCCTAATGAGATTGTAAATTGTCCATCGTACACACACTTCAGAATCTCGCTGGAAGTAGCGAGTCTTCCAGGTACCAGTGTACTGTGAATTCATACTTCTTGTCACTGTTTTTAGTCTATGAAGTATGCGATTACGGATGCAGCCTTGCTCTAATTCAACCTATAATGATGAATAGATTTTAAATGACTGTCACACATTTATTGTTTTGTCACCATTGTTGACCCTTTTAGTGGAGTATGGATCCCTGAAGGTAGGGCTATAAAGTATTCATCAAGACAAGGCAGTTTGTATAAATACGCAAATATTCTTATAATTAAGGAAAAATGGTTGGTAAATAGAGGAAGGCGAGCTAAACATCTCCATGTTCTCTGGAGCAAAGTAAAGAAACTGAAGCAGACGAATCCTCCAGTAATAGAGACAGAGTCTTCCCAAAATTAGGAGAGATGGGGGTATCAATAAATAAAGCACTAATTAGAAAAAAGCAACAGCCTCTCTGTGGGCTCAATTGCGCATGAGGAGAGAATACGAATAGCGAGCAGCGTCCTCATCTGTAGTCAGGGCGTCATGTCACGAAGGGGCCGGCCAAACACCAGCTCCTCCAATCACCCTCTCTCCACGCACTCTGTGACTGTGCAGTGAACCCACCGGCTGGCCCGTCCACACATCGCCCGTGTGCGCGGATGTCGGTGTCTGCCTGCATGAGTATGCACAGCCGCTGGGCTTTGAGACTTCACCATGATTAATAGCAGTAGGGGGTCTTCCCCTCCCTCTGTGCTGGAGAAAATGGAGGGGAAGGAAGGAGAACGAAAGAGCGCGGGGAAGTCAAAGAAGGAGAAGGGGACGACTTAAAGGTGAGAGGAGGAGAGAAAGTGGCCAGCAGGGGGATTTTCAGCGCAAGGCAAGGCTCTTTGATGGGCTCTTGTATCCCTGACCGCTCCCCAACCTTCTCTCGTTCTATCGCTCTCTCTCTCGCTTTCCTCTCCCTGGAGGATAATAAAGACGGATGACACTGATGCTGTGCCATCCGGCACTACAGCCCTCGACTGCAGAGCCATTTGCACCATCATTTATCGCCCTCCTCCAAATCCGCCACCCTCCCCGTGCCCCCTCGCTCTAATTCTGCTTTAATAACCAGCTCCACCATTCATCACAGTATTGACATGTCTGACAGACAGTGCGGCATACACTAACTCCCTGCCCTTTACTCGCACACCAGCGGGGTCGTGCCGAGTTCACCCAGTCAATAATCACACAGGCAGCGCGCAGCTGTCACCTTGGTGATGCCGAGAGCCACATAGAGACGTATGATGCGAGAGAGCAAGTGTCTCAACGCCACGCCAACACGCTGCCATTAGCATTATCGCAGCCGCCAGGATTAGACTGCAAGCAGGATGCGACTCTGAATGCCAATTTAGCCAGACAAGACCCAAATGGCCCACCACATGTGTTGACGCTCTGATGCTGGACCAATAAAGATGCAGCTCCTCTTCCAAATCTACAAATGTACTCTGATCCAACCCCAGGGATGTGGTTCTCTTATTTTGAGCTCCCCTTGCTTGACTTAACTGGTGTTACTAGCGGCACTAGACGGGATTGCAAAAAAAAACAAATTAACTTTCCAAACACCAGTCTGTCCCTTGCCTCTTGAAACAGACAGTCTCACCCTAATTTCCAGCCCCAACACCAATGCCAATCGGAATAACCAGAAGAGGATTTTTAGTGAATTGAAATTCAAATAAATTAAACACATGTATTGCATTCTGGGAAATTAAGTTTTCCTCCATCCCGAGCCACAGAAAAATGATAAAATATGATAAAATATATAAACTAAATAAAAAAATGTTTCAAATAAAATTTCAAATACCCATCTCTCCATCTATGCTTCAAGATTTCAAAGCTTTAAATCAAGCCAACAGTCTTAAAAATTCAATTTACCTTTATTTATACTGCGCTTTATACAATAAAGTTTGTTTCAAAGCAGCTTTTACAGGAAAATTACTCAATGATACATAAAAACAAAGCAGCTCTAAAAGAAAATGAAGACAGTTCAGTTGTAAATATCAATTACTGAATTAGTTTGTTTCCTTCAGAATTGCAGAATCATCCTCCAGCAGAGTTCAGTTCGCATCCACTAGTACTTTTCTTGTTAAAAGTCAATTATAGAAATGCCTTTGAATTTCAATTCATTTGAATTATACTTTCTTACATTCAAATCTGATGCAGAATTGCAATGCAGATGTAAATGTAGCGAAGGAGAATGTTCGTTACCTCAATTCAAAATCAGCATGACATCAGCCCCCGAAAACCCATGATCGATAAAGATGTCTTTGGGAGTCTCTTTTGGAGTTTAAAAGGTAATTACATCACCTTTAAAGAATGCAAGTAGAGTTTAAATATTATAAAAACACCTTTATCTCCAACCAGACTGTCTTTGTGTGCTAAAACGAGTCTCCTTGTCATCAGCTGGCGGCACAGATTGCTTTCAAGCCCAGATTTTGTCTTCATTCCATTCTGACAATGACATTTATGTTAATTTGTTCCATGCCACTGCCAGGCATCTGGAGAGGCCAGTCCCACTCTTTTTCACACTTTCTTTTCATTTTGACCAACGCAAATGTATGTGCCATGAGCACCGGGCCTTAGATAAACAGATTGATTCGATGGGAGGGCAAGGAGACACCGTCTCCAGCAGTCACACGTAGAGGAGAGATTTCAATCACATTCAGGTGGGAGACACCGTCTCCTTTGTCACATGTCCACAGGGAAAGACATTACTAGGAAAGTAAGCACTGCATATTTCCGCTTGTATGCTCTGCTCACATATTATCTCTTATAGATACATGTACACACTGCATTCTGCTTTTTCACTATCTCTCTGCTACACACACCTGGTTCCCATGGGCTCTGAGAGTGATACTGGCTGCAGTGCCCATGTTCTCCAGAGACACGCAGTGCACGGTCCTGTCCCTCTTCACCTTTCCGACAGTGGCATCCGCGGGCGTGTGCCGGGGGCGCTAATCCGCCGCCCAGGTCCCATCGGCAAGGATCATTGAGCTAATTAATAACGTGGCACGGAGAGGGATGGGAGTCATTAAGGAGCCACGGCTGTGCTCTCTTTGGCACTCTCCTCTCACTGCTGAGTGCGCTGGGGTTGCTGGGAAAGGGGGAGGGGGACTGCAGATGCAGGGTCTTGCTTGCTCGCACAACCCTCCCAGACATAATTCACTACAATGAAGTTTAACAGGGGGAAAAAACCTAACGCACAAACACAAGATGCAAGCAAGCACTCGGAGAGAGGCGAGAGCAAGACTAAATAAGAGTGGGCCGAGGCTGAGGAAATGAGAGTAAGTCCTCTTGACTTCCAGTCCTCATTAGCAGGCTGTAAGGATTTGTTCAAAGTGGTCTCATTAAGTAGAATAAATGTTAAACCCTTGCAAAGGCCTTTATGTCCAAATCAAAATTTGTGCAGGAGCGTGTCATTCCAAAAACGAAACGATATTCTTTTGAAATGATAATGGTAACTAATATCTAAATAGTTAATTAGGCATTACTTTAGCAACCTCACATTTTGGATTCATTATGGCATGGACACCCACTTTTCATCAATTCTCCAACCTCATTTATTCCCGTTCAATATCCTGTCTTGCTCAGAAATGTGTCACTAATATAGAAACATGTTTTCACCTGGACTAAACAATAAAGAAGGTAATGGTTTAATGCATTTTTAAAGTTTAATGTATACATATAAATATATGGAGAGCAAATTTTTCAATTATATACGCAAGCGAATCAGTTTTTAATGGGAATCACAACCAATCACACCAAATGGGGTTGCTAGCTAGCTCTATGATCCACAGTTTGAGCTACATGAATGCAATAGGGGATTATCATGCTTATACGTAGTACTTCCGGATTCTGTGATCTTTGTGCACTGCCGCTTCCGTTGAATCACCGATCTCGCTGGCGAAATGATGAAGGACTACACTAAGTTTATTTATACAGCATCCCTGGTAAATTAGTCTGATTCACTAAAGTGCCGGCTGCAAACAAACGTGCTACCTTGTTTTATTTTAAAGTTTTAATCCACTTCTTCCTTATACTCAATTCAGTCGGGAATCCATGAAAGCTTAAGTAGGGTTGGCATTGTTGGTTAGATTTACAAAGTGGAACAGAGCAGCGACATAAATAGCATTTGTCTCAGGCATTGTTGAACTGCATCGGAAGTGGACAAGCACAAAGTTAACAAATCCTGGCCATGAAACCCGGAAGCGTGATAATCCACTATTGGGAGATTAAAACACCAGATATAATGTGATGTAAGAAAAGTTTATTTATTTATTTATCCTCTGAGGCGGAAACGAGATTCCACATTGTGGAAATAAAATTGCCATTGCCATTAACCATTTAACAAGAGCATCACACACTGGACAAAGGTGCTCATGTGGACAAGGCAAGTTTAGGTTCCCAATCCTTATCGGTCCTCGTCCAACGATCAAGTCAACAAAAGTGGCAAAAGGAAAACAGCAATGACTTCGCTATATGATGGCACAAGCACTGGATCCTTGAAACTGAGATCCAAGGTAAATCAAGTTGCATTTGCAGCCATTTTGAGTTGCAAATTCCTTATATTATCAGAATAGGTTTAGATATTTCCATTACCAAGCCCTGCAGTACAGAACAAAACAGTCTGAACCCTCTACAGCCAGTTATCTCTTTATCCATTCCCTGCACACCAAACAAAATAAGCACTTAGTGTTCCAGACAACCCAATAGCTCAGCTCCTCCTAATGAAAGGAAGCAGCAGGAATAATTAGTTGTGCAAACAAACAGATCAGAGAGCAAAGACCAGGATCCACTATCACTCCCCTGACGTCATGGTCACTAACAGGCTTGAATGGAGGTAATTGGGGGAACTGGAAGTTGAGACAAAATCAATGGAAACTCAGGCATACTAGCAGGGAGATTACTCACCGGTTCACACTATCACTCTGGGGACTCAAAGATTGCCAGGAACATGATGCAGGACCATATACCAAGACTGCAGAACAGGACAGAGACTCATGAACAGGACTGGGAAATAGGATTGCGGAAAAGGATTATGGAACAGGACTGTGGAATACGATTAATGAGAGGAAAAAACAAACTGAGTAAGACTTTGCTAATTTATCATGTAGGTAATGCTTTTATCCTAAGCAACTCTCAGTATACTTATTACAGGGACAATCCCCCAGAAGAATCATTAGGTTAAGTGTCTTGCTAAAGTGCACAATGGGAAGAGATCATGCGTCACTTCCTGCTGGGTTGGAACCTACATCCTTTCAGTTACCAGTTCTTAAACCACTTGGCTACACCACCTAAATAGTGTTGAACAAAAGTTTGAACCATGATTACATAACAGGGATGTGGAACAAGTGGGGCTTTAAAAGTTTTAGATCAGATGACAGAACCATCACTTGCCCTTTCTTAGGGTCCGTCTCAATCAACTCCCAAGCTCGTGAATTCGGGCACTGGTAAGGACATTTAAAGGGACACTTCACCCATTTGCATTAAGTTTGGTATCTTTAGAAACCCAGGCAGATTTCTGAATGGTCATGGTTTATTCCCTTATTTTCCCCAGAGATGGAAGAAATAAGGATTTAAGTGTTTTAATTCCTGCTTATTATGACGTAAAAATCCTCATTTTGCGTCATAAGCAGGAAGTCACATTTCATTGAAAAGTGTAGAGACTACAAACATTAGCTCCTCATTATTCAATGGTGTGGGACCCGCTCACCCTACAGACCTATTACAGATCAGTGGGTGGGACTGAAATCAATATCAGCCATCTTGTTTGGAAGCTAAGCTAACAAGTGCTATGGAGATAGGAAGTAATGATGACAATAACAGAAGAAACTAAACATGATATGGAAGAGGATTTTGAAATTCTGCTGCTCGAATCAGATGTTTGTGGCTATTTTTACGAGCCACAGTATAGTGAAGAGCAGCTGAAGCTGATAGAGGAACCGGAGGCGGCTGCCTGTCGCGGTTCGAGGAGCCCGGAACAGCTTAGACATCCCTTAGAATGGCCGACTCCCTGATTAGTGCACTGAACTAGGGAGCTGATTGAGACACACCCTTACTGAAATTCTTACTTGTTCTTACCCATTTTTATGCCTTGCAAACTTAAATGTTCTGAATTGATGTGTTCTACATTGTTGTTGCACATTCTGCTAATCTGTCACAACGATAACGTTATCTAGCTGGCTAACATAGACAAGGTTGTCAAAAATGACTTTGGAAGCATCAGTAAGAAGGTGTTGAGAACTACAAACCAGTTCAGTAATATTTAGCATTTCCATTGTTCTCAAGCAAAATAAATCAATAAAATGAGTTGAAAAAGCGCATTTACTTGAATTATAGAAATCTTTTATAAAATTATAAATGTCTTCAATGTCACCAAATGGCTATCCAGAAGGAGTCATTCATTGGGTAAACACTGTTGTTGTTGTAGTAGCAATTCCAAACTATACGGTCATTTTTAGCTTCTACTCATGTCATGAGAAGGTGAATTGTAAGAAGACTTGACTAACTCTTTCTACAATAAACAGCAGATAACCACATCAACACTACAAGCCACTCTATAAAGCGAGCGAGTGCCAAGCTCATCAGTGGGAGTCTGCTGTTCCTCTATCTCATGCGTTATTAATAGAGCAAAGTGTTGATTAGAATGGGCCTTCCCCCTCTTCTCTCCTTCTTATCAGCTCTACCAGCACCTCCTCCTCCTCCTGCTGCCCTCCAAATGCCAACACATTACTGCCTTCCCGCTCATTGACAGAGCTGCCAGTCACCGCCAAGATGGATGCCACTCCTGGGAGGACACCCTAGTCTCCATATTGACTTATTTGTTTTGCTGATCTAACAAACTGTGATCCTTCATCTAAGGTGAAAGGTGGACTTGTATGTGAGCTTATTGCATGCTGTATGTTATTCACTGTAAAAAACAAAATCAAAATTGTACAGTAAAAAGCAGTCTGGCAGTGGTTGCCAGAACTTTCACATAAAAAAGGTATTAAAATTTGAGGTTTTTACAGTTAATTTAAACTGTAAAAGTTTTACAGTTTTACAGTCCATTAATTAATAATGCTCAGGGAATATCAGTTTACAGGTTTTTACCGTAAATGGGGGTTATGCCCAACAAACTGTATACTATAAAACAAGTCGCACCGCTTACAGTCTTTTAAATGTTCTTTGTTAAATAAAGCCATTTTACTTAGGTTATCGATGTTAACAAATACTAATTTTTTGTACCGTTTATACTACAAAATTTAGTTTTTAAATTAAATATTCTGCGGTTTTATTTTTTTCATTTGTGAAATTAACTAGCAATATCTAATGATAGTTTTTTTACTTTCACAAACTGCAAACTAAACGGCATTTTACAGTAGAATTACATGAAATGTCCGATTTTAATCTGTTAACCAAGTTATTACTGTAGCATTTTACGGTCTTTTACCGTTAAAAGGATGTTGGTTTTACTTAAAAAAAAATAAGTAACCTGGTTGCCATTGAAATTGTCATTGAAGTTCATTGAAATGGAAAAATTTAGTTAATACAATGAAGGAGATTGATTTAATCATCAGAAACTCAAAATATTGTTGTATGAACTACATACTATTTTTTTTACAGTGCAAAAATGATAATTCTGTCATAATTTACTCAATCATGTCGTTCCAAACCTGTGAGAGTTTCTTTCTTCTGTTGGACTAAAAAGAATACACTTTGAAGAATGTACGTAATCCGACAGTTGATGGACCAATTATTGAACTCATTGGACCCATTTTGGACTTAAACCTCAATGGCCACCATCAACTGTCTGGTTACCATTCTTCACAAATATCTTCTTTTGTGTTCAACAGAAGAAAGAATCAGAACAAGACAGAGATTAAACAATGACAGAAATTTAATTTTTGGCTGAACTACCCCTAAAATTACAATAATTTTTTACAGTATTCCTGTAGAGACCGAATACAAGTATGCAATTATGCAGTATGCTGGAAAACTGCAAACGAGCTCTGTTCAGTTTAAGTGGAGGGAAAAAGCAGTTGCACTAACGTTACGCAAAAACTCATTTACTGGAAGTCTCTGGCAGCGGGAACAGAAACACCTCGGTGCAACAGCAGCACTGCCTGTGCATGGGAGCATTTCCCCCTTTGATCCGTGACCCTTTCTAAACTAACATTTGTATTTCGCTAATGATTCCCTAGCCTTTTGCACGCACACCTTTTGGCCTGGCGCTCCTCTCCTTCTGCCAACTTGTCTACCCACCTGAGCTAAAAAAAAAAAGAAGCCTGTCCTGATTCTGTCACTGACACCTCCGCATCTGCACGATCCATTCGGTCGGAGAGCTAATCAGGAACAGAGACGAACTCGAGGCGCCTGGAGTCGTTGCCTCTTTGAAGGGCGACTCCAAACGGTGGCTGGTCATTTAGCGTTCCAGAGCACTGCCCCTCATTTCCCTGCCGCTTCAGACGGAGGAACCGGCCGCTCTCCCCGCAAACCAAGTGCAAATAGGTTCCAGTGCTCATTTATGCATGCCAGTCTCACTCGCCTGATTAAAACAATGTAAATGATTCATTGGCAACCTGACTTCCAGGGACACGCGGAGTTGAACAGAAGGGCTATCATTAACAGCACAGCCTCAGTCCAACTCACCGGATGCGGGGACGACGTTGTTAAATCAACATCAAAAATTTAGCACCACAATTTATATTGTATAAGAGGTGTTATATAGTCATTTAACATGTTTCAGTGCTGCTATGGAACGGTATATGTTAGCTTTGCAGGAACTGGTTGACTTCTTAATTGTGGCTTAAAAAGATTACGCTTTTACGTTAAAATATTTGATCTCCTTTTGGCAATATACAAAAATCCACTCACATACATTTCTAATGATCTTTTTATTCTCTTTGATCAAATTAATCACTGTTAACAGGGTTGCTCAAAAGACACAACTGATTAAATTGGATTCCTTTCAATTCAGTTTCAAATTTAAATTCAATTGCCACACCACATACACATAAGAATTTGATTTAGAGTGACATAAAGAATAATTTCTGATGCATTCTGGGAAATTAAGTGTTCTTCCACTGTTCTATCTTTCCATCCATCCATCCATCCTTCATTCTATCCACCCATCCATCCATCGTTCTGTCTATCTATCTATCTATCTATCTATCTATCTATCTATCTATCTATCTATCTATCTATCTATCTATCTATCTATCATCTATCATCCATCCATCACTCCATCCATCGTTCATTCTTTCTATCTATCTATCTATCATGGATGGATACTCTGGTCTATATTTCCATCCACCCATCCATCCATCCATCGTTCGTTCTTTCTATCTATCTCATCTATCATGGATGGATACTCTGGCCTATATTTCCATCCACCCATCCATCCATCGTTCATTCTTTCTATCCATCCATCCATTCATCGTTCGTTTTATCTATCCATCCATCCATACATCCTTCATTCTATCCACCCATCCATCCATCGTTCTATCTATCCATCCATCCATCCATCCATCCATCCATCCATCCATCCATCTATCTATCTATCTATCTATCTATCTATCTATCTATCTATCTTATCTATCTATCTATCTATCTATCTATCATCCATCATTCTTTCTTTCTTTCTATCAATCTATCCATCATCCATCCATCGTTCGTTCTTTTTATCTATCATCTATCCATCCATCGTGAGTTCTTTCTATCCATCCATCGTTCATCTATCTATCCTTCTTTCTTTCTTTCTGTCTATCTATCTCTGTCTATCCATCCATCCATCCATCTTCCATTCGTTCTACTTGTGTATCTATCATCTATCTATTCATCGTTCTTTTTTCTGTCCATCTATTTGTCTATCCATCCATCGTTTGTTTTTTTCTGTCTATCTATCCATCTTCCATCTATCTTCTATCTATCCATCCATCCATCCATTGTTTGTTCTTTATCTATCATTCTTTCTGTCTATCTTACAGTCTATTGTTCTGTCTGTCAATCATTCTTTCACCTATATATATATATATACTATTTATAAGTATTTACAGTCTATTATTCAGTCTGTCTATCGTTCTTTTGTCGTTATCTTAGTCTATCGTTTCTTCTTTTTCTTTCCATCCATCCATCATATATAATTCTGTATGTCTATTGTTCTTTTTTTGTCTATCATTCTAAGCATCTATCTATCCATCCATCCATTCAGAAAATAAACCTTTAAACTAAAAGACATTTTAAACATATTTTCAAACATTAAACTTAAAGCAACTTTTTGTTTAGTTTGCTATTTTTTATGTGAACTACTTTACTGTTCATTTTAATTCTACTTCCTAACATTTAAATATGAATTCCACTTTGAGGCCCATCAACCTTCAAAATTAAAACATTTTTGCTAAATTTTCAAAGACAATGCAACACTTGAACATCTTTGCATTTGTAGTTAAAATGACAGTTTTACGAATTTCAATTTATTTCCAATTCATTTTACTTCCTCACATTAAAACTCAAATTGCTCTTCTGTGTCCTGTTTGCCACCTCAATTCAGATTCAATTCAAATACAAAGTATTCTCGGTTCAATTCTGAAAGACGCACAACCCTTAAAATACATATTCAAACTTTACCTTGACAGCCACCCTGAACCAAAGAGCAAGTGGAACCTGTCCTTCTGCATTCAATGGACCAAAGCCAGTGTGTTTTATGTATGGAGCGCCACCTATTGGATGGTAATGGTACGGCACAAAAACGAAATCCTCTCACAAGTTTCTGCCCAAAGCACAACACACAATCCCAAGACCTCCAAGAGAGCAATAAACTTCTAAAAAGTAGTAAAGACAGGTGGCACTTGTAAAAAAACGCTTTTAGGTTGCATTACAAAGTGAAGTGAAATAGACAAAGTTATTTTTTGTGATAAGGGCAATAGCTTTTGCCATTGCTCTGTGGGGAATCACATTTAAAAGTGCAAAGTAGAGCTCGCCATCAAAGCAAAGACAAGTGTATTAAATCTTATGTGGAGTGTGTTTAATGGCCCGCCGTGTTGTATGGAGTGTGAACTACAGTATGTCAATTCATCTGGATTTCAAGCACATCATCAAAGCACAAGGCAGGAGATTCAAGCTGTCGGACATCAAAGCACACCTGACAACCGTTCATGCTTCTGTGAGACACTGATAACCCCATCCATCATATTTGTTTGGCAAGAGAGAAAGAAAAAGGGAAAGAGAGGAAAGAAGGAGGGGTGAAGGCATAATTAATAGTCTCTTTTGTAGTAGCTCCACCTGGTCTGAACCTCGTGGCCCGGGGCTCTGAGTGAAGCAAGTCCGTTCAGTGCCGAAACACCTGGAGAGATCTGGAACTACGCTTGTGGCTATTTCTTCTATTCTCATCCTCATTCCCACTCACTTTCTCTCCTTCGTTTGACCTCACAATTCGCAGGTGACTCTTTATCATCTGCACCAAGATGCCAACATCATGTCGTTAATCAGTTTTTGATTTATTAAACATTCCTCTGGCGTGTACTGTAGATTTTCAAGTGGAGCTGACTGCAGGCGTGATGAGCTAAAGCATACGAGTGCTGTCTGTTACGCACATGCAGCGCTGCTCTTCATTACAACGTTTGGCAACATGCGACAAGCATGATGCTTGAATCAAATTCTACTCCGGTAGCACTTCTCACATCTCATGTCATTCCAAAGTAGCTTTACAGAGATCACTGGCCACAACGTGCAAGACAAGGGTGACAAAAAGACTCCCTCAAATGATAACAGAAGGAGAAAAACAATGTGTGTGGAGCCAAATCTCAGCAGAGGAAATTTTCTATTTCTAACCAATCCCTTTTGACAAATGATTTAAATGGGGATGGACAACATATAGGTACTGCATCAGTCCATATTGGATATTTAATGTTTATTTGCCTTATATATATACACATTTAGATTACCTCTAAAATACACTTCAAGTTATTCTTACAAACACAAATAATTGTTAAATATAATCTTAAGCAAATTAATATCCATTTTTAATACTGTACATTTTAATGATGTCATGTCCAGTTTAGTTTTTTTTAATACTTTAATATTTTTTCATTTTAATATTTATTATTTTAACATTAAATATTTGCAATATTTTGTTTTGATAATATATATATATATATAAATGTTTGTTTATAAATATATAAAAAATGTTTGATTAATTCAATATCGTTAAATTTCATATACATATTTTAATATTTTGATTTTTTACATTTCTATAATTTTAATAAGTTGATTGTTACTTTTTATTTCAATTTTTAATACTTGCATTATTTTAATATGCTATTTATAAAAATATTATCATTTTATTTGTAATAATTGATTTCCTATTTGTAATATTTTCATATTTTTTTACATTTACATTTTTAAAATAATTATAAATTTAAATTGTAAATATTTTATATTTTAATTTGAATGTTATTTAAATATTAGTTTGAAAATCTTCTGAAAATCATTTTTACATTTTTAAATATTTGTATTATTTAAATATTTTAAATATTTGTAATATTTAATGTTTTGAAAATTGTACAACTTTTATAATTTAAAATGTTATGTTCATATCTTTGTTATTTAAATATTTAAAAAATAATAAAAAGTTCAAAATAATATTACAAAAAAATATTTTAATAATTGCATAATTTTAATACATATAAATAATATTTTACTATTAGTCATTTATCACCATCACGAAAAAAAAAATCAGCTCTGATAGGCCAGAATTTAAATATCCATAAATTCAAAGCAAAAATCACATGACATAATAGGACATGCTCCTGGTCAACATCAATTACCAGCCCAACCCAGTTTCTGTAAACGTGAAGTAAAGTTCCAACCCCCTAAAAAAAAAAACTTTGGATAATTGAATAGATCACGAAACAAAACATGAAAGTCACAATTTCAGGTTTCCCCCAAGTCATTTTCACTTATGCAGCTAAACCTGTTTTAAAGCACATCAGGGCCCTGTAACACACCATTAGAGTGTGTTTCTCTGCAAGTATCTGCACGCAGGTCCGCTCTGCTATCCAGTTGCCATGGCAGCAGCAGCTGTAACCGTGGCGAGGGAAGGAAGCTGGCACCCCCCAATAACACGCGCACCCCTCCCTCTGGTGACCCGCTGCTGAACCGGGCTGAGAGCAGAGGTCGATGGCTCGGAGCGGCCGAATGACAGTGAGGGATGACAGCCAATGAGAATGAGAAGAGGGAGTACAGGCATACAGATGGGGAAGAGAGGAGGAGATATGGAGAAAGAGAAAAAAACAGAGACAAGAGCAAATTTAATTACTATCAATGGAGGGATCTTCAAAAAAACAAATCGACTGCCAATTTTTCTGTGGGCTGTGTGAAATTAAGGCACCATACAAAATGGATGGAGTTCTCTGCCGCTGGCTTCTTATCCTCCAGTGAAATTAAAAATGCCTCTTGCCCAGAGCAGAGATGAACAGATTACTTCCATGTGTCATTTTTCGCCCGCACTTGATACTGTTTGTCTCACAAGCACAGATGTGCGTCTGACTCGGCCGGAGCGTGTTCATCAGTAAGATATGGCCAGTGATGTCAAGTGAGTTGACCTTTGACCGGTCTTGCAAGAGGTCAAGCAGTTTAGGTCAGTGTCCCACATATAGCATTACATGTTCTTCTCACCTGGAAAATCAAAGAAACATCTGAGAACATTGGCATTGACGGATTCATTACTAATGTGACAACATTCACAAGACAAACCTGTCCAGAAATAGAATTAAAATTGACTTTACCGTGTTAATTATTCACAGTTGCACTTTCTAGGAATACGAGTGATTTGCAACAAAGGCAACGAGAAACATAAAATGAAGAAGGAACGGTGAAATAAAATGACAGGACTAATAAAACTGCAAAACCGAAATAGATTGTTTATAGCTAATTATCCATTTAAATTTGAATTTAGAAATGTGTCTTAATGGACCAGACATCATATATTTAATTGGACACAAATGTGAAATTTGACAAGGATGTATAGAAGTACAGTTCTGTTCAATTAGACCAATTCACAAAGTTTGATGACGCATGAATCCATTATTTTATGTATATTTATATTTTTTAAATTATTTTCCACAATATTTTGACATCTTCAGATTTTATTTAAATATTAACTTGAAAAAAGTTGTATTTTTTATTAAATATTTTCAAATATTTGATATGTTTACATTTTTATAACCTAAATATTTTCAATACTTATACTATTTAATGTTTTCATAATTGTACAATTTTAATATTCACACGCGTGTATACACATATTTTTATGAGGGCTGTCAAATGATGTGGGTGCACTGTGTATAATTATATATATATATATATATATATATATATATATATATATATATATAAAGAAAAAATACTATTTATATATAAAGTATTTATATTTATATATAATATAAATTATATATAAATCTATACACCGTATATACATGAAAATATTTCTTAAATATATACAAGCATGTGTGTGTATTTATATGTATAAAATAATCATACACAGTGCACCCACATATATTATGAACATGAACTTTTATTTTGGATGTGATTAATCACAATTAATCATTTGACAGCCCTAATTTTTATATATTTTACATAACTACACTAAAAAATACTGGGTTGTTTGAACCCAAATTTGGATCAAATATGGACAAACCCAAATAATGAATTTAAAAATGCTATTTAAAATGTACAGTTGAAAGTGAAAGTTGAAGCTGGGTTAATTTGAAATTACATTTTTAACCCAACATTTGGGTTTGTCCATATTCGACCCAAATTTGGGTTCAAACAACCCAGCATTGTTTAGAGTGCAAAATCGTCTTATTTTGGTGTTACTTTATTTTACAGTCCTTTTCCTTTTAAAGTATAAACGTACTTTACACACATTACAGTAATTACAATAACTGGGTAATAACTAGTACTAACCCTGAACCTTCCCCTAAATTCAGTGTTGCCTTATATAAATATATTACATGTAAATGCACAGACTGTAAAATAAAGTGCAACCCTTATTTTATTATATTGTGTGAGAAATCCAATTTTGCTAAGAGTCAGAGCAAAACTTATTGACCACCATTTTACATCAAATTGCCATTTAACTAAGGTCCTTTATTTAATTTCATGAAACAATAAAACAAGTGCAAAAAAAGCTCAATACCTCAGTGTACAGGTAGAGTGCAACTAGACAGATCATTTCCTGAAACAGTGACATTCACAGATCACCACATTGTGTGCATTAATGACACACTTGTCTGGATATGATCATTTATTGCATCTATTAATTTGAATTATAAACTTGCATCTGCAGATTATTCAATTATCCCGAGCTCATTAGCATTCAGGTACAGGACAGCCCTTGAGCACAGCCTGACTGAGGCACACAGCTCCCTCTGCTGGACATTTACTTGCACTTCACCTTGAACACTGATAACCCAAGAGAGAGAGAGAGTGATCTTGATTTCAATGCCTTCACTTTCATCCTCATCAAAACAAGATCTTTTTTTGAAACACAAAACTAAAGGCTTGCACAGACGTAGCCTGGTGTCTTTAACGCAGTAGCTGATGCTAAGCGAGCCGAGATTGTTTGTTTCTGTGGCACGTGCCGTCTGCTGTAGCGTGGTGCCCGAGCATTCGTTTTCATTTGCTTGTTTTCCAGATGTCGTGTCCTCCACATCACCCCGTCCTCGTCCTGCTCGGCTACCCCTCCCTCTCTCTCTCTCTCTCTCTCTCTCTCTCTCCTGCCTGCAGCAGCAGCGTCACAGGCCCTAACCGCATCAGCCGAGATAGCAGATTGGAAGTACAAGAGCGATCCATCCATCAAAAGAGAGAGAGAGCTGGGAAGGAAGGAAAGGCGGGGGCATGAGAGAGCGAGAGAAAGCAAGAGAGGAAGTGAAAGAGAAAGATAATCGGAGGGATTTCAGCTAAACCAGAGATTATTAGCACAACGCGTCTAATATGTCTAGACCTCGTCTCTTTGCATTATTCCTATAGCCAATACACCAGGGTTAAATTACAATGCAGACCTGCTGTGTAACTGTTGTTATGGCAACATCTGAGCAATGTGGTGACATCATCAGCGGTTTGACTCGACTAAAGCATTCTACGTTCTAAAATATAATAGACAATGAACGCATTCAAAGCAAGGAACTCTGGGCCAACAATCACTACCAATAACTCTATTGTTTTTGATTTGTCAAGACACGCTGACATTTTACGGTTTTTCTCAAGCGCTTTGGCACAAATCTCAAATCAGACAATACGTTCAGATCTCTGAACAGTTTCCTGTTCACATCAGATTTGAATTTCTTATTGATTTAAGCAAATTGCATTGCATGCTTGGGCACGTGTGCAAAAGAGTATGCCATTGTCAACAATTTGCACAATGACTAAATGCACATGGATTGTTGATCAAAACTAATGAGTTGATTCTCAGGGAAATCGTCAAACTCTTCACAACTTCTAAACATTCGTTCATCGGGTGTATTTATAAAGTAGTCAGCATTTGAAGAAAATCAAAACCTTTCACAGTTATACATACACACATTTAGTGTGTGTGTGTGTGTGTGTGTGTGTGTGTTGCTGACAGCACAATCACCACAATTTTTGAACATGGAGGAACACACAGATCTGAAAAAAATACAGTTGTATTTTCTAGAAATGTTACATGTTAACTATATATTATCGTTATGGAAGTGCAATAGAAAATATGCAACTAAGATGATATGTACTGTGTGTGTTAGAGAAAGACATTGTTTGTTAGAGTAAACAATATTCAAGCAACTAAGAATTTTCATTTACATGTAACACATTGCTGAATAACTAAATGTACTGTGTAAATAAAATTGTTTGCTTTCTTTTTGTGTACTTCAGTGTTGACTTTTTTCCAGCCAATATTTACCTACTCTGTATAATCTGTATTTACACAGACACAACTGACAGTATAGAAAGCAGTTAGTCAACAAAAAAGTAGGGACAAATATTTCCATGGTGAAAAAACATAATTTTGACCAGTGTGGCTCACCCACTAACAAAAACACTTTTTATTTTGGTGGCAAGTTCCACATTTGACGCAAAGATGCTCTTCAGTTTCCGGTTGGGGAGATTTAAAGCAGAAGAAAACGGGATTATGGCAGAGTCTTCAAAATGTACTGTCCTCCTGTCTTTGAAACGAAACTTTATTATGTTTAGATGTAATTTTATATATAGTTATGTATATTTAATATAATAAACAAAGAAGCATAAACAAAATGAGGGGTGTCTGTTTTGTCTGTTTTTGTGACTAACGTTTCTTTAGTATAGACAGAGTATAAAACCCAATATAAATTCTCAGAATAGCATTGGACTCTACGATCGGCGGAAGTAATCCAGCATCCTTAGACCTTCACGAAACTGCCGTGCATAGAGCCCATTGAGGAAACTAACAGGCAGAAATTTTGGCAAGACAGTTTAAGTTTAAAGGTTTATAGGCCAGACAGACAGATGATAGACAGACATAGACAACAGAAAGACAGACAGATAGTTGATAGATAGACAGACAGACAGACAGACAGACAGACAGACAGACAGACAGACAGACAGACAGACAGACAGACAGACAGACAGACAGACAGACAGACAGATGTCAGACAGATAGACAGATAGATGACAAACAGACAGATATGACGACTGACAGCCAGATGAGAGACCGATAGATAGAAGACGGACATACAGATGATAGATAGACAGACAAACGACAGACAGTCAGATAGATGGACAGATAGATGACAGACAGACAGACAGACAGACAGATGACAGACAGACAGATGACAGACAGACAGACAGACAGACAGACAGACAGATGACAGACAGACAGACAGATGACAGACAGACAGACAGACAGACAGACAGACAGACAGACAGACAGACTGACTGACTGACTGACTAGACTGACTGACTGACTGACTGACTGACTGACTGACTGACTGACTGACTGACTGACTGACTGACTGACTGACTGACTGACTGACTGACTGACTACGACTGACTGACTGACAGACAGACAGACAGACAGACAGACAGACAGACAGACAGACAGACAGACAGACAGACAGACAGATTGATAGATTGATAGATAGACAGAGACGACTGAAAATCAGATGACAGACAGACAGACAGACAGATGGATAGATGACGGACATACAGACGATAGATGAGACAGACAGACCGATGTATGAAAGAAAGACGACAGACAGTCAGATGATAGATAGACAGACAGATAGATGATGTAGATAAATGACAGACAGACAGACAGACAGACAGACAGACAGATGATAGAGAGATGGATAGATAGATGACAGACAGACAACAGACAAGACGACTGAAAATCAGATGATAGACTGAGAGATGGATAGATGACGGACATACAGATGATAGATAGACAGACAGACCAATGTACGAAAAGACAGACAACAGATAGATAGATGATAGAAAGACAGACAGACAGATAATAGATAGAAAGACAGACAGACAGATGATAGATAGAAAGACAGACAGACAGACAGATATTTGACAGAAAGACAGAGATCGATACTGTAGATAGATAAATTGACAGACAGATAGACAGACGTTACTACAATTCAGCTTCCTGTGGGGTTTGGCCAACTCAAGTCCAATTCACACTCATGAGCCTGACGTGAGTAAACTCCTCAACTCTGAACTGTCCTCAGCTCTGCCATCTAGGCTGGTGGTTTCACTCACAGGTCGTGTTTGAGTCAACACCTGTTGCAAAGCAGACGCACAGACCAGGAGAGGACCTGAAGGACAGCAGTCTCGTCTGGCGGGCAGCGGGTAGGGGCTATTTGATGGATATCACCAAGTTAAAACAGGTGTGTTCTCTCCACTCCTCTCGACTCATACCCATGATTCATGCAGCATAGCAGAGATGGGAAACATTCTGCAATCTTCGGTATGCATGGCATGTGGGAATAGTTTGGGTCATACTTGGGTTGCCCTGCCACTACCTCAGTTTTCAGCGCCTCTTCATCTCTTTATCACTGTGATATAACGCTTCACTTCCCCCTGCGCTGAATCTGTGTATCGCATCTCTTGCCTCCCTCCCCCTCATTCTTAATGTGTTTGTGGCTCTCTCTCCAACATGCTCTCCGTCTCCATTTCTAATTCCCTCACTCTATCTCTTCCTCTCTCTTCCACCTTCTCTTTCCCCGCTGATGAATCACCTTCCCCTCCCGTTGAACTCGACTGAATCCGAGGGAAGCAGTAAAGTAGCATCGATCAGCCCCGCAAGCCACAGCAGAGAGACACGGAAACAACAAACCGCACTCCTGGCTGTGCACTAATGCACACACACACGCACTTGCGCATTTCTACGCACAGATTCACTCATGAATGTGTGTTTTTACCAGGCGCAGGGGAATACGAAAGGTCGCAAATCTCTTTAGGCCCAGTATGTGATTTACATGTTGTATGCAAATGGATGCGTAATTACATGACTAGTCCTTTCCTATCCGTGCACCGGTATACGGAAGAAAAGGTGCAAGTTTGTGTCCACATGTGCATTCAGCACATAAGGAAATCATAAATCAGTTCACATACTTTTGGCCTATAAAATGCAGAACAGGAGGAGAAGGCACATGGCTGGATTGCTGGCACTTGCTAAACACATGCAATGATCATCATTTTAATTCGCATTGAAATGATCAATCAGTAATGCAGGCAGAAGTGAGAAAACCCTTTTGTAAGGATATAAAGAGCCAGTCTATGCGTTTTGAAAGCAAGGGGTCAAAAGTAAGGATTTTCTTTCTACAGGACTGGTTGGACCAGTAGATATTTAGATATATGGATTGGACCCAATTTTATTATTTTACAATATCTAAAGTTATAATATAAGTATTTATATTATTAAACAGATTTAATTCGAAATAAGAGCTGGAAATTATACTGCTCTGACAGCTATTCATAAACACACTATTGCTGGAAAACGATGGCATATGGTGCAAAGAAAAGAAAAACAAAAATCACTGATCAGTTAGTAACTTTCAACCCATTCTTAAAGAGCAAGTCAAGATCAGTCAATCTGGCAGTTCTGTAAATAACGTTATCTTGGCACCATTTAAATCATCAGAATTTGCAACAACTATTACATTTCATTTGTAATGCAGTGAGGAGCATCCAATACCAAAATATAATTTGCCCTTTTAATCCAGTCTTGTGCAAAAACGTGTAACTACTGACATTACGAACAAATGAGTCAAGAAAAAGATGTTAAAAATTAATGTTAATTGCAGTTCATTCATCACACTGGAAATAAAAGGTCATGTCAAGGCAAATGTAGTAGGTCATCTGGTATTCCATGCATACAGAAATTTCGGATGGATGGATGCAGAAATTTCGGATGGATGGATGGATGCATACGGGGATGGATGGATGGATGCATACAGAAATTTCAGATGGATGGATGGATGGATGCATACGGGGATGCATATGGGGATGGATGCATATGGGGATGCATATGGGGATGGATCGATGATGCATACGGGATGATGGATGCATACGGAGATGGATGGATGGATGCATATGGGGAGGGATGGATGGATGCATACGGGGAGGGATGGATGGATGCATACGGGGAGGGAGGGATGGATGGATGCATACGGGGAAGGATGGATGGATGCATACGGGGAAGGATGGATGGATGCATACGGGGAGGGAGGGATGGATGGATGCATACGGGGAAGGAGGGATGGATGGATGCATACGGGGAAGGAGGGATGGATGGATGCATACGGGGAGGGAGGGATGGATGGATGCATACGGGGAAGGATGGATGGATGCATGCATACGGAGGAGGGATGGATGGATGGATGCATGCATACGGGGAAGGATGGATGGATGGATGCATACGGGAGAGGATGGATGGATGGATGCATACGGGGAGGTAGGGATTGATGGATGCATACGGGGAGGTAGGGATGGATGGATGCAAACGGGGAGGTAGGGATGGATGGATGCATACGGGGAGGTAGGGATGGATGGATGCATACGGGGAGGTAGGGATGGATGGATGCATATCGGGGAAGGATGGATGGATGCATGGATGGATGCATACGGGGAGGGATGGATGGATGCATGCATAGGGGAGGGATGGATGGATGGATGCATTCATACGGGGATGGATGGATGGATGGATGCATGCATACTGGGATGGATGGATGGATGGATGGATGGATGGATGTGATGCATGCATACGGGGATGGATGGATGGATGCATGCATGCATACGGGGGATGGATGGATGACATTCTTTTTTAAATCATTTGATCAGAAATGAAGACTGAAAAATTGGGACAAAAAATTAGAATTATCTGTTTTTATTTCCAAGATGATAACTGGTGGTGAGGTTATCTACAAATTTAAAATGTTTTGTATAGAACAAAAAACAGGTACTGAGAACACAGCACTGTCCAGAAACCCCTCAGACTAGCCCTGAACCTACAGGCCATCATCCTTATTGTAAGCCCTAAAAAAAGTGGCACATTTTCAAAGCCGAAGCAGAACGTGACCACATCAGTTTGAGGGCATAAAATGCCCCTTAAATGTAACTAATTGCCACAACCTTTCTCCTGACCTCATTCTTGCACATAATGAATCACTATGTGACAATGAAGAAACCATTGACCATAAATAAGTGGACTAACAGGAAACAAATGCATCAACAACACACCCAGAGGCCTGGCATTTCACCGACACCAACTTCTATTTCCCTTTCTCCATTAGGGCACGACCGCTCGGTCTTGGACGGGTGGCGTTCCCCCTCTCACCTCTCTTGTTTTGTTCCTAATGTACTGGCAAAGGTAGACTCCATTAGTCCTTGCATGCACCAAACACATTTATGTCCCCGCTCTCATTTCCTCCTTTTCATTGCACCATGATACATCAGCATGCTCACAGCAGTGAGGAGGGGGGAAAGTGTCTTGTGAACTTGGTAGTTGCTTGCTGAGGGTGAGTGCCACCTTGTGGCCAGTCGGCGTATGGACCGCAGCGAGCACAAGACAGCCTGTCATTGTCTGCAGTTAAAGAACCCCTCGGGAAATAGATAAAACAAACAGATTCGTTTTATCAAGAGACAAAATCACACAAACCAGATAAGCCCTGAAGAGGAATCGAAAAACAAGGCCCTTTGTTGCAATGCAACCCTTCCATTTCTTGACTCTATTCTCAGTGCATGCCATCAGTGAGTGCGAATGAAGGAAACTGTTTGTTTTCATTTGTGCCTGCCATCACAGGTGTGAGTGAACGTGCTCATTATGGATAATTCCTGTAGGCCTACTTTTAGAAAACAATCTCTGCGTGCTTGTACAGGGGAGTTCTGTTTGCGTGAGCGCGGGGACATTGACGGATCATGCCAGACAGCAGAATTGCAGGTTGTTGCGTGCCGCTGTCACCAGGCTCATCTGTCTGGGAGGTGTCCGTACCTGCGAGGGACTGCGCGCTCCTCCTCCTGCTGAGGGATCACACGGGAACGGCTGCCAGTTGAAGCCGCCCGGTCTTGCTCACCTGCTCCCTGTGATTTTGAGTCATTATTGTCACGTGGCCGTGATGAAGCGGGGAGAAGCCGCAGAAACTATTTATCAGGCATTTCTCAGCTATGTGTGAGGTCGACGTGCGAGTTGCAACAAACGTGCAGAAACGTCAGGGTTGGCCTTGAAAGATAGTGAGAATACATGCAGTGTTCACTGTGTGATGTGCAGTACTTCTCTAAAATTAAATATGACTTCACTCCAAAAAATGCTGGGTTGTTTTAACCCAAATTTGGGTAAGATGATGTCATTGGGTTGACATTTTTTAACCCAACGTTTGAGTTTGTCCATATTTGACCCAAAATTGGGTTAAAACAACCCAGAATTTTGAGTAAAACACAAGGAATTACGATCAAAATGAGTCAAGAGATACAAATAAAAGTTCTTGCAATTCATTCATCATATTTCCAAAATAAATAAAACTAAAATAAACTAAATATCCAAACTGAATTAAATAAGACAGACAGAATAAACTGAAATAAACCAAATAGAAATAAACATGTATTGTGTATAATTCATAGAGTGTAAAAAAATATGGACAAAGTGTCTGTTTCATCACCCATAGACTTTCTGAACAGACGGGTTTGATTCTGTTAATGGTGGGGGGGGTATGGGCGGCACCATACTGGAAAATCTTGGGAAATACAAAATGCAAATGTTTAGAAAGAATACAGAGGTGGTATGATGTATTGTGTCAGATCATGCCCGAAACGTCAAATTCCACTCGGTGCAGCCCGTTATCAGCTGTCAATCAAAGTTAACCGCCCTTATTTGTCATACATTTTTTATCTAAATATGATCTAAACTGAACGAGTTAGAAAAAAATTCACCCCCTCACAGTTGTCAGGCACGCGGAACCTATTGAAGATTACAATAAAAGCCCATGGGACCAACCTGTAAAAACATTAATTTATGCTGTGAAAACGGACATTTTAACATGGGGTATATGGACATTTGCTCCCTTTTGGGACCGACCTCTAGTGGATTTTCTTTGTATTGCAGTTTTTCGCACTTCCGGGTACAGGCTTCGTTTTTCAGATTAGAATGTTGCCACTTGGTATAAACACATATTCAAATAAATAAAAATATTTCCAGAATAATAAACTAAATTAAACAATCAAATTAAATTAAATATGCAATATGTTGGTCATGTGATCATGTGATAATACACTCTAAGAAATGCTGGGTTGTTTGAACCCAAATTGGGTCAAATATGGACAAACCCAAATGTTGGGTTAAATAATGCAATTAAAAAATTTACAGTTGAAAGTTCAAGTTGGGTAAAATTTGAAACGACATTTTTACGAACAAAGGGTTCAAACAATCCAGCATTGTTTAGAGTGTGTTACTATTGTTTAAAACATTTTTAACTTTTATATTATTTGTAGGGCTGTCAAACGATTAATTGCGATTAATCACATCCAAAATAAAAGTTTGTGTTTACATAATAAATGTGGGTGCACAGTGTATAATTGTGTGTGTATATATATATATATATATATATATATATATATATATATATATATATATATATATAAAATAAATACTCACACATGCATGTATACATTTAAGAAATATTTTCATGTATATACTGTCTATAGTAGTTATACTGTATATATTTATATTATAGATAAATATAAATGATATATACACTCACCGGCCACTTTATTAGGTACACCTGTCCAACTGCTCGTTAACACTTAATTTCTAAGCAGCCAATCACATGGCGGCAACTCAGTGCATTTAGGCATGTAGACATGGTCAAGACAATCTCCTGCAGTTCAAACCGAGCATCAGTATGGGGAAGAAAGGTGATTTGAGTGACTTTGAACGTGGCATGATTGTTGGTGCCAGAAGGGCTGGTCTGAGTATTTCAGAAACTGCTAATCTACTGGGATTTTCACGCACAACCACTCTCTAGGGTTTACAGAGAATGGTCCGAAAAGAAAAAACACCCAGTGAGCGGCAGTTCTGTGGGCGGAAATGCCTTGTTGATGCCAGAGGTCAGAGGAGAATGGCCAGACTGGTTCGAGCTGATAGAAGGGCAACAGTGACTCAAATAACCACCCGTTACAACCAAGGTGGGCAGAAGAGCATCTCTGAACGCACAGTAATGTCGAACTTTGAGGCAGATGGGCTACAGCAGCAGAAGATCACACCGGGTGCCACTCCTTTCAGCTAAGAACAGGAAACTGAGCCTACAATTTGCACAAGCTCAGTCGAAATTGGACAATAGAAGATTGGAAAAGCGTTGCCTGGTCTGATGGAGTCTCGATTTTCTGCTGCGACATTCGGATGGTAGGGTCAGAATTTGGCATCTACAACATGAAAGCATGGATCCATCCTGCCTTGTATCAACGGTTCAGGCTGGTGGTGGTGGTGTCATGGTGTGGGGAATATTTTTTTGGCACTCTTTGGGCCCCTTGGTACCAATTGAGCATCGTTGCAGCGCCACAGCCTACCTGAGTATTGTTGCTGACCATGTCATCCCTTTATGACCACAATGTACCCAACTTCTGATGGCTACTTTCAGCGAGGATAATGCGCGATGTCATAAAGCTGGAATCATCTCAGACTGGTTTCTTGAACATGACAATGAGTTCGCTGTACTCAAATGGCCTCCACAGTCACCAGATCTCAATCCAATAGAGCATCTTTGGGATGTGGTGGAACAGGAGATTCGCATCATGGATGTGCAGCCGACAAATACTGCGGCAACTGTGTGATGCCATCATGTCAATATGGACCAAACTCCCTGAGGAATGCTTCCAGCACCTTGTTGAATCTATGCCACGAAGAATTGAGGCAGTTCTGAAGGCAAAAGGGGGTCTCAACTCGTTTACTAGCATGGGGTACCTAATAAAGTGGCCGGTGAGTGTATATATATATATATATATATATATATATATAATATTTTTTCTTTAAACATGCAAGCATAATTATACAAAGTGCACCCACATATATTATGTAAACACAAACTTTTATTTTGGAATGCGATAAATAGCGATTAATCGTTTGACAGCCCTAATTATTTGCCACCTGATTCACTTCATATTTTAATTGGTACACTATATACAATGTATTGTGTACAGTATTCAATAAGCTAAGCTAGTATTCCATTCTGAAACAGTCACACTCACACAGTCTCAGGGATTCAGTCTTATAACTACACATCGCCCCCTGCAGGTGAACATGAACTGACAGCTCTCACATATCTCCAGCCACAACCAATATTAGTTACTGCTTTTGCAATCTTTTGCCTTACAATGCCACAACTACATCTGATCCAATATATCAGAACATTAATCTTAAAGTCTTCCACGCCATCACAACCATCTTCCGCAAATCCAATCTAATTCGAAAGCAAGTCCCAACTCCAAGAGATTACGACCATTAAATTTTAAGTGTAGATATTTGCAGAGAAATGAATGTACGGAGCGTCCCAGCCCCCACTGCCAGCGCTCCGGCGGGTTTGCGGATGCTTCATGGTGGGCAATTCAGCAGCAGCTGCTATCTGCACCATCTCAGGAATGACCACGCTCCGAATCAAGTGCAATAAAGCAGACTGGAAGAGGAGGGGGAGAGGAGCAGAATGAGGAAACGAAAGAGAGCTAGTCCGTCTGGACGACCATTTAGGGGGAAAGAAGGGGGAGCGGGTCACTGCCCTCGGGTTTTTCACCCAAACAGTGAGAAGAGAATGCCACACACATTCACACAAACCTCAGAGCAAAAGTCTCGCACTCGCAGCCTTTGGAGGTTTGCTGTTTGTTTTCACAGGAGTGGCTAAGAAGAGCACAGATCTGACGTTTTCCACACACACGCTTGCTCACATTGCACATAAACTTTATAGTCCAATACGGCCTCTCACACGTCTCTCTTAGCGGGCCCATAGAGGTTTGGGCCTCAGGAAAGCGCCTCCAAAAGGAGAGTGAGCTGTTATTTATGTCCCCTGCCCTAAAAAAAGAGTGCTTTATAGCCCACGCCAAATAAGACAAAGAGGAGGCATGAGGATGAGCTACTGAAACAAAGAAGGAAAAAGCAAGTGTGAGAATATATTAACATACTATTAATCAAAACAATGTCACCGTGTCTTATCGGGTTTTTATTTATTTATTTTACATTGCTTAGCTACAATAAGATCAAATATAAAATGTAGCTTCTATTTATTGCTACCAACTGTTGTTTCAGGATATTATTAATACTTAATCCTTTTCAGACCATTAAATACTATAGAATAAATAAACACATTTTATTTAGAATTGAATGTGGTGAGTGAGTAATTAACTCATTATTGAGTAAAGTCAATCCTAAGCAGTTTCCAAAGTTTTTCCTAAACTTGTATAAATGTCTTTATTCTGCTGGACACAAAGGAAGATATTTTGAAGAAAGTTTGAAACTAGGCTACTAACATTGACTTCCATAGTAGGAAAAAAAATACTATGGATGTCAATGGTGCCAGTGGACTGGCACCATTCAGACTATTATACTACCCAGTGGACTATTATATAAAAACCATTTATATAATAAAATAAATAATATAAAAGTAAAATTATACATGTAAATAAATGTAAAAATATGCAATTATGCATACACTACGGTTCAAATTTCTTTAAGAAATTCAGGAAGGATACATTAAATAAATCAAAAGTAACAGTAAAGACAATTATCATGTAAGATTATTTATTATTTAATTTCAAGAAAGGAATTATACATTCATCAAACCATGATTATTTATTTTTAAGGATTCATTAAGAACCAAATCAGAATAATTTCTGAAGGATCAAGTGACCCTGAAGACAGGAGTACTGGCTAAATACTGAAACAGTTATTTAAACTTATAATAAATAATACACAATTTACTGTATTTTTTATTAAATAAAAGCAGCCTTGGTGACCAAGAGTTTAAAGAAATACATAAAAAAAATTACTGACTCAAAACTTTTGATAGTAGTTTACATTTTTATATACATCTAAATATAAAATTTACGTCTTTAATAATTTTGTGTTGGGTCTGGTGAAAACATTGGCAGGGCACTGCAGAAAAAAATCCTGAACTCTGTGTGTCTTTCGTTTCAGACAAAAACTGCCTCCAAGCGTATGTGTATGATTTTGTGAAATGAAAACACACATTGTGAATCATAAACCTGAGGGTGTGAGATCGGCAGAGACACATGACCTGTTCCATGTTTAGACTGGGTCCAGATGTTCCTCACCCCGCCTGTCTCCTCCCTCGCCCTCCAAAGAGCCGGACACTTAACCACTTACAGGACAATTCCTCTTGAGCTGTCCCTGACACACGAGACTGGCCTGCCACGAGACTCCAGGCAGGACGGTGACAAAGACAAGCAACCCACAATGACTCCCATTGCAACGCATTAGGCTCACGCTAACAATGTAACAATGGTAATAAATACAGTTACCCCGAATACTGATGTTCTCTTATGAGAAGTACATCGCTAGAACATCTCGTGTTAGCACATGGTGAAAGATTGCTTCTCACTAACATGCTTGTCCCACTTCTGGGCTACTCAAAGAATGAATGGAGGGTGGATCGTAAACACCCACAGGTATAAAATCAACACTTCTCCCATCAGCGCTCACATCCAGACTCTCTTAAGTGCTCCAAGTTGGTTTAGTGTTTCAATGACTCATTCTCAATGTGTTCGAACGTCCTCTTCGGTATCACAGACCGATTCATCAGCTCGGCTCCATTCAGTGGGTCAAATGCAGGTGCACTTCTATTGAGACTGCACTCTAAAAAATGCTGGATTGTTTTAACCCAACTTTGGATCAAATATGGACAAACCCAGCCATTGGGTTACATTTTTAACCAAACGTTTGGGTTTGTCCATATTTGACCCAAAGTTGGGTTAAAACAACCCAGCTTTTTTAGAGTTTGTGGATAGTATTCACTCTCGAACATCAGATAATACATGGCCACAACTCAACCCGCCATTAGTTTAAAAAAGCAACATAAATTGATGAGTGAAGCTTGTTAGGATGGCAAATGCAAAACTTCAAATATACACTAAACAATGTGGGGTTGTTTTAACCCAAAATTGGGTAAATAGGGACAAACCCAAATGTTGGGTTTAAAATGTAATTTAAAATTTTAACCCAACTTCAGCTTTCACTTTCAGCTGTATATTTTTTAATTACCTTTTTAACCCAACATTTGGGTTTGTCCATATTTGACCCAAATTTGGGCTGAAATAACCCAGCATTTTTTATATATACCATGAATTTAAACAACTTTAAAAAGTAAGGATGTGATGCACTAATATTAGAATTCTGGCTGATCCTTATTTTCACAATATGGCCGATAACCAAATTACTATTTTGGCTAGTTAAATCAGAAAAAAATAAATAGAATTGAAGTGAAGTTAGCATCAATGTATAGTGTCAACTAACTGTATATTATGAAATTGTTTTGGGACATCTGATTTGCTAAAGATAACATTTAAAAGGATTATTAAAATAATTTGTTTTAAAAAAAAGTCACTTTAAAGACACATTATGTAAGTTATTATGTATCCCAAAACTACTAGAACAACGTCATATATTTTGTTAGCTTGTGTACTATACGTTATTCCAAAAGTTTCCAACAAAATCCAGAGAAAACATCATTGCATCACCTGTCAGTGACGTCATATCCGTGAAAGCCATGGAAGCACCAAAAAAAATGCTTTATGTGTTTTATTAGACAGGTGACAGAAAATAGAAAACAAATTGTTATATAGCTCAACACGCTTATTCTTATTGTTTGAAGCTCTTGTTTTCTTAATTTATCGTGGAAGTATGTTTGTCCCATACCTCAGAGACAACACTACTTTGTCAAGTGGCTAACAGTGTAATCAGAAAAAACTTTAATAATACAGAATTTGTTCCACCATACAATGTATTTTAAACTGAATTGCATGGCATTTAGCAAAACAAGTCCTCAAGCTTTTATTAGTATAATGTTATAATATCAATCTAACTTACTGCAAGGTGCAACAAGAGTAACGTTATAACATAACTTTCAACACACTCAAATGTATTTTAAGTTTGAGTGTTTTTGACCAAGTAAAACAGTGCTGCGTCACCTCGCAATTTTAAATAATAAAGTGGCATTATGAGTAGTTATTCAGCACTTGTGGCTGTTTCGCTAAAATTAAATAAAATAATGTGAATTTAAGCGATCAAACATAACTAACAAAGTTCAAGCTCAGGAAAGGAGGAAGCAGGAATCGGCAAATGTTTAACTTAATTTTGATTGTGAATTAAACAAACAACAAAACTAAAAGAGCATAGCGGCCGACAGTCTCACTCCACCGCCCTCTCGAATCCGCTCCGCTTCACGGTAAAGTTAATAAACATGCAATACATTAGCTCACCCGTGAACATGATTTCTGCCTGAGATTGCTTTCCATTGGCTGTGGAGGTGAAGGACGACGCCTTCAAGATACGCCTTTGTTATTGTTTTGAATAAGCGCCCTCTAGTGGTGAAATTTACATACTGGGCCTTTAAGTGAACGCCAGATGATGGCAAAGGTGATCTAAACGTAAAAATACTGGAAATGAGCACCCACAATTAAATAGTTAAATTGCATTTTTTAAAAATCATACATTGAGTGATAACACATAAATCGATCAAAATTCTTTTCAGTTCTATATCCCGTTTCGTTTCTAGCATTCAAGAATCAGTCCAATAACTTCCACTTACACTACGATTACAATTTTGAAGCGGGTAAAAAAAATTAATGCTTTTAAAAGTCTCTTTTTCTCCAAGGCAGGATTCTAAAAATCATTCTAATATGCCGATTTGCTACTAAAGAAACATTTTTAAAACAGCTATGCTGCTTAATATTTTTGTTAAAAGTGATGCATTTTCTCAGGATTCTTTGATGGACAGAAAGTTCAAAAGAACAGCTTTTATTTGAAATTTTTAAACATTATAAATGTCTTCCCTGCCACTTTTTGTCAATTGAATGCTTCATGTTGAACAAAACTATTAAATTATTCCATTTTCACTCACCACAAAATTTTGAATAATAGTGTAAAAAAACAGCACCTGTACAACAGCACTGAGAATAAAAACCAAACTGCTTAAAGAACAAAAACTGATGACAGATCCAATCCGTTTCAGCTCGCTTGGAATAAAACAGAGGTAACCGTTACTCCGAGAGGGTTTATGAGCAGCATATTTCAATAGAATGATATTAAACTCATAAAAGAAATAACAGCAAGCTCCGTCCATGCCGGTGGCCCCCCGTCTGAGTCTCCACTAGCTATTCCAGAGTTTACCAGAACCATCGGTACACAAAAACAGAGAGGTGCGCACATGTAAACACGTGTGCAAACTGCCGTGCACAAATGTGGCACGCACGCTCTGATTTACAGCGGAGTAAACGATTTAAGCAGCACGTCTCGCTCTAACACCTAAACACCTGACAGCCCTCTCATAAATAAGGTTAGCCAGAGCCTCCTGTGTAATTTACACCTACACTATCTCTTAAACTAACATGTAACAGGTTCATCTGCCATATTTCAGCACCACAGGCTGAGAACCCGCCTGGGAAAGATGAATGAGTTGGATGGGCATTAAGAGAGAGAGAGAGAGAGAACACAAGTGTGCAGTCGCGAGGGGTTGGGGCGAGTGAACTTCAAAAGCCTACAGCGGATCTGTTTTTGGGTGTGTGGAGGCCATGCTGGCTGTGTTCGGGCCTTCGCTTACGTTCCTGTGAAAGCGCTCCAGGCCTGAGGCGCAGCCGCAATAACATCTGACAGTAACATCAAGGCCTCACCTCTCCCATCATAAATCCTCCTGCCCTCATTCTTCTTCTCTCATGCGGTGAGATGCATCTTTGTCCCATAAGAATGATTTATTGAGGAGAAATCTATATCGTTCCACCAGTCGGGGCTCAGCGTACAAGGGGAAGGGGAGAAAACCAGAAACCCCCAAATCTCACCCTGACACGGCGAAGCCATGTGTGCAATTTCTACGAGCAAACCTAGTTATGATATAATTCATACGATCCATCTCTCAGGATAAAAAACATGAATTTCAAAACAACTGCACAGCGTGTGACAAACTACCACTGACTGTAATAAAAAGGAAGTTGACTGTAATAAAAATGAAGTGATCATGCTTAAATTGACACTTGTGCCACCTACAGGCCCAGTTTAAAACTGCGGTACACTGATTTTTATTTTGATTACTGTAGTGTTTTACAAGAACACTTTCAGTCTTTCTTCTTCAAAATGACATGTTTGTTTAATTCAATGCGTTACTTGCTGTCTCTTTGTAATTAACTGATAAATATATAATATAATATATAATTCATAAATATTATATACTTGGATTTTGCAATAACTATGACAGAATGGATGGTGGTGTGTGTGTCAACTGTTTGGTACTTAAAATGTCTTTGTACAAGTTACGATAAAAATAAAGGGATTACAAACTGACATTTACTAGCAATTTCAATGTAAAATTGAGAAAATATCAGTTATGCAAGATTCAGCTAATTTTTTTTAAGTCAGTTCAATGTAATTTCAGTTGAAATGACTTAAACATCCAAGTTGATTGTACTTAATTTTTTACAGTGTGAAAATTGTTTTTGGACCAAATATTTTCTGTGGAAACACCTTAGAAGAAGGGGACCTGAGAGACTTTTAAACATTTTTATAGGCTATACAAGATTATATTTCCCTCGGCTGTGGGACTGTTACACTGTCAAATAACACCTTGCATTATTATTTATTTTTCAGAGTAAGCTGGTGTTTTCTAGACCAGACCAATCTCAGATCCTCATATCATGCTCTGATGGTCACCTCCAAGCTCACCAGAGCCTGAAGCAGCATGACGGCCCTACACACACCTATGATTTGCACGGAGGATGTTAATTTGCAGTGTTTTATTGCCAATTGGGATTTTAGCACCATGAAAAATAAGCACAAATGCCAGTGCTGAAAATGTAAATGAATGGCGGTGGTTGCCAGGTAACCAAGCACACATTCTGAACAGTAAATTATTCATTCAATATGAAGCAAGAGATTACCTGGTAATTAATGTTTAGCTATAAATTTTCTGTTACTTACAGTCGGTGTATATCTGGTGGGGTTTGATGCAGCTGTTCATGTATGAAGCAATGAAATCCATGACCGGTCTGTAGACATTCTGCATATATACGTCAGAAATCTACCCCATGAAGAAGACTGGTTCGTCTTGGCCTGGTTTGGGAAAATGTTAATGTGAAAACTGGGTTGTAGACAGGTAATTGCAGGGGTAACATGTGCATACATGAACTAAATACACCAAAAATTCCTTGTAACAGTTTTCAAAAATGTAAATATAAAAATGGGATCTTCTATAAAGTATAAGAAGTGTTTAAATTTATGTCAATTTATACTATTTTTTTTTTGGTGCATATACTTACAACAAATAATAAAAGAGTCTCTGACCAAATAGTAGCATTTTTATTTTTAAATTTTATAATTATTTACATATTTTTCTGTTGAGGACTGTGGGACAACCTGTGTGTGTATACAAATTAAACACACCAAAAAATAACTTACATATCTGGCAAAATATATCATATTTGACAGCAATGGTAATTACTTAAGAAAATAAATAAATAAATAAATAAATAATATGGGATGTCCTTCAAAGTGTAAGATTTTTTCTTTTACAATTTTTATTTGACTACTATTGTGGACAACTTGTGCATATAATACATTATACTACCTGCCACGGTATTATATTTATGAAAATTATGTTATTCACTGGAGGAAAAAAAATTATCGCATTTCTGCCAAAAAAGGTAAAGAAAATTAAAATAAATAAATAAATTATATATATATATATATATATATATATATATATATATATATATATTTTTTTTTTTTTTTTCAATTTTTTACCTTTTTGCAGAAATGCGAATATATATATATATATATATATATATATATATATATATATATATATATATATATATATATATATATATATATATATATTATTTATTTATTTATTTATTTATTTATTTCAATTCTTTACATTTTTTGGCAGAAATGCAAACATTTTTTTTTTTTCAGTAAATAGCATAATTGTCATAAATACAATACTGTGGCAATGGTAATTACTGAAGACAAAATAGTTAATATGGGATCTTCCTCTAAATATATAAAGCTTTCTGTCAATTTATCAATTTATGACACAATTTTTTTTGATGACTGTTGTGGGACAGCCTATTAACTCTAAATGTACCAAATCACACCTTATTCTACTGTAAATAAACCACTTTAAGCTCCCGTTTCTCATTATAACACATAGCACTTCCTCTACTCGCCCTACTCACACAAAAAAACAAAAGAGAAGATGAGAAACACCAGGACTGGATAGACTCCAAGCAAGCTCAAACCACAAGACCATCTTGAATGTCTACAGGAAAACTCTCTGCGGCACAAAGCAAAACAACAGGCCTGATCACTGGGGTCTCAGTTCTGAGAAGCAGAGACTTGGACCTCATATTGTCCAGTTCGATCCAGAATGTCCACCATCTGTAACAGCTGGACGTCAGCCGGTTAAGAGTGAGAACATTTGGACAGGGTCCATCGAAAACAGGGCCTAAAATTCGAGTTTGAATGAGATTCAAAAATCACAAATTGGGTCCTACTTTGCCAGTGTTATCATGTAGATTGATTAAAGACGGTCATCATCTCCAAATGCCAAGACAGCGCACGTAATTCCCAGACAGAGCATCTGGCTGACTGTGAACCTTCAATCCAACATCAACCTCTCAGGGAAAATGTTCAGCATCTTCCTCACAAAGCCAAACAAACCCGTGGCTTGCAACATTTCGAGAGTAGGTGAGCTACTTGGTTGGAACAGAAAGAGACGCTTTTTTTAAACTATGTGACGAGTGCTGAAAACACAGACGCACAGCCAAAGAAAATGATGACTTTGCTGTTCGGCTTCAAAATCCATGATTAATTAGACTCACCTAAGCTTCTGCACATTTTAAGAGGAATGGTATTTTGATCCCATACACTCCAGTAGGAAAGAGATATGGAAGTAAGAGATTAAAATGACTGGTTATGTCACCGAATATTGTTTCGGCTAGACAAAGGTCAAATAATTATTTGTTCTAGAAAATAAAAGGATCACATTTTTTCACTTAGTAGGCTTACATTAATAATGCCTGAAATTAATTTTGATGTTCTGCACCTTTTATCTGGAATGAGTAAAACATTTTTTTTAACTATTATAGTTCTTTGAATCTTTGAATTTACATAGTAAATAAAAGTCATTGCCTTTTGCAAACTCGAATCCAGCACACTGTTATTTTAGTATCATTGAGATGCTATTACGGTTTTATTAATATTTTAAGTTTATGTTTTAGATTTCTGATTACCTTTTAGGTTTTAGTAATTTTATTGTGTTTTTTGTACTTTTTATTAGTTGCATTTGGTAATGTATAATCAAAGTTAATGGGAATGATAACTTTGCACCTTTTAATCAGCTTCAGATGAGCTTCACACTGATCATAAAGTGCCCTCTGCTGGCCGTTTCAACCGCAACAGAAGCACGAACATCATTTTTTTGTGACAATTTACTAAAGCTCAACAATATTTTTTATTTTTTTCCATGGAAATGTTGCAATAATGATCTGCACTGAACTGCCATTAAAAAGAGATTTGTTGAAAGACAGAAGAAAGAAATGTCCTCTGTTTTCTGACACATTTACACTTTTCTCTATTACAGACTATATCAATTATTATTGTTATTATTATTTACCATTTCAAAAATGCATAAGCTTCGTTCCTACAGTTATGGTAACTGCTAAAGAGACATTTTGCAAAAATAACACATACAATGTCAATTATAATTTTGTTTTTAAGGCAAAACTAATCCATAAATCAATCCAATTTTGTGGCCAGAACATCAGGGTACTTTGTTGGAAACTACTTTCTTAGCATTATCATATTTTTAAGAAAGATTTAATGAATGTCTGTTATTTTATTTGAATACACCAAGCTGTTGACACTAAAAATAATCTATCTATATTATACTGGCATACAGAGCTGGCCCTGGTCATTTTTTTTTATCCCTCAAACTGAGGCAAATGCACAAGATACAAGTTTTATTTTATTTTATTTTTAAATAAGCTTGACAGCGCCTTCTAGTGGCCGTCATGGTGGATGATCTAATCCATGCACATTTTTCTCCTGTACACAAAAATATTTTTCTTTTAACTGATCAGCACTATACAACTGGACCAAATTGGGGCAAAAGATTATTAAAAGTTTCAATTGTATAGCCTATTTAATGATAATAAAATTATCTTTTATTTGTAAAATAGGCACTCATGGTTAATTTAATTTTAACTTTTAGAAGTTCTATTCTATATGAATTCTTAACCATTTAATAAAGCTATTTTATAAAGGCCTAACTGTATTACATGACAAGTCAATGATTATTTTACTAACATTATAGATTCAAATAAATACTTGAGTTATTGTGAATAAATGTTGAATGGATGCCAGAGTTACTAACATCAAATGAAAATAAGGGCACATTACATCCACTGTGGCTATTTACAGGAGTGAACATGCCCTTAAGTACCCAATCTGTCTTCATTCACAAGCTCATAACTCTGTATAGAGCGCCGTTTGGCCTCTGTCCCACCGGTGCCAACTCTGATATAGTAACAGACGTTTGTCAGAGCACACTGCCAGAGAAGAAAAAATCTGACTAGTATTTCACATAACATTTTAACAGTTTGTTGAAACCACACTTCTGCAAGTTTAATCTGCCATTAGACATTATCTTGAATGCAAGTCTTGCTCAGAAGGCCAGAGGGCAGCAGACACACCAGGAACAAGAAGGTTTTGGAGATTTCAGGTGGGTTGAAAAAACATTCAGTGGCCCTTTAGACACTTAATGCACATATAAACATTTATGAAAGTCATGGAAAACTATCAAATTACAAACTAAGTAGAATTTGTTTTAAATAAAGAAAGAGAGAATATAAAATTTAGCATCATTAATGTTTGGTTTGGTCATTTATTACAAGAATCATCACTGATCTAAGGGTTAGTTCACCCAAAAATGAAATTTCTGCCATCATTTACTCACCCTCACCTGTCATTCCAAAACCATAAAACTTTTGTTCATCTTTAAAACACAAATAAAGATCTTTTTGATGAAATCTGACAGCTCACTGCTCTCCATTGACAGCTACGCAATTGCCACTTTGCCACTCAAACAGTTCATAAAGAGATCATAAAACTAATCTGATGCATAGAAGCAGTTTAATCAAAATGTTCTTGATAGCTTTATGATGAATAGATTTTTAGGCTTTTATTCACACATAGCCTAAACATTGATCAGCCAACATAAAAAGAACCTGCTTGACAAGCAAGAACGAACCTCATTGGTTCTTGCTGAAGCTCAAACGTGCTGCGTAACACTGGACTGAAGCTCAAACCTGCTGCATGACAATGAACCTGAGCAAACATGCTTGAGCTTTTAACTGAAGTGTGCGTTGTTCTATATTTATATGTGGATAAAAGCTTAAATTAAATCAGTTCATCATATAAAGCAATAAAGTCACCTCAGAAAATGTGGGTGAACTAACTTTTTAACTAACGTTAGGCCTAGCCTATAGCTAGAGGCTACCGACAGTCGGGTTTTTTGTAAAAGGAAAAAGAAATCAGCAAAAAGCATGTTTTCGTTTAAATTATTTGACTTGAGTACAATTATAATTGACAATAGCGCTGATTGTTAAAACAACTTGTCCCTAATGATCACCCTTGGTGGTGTTCTTACATGGTAGAAGTCTGACTTTATAGACCATTTCACAAGATGTAAACAACACTGGTCCAGAAACACTTCCTGTTTCAGTTTGTAACTGTTTTCTTTATTTCACATGTAAAGAAAACATCTTAAAGATGTTTGTTTAACTTTTTGATTCAGTTTTAAATGTTCTGTTGGTTGTATTTTATTCCAGCTTTTATGTAGTGTTAAAAAACTGAAACAGGAAGTACTTCTGGACCAGTGTTGTTTACATCTTGTGAAATGGTCTTACATGTTAATGACAATATGATATCATATTTTAGAAAAGGATAGTCGCATTATGGGGGGCATATGTCAAACAAAAAAAACTTATTGGACCCCTGTACAAACCGAACAATTGCTCAAGTAAATTCTTTCCCACCATACAGCACGTTTAAGAAATGTTTCAAATAATACTCACTTAACGTTATAAAGCAACGGAGACTCATCCTTCGTGAAACCGCCATGTTGAGTCACGTGATCAGGGGACAACTAGCGGGGGGCGGGGCTTTGGATTCGTTTTAGTGACTCGACTCTGATCTGTTCGTTAAAAACAAACTTTTTTTCGTTTACTGATTTTTTCAGTGGCTCTGTACTTATGTTACACGGATATAAAATAAATATATTACACTGCCATTGGGTGGCGACAAGCGAAATCGTTTTTGTGTGTGTGTGTGTGTTATAAGTGAGTCATTGAGTATTTTCTTCAAAGACAGAGTCGATCGAAACGAGTCTTAATGGCATTGGTTTCGAATCGTTAAAACCTGCGTGCATATGCTACAATATTTTTTCAGGGTGCTTTATTTGAAAAAAAATATTTTTTTTTAGTTTTTAAAGACACTTGTCTTGGCAATTATGATAAGTAGGGTATATTTAAAACGCCTGTGCCTACTTGCCCCACTCTGACGTGAAAATACTAGCCTTGACGAGTTTAAACTTTTGGATGAAATTGTTTATTTTTAGTCCCGTCATTTTAGGCCAAAAATGGGTGTCAACAGAACTCAACTGCTTTTGCATCCTCAATATGTCCTTAGTTGTGGCATTTATGAAAATTAGCACATACGTAATTTGATTATGCACCGTTTGCCCATGTTAACAAAATTTCCCAAAAAAAATCTTTTCATACATTTTTTGTTTGTCTTGATGTAAGTTATCAGCTCAGTAATTTTCATGATGATATCTTAAGGTTAAATTTTTACCCTATCCACGTGAGAAAAAATAATGAATAAGCGTATGAATGGGTCTTTTTTTTTTTTTTTTTTTACTTTCCCCTATGGGATTCTTTGGGCTTTTTTCCTTATTCGGGATTCATATTGAGGATACAAAATCAGTTGAGTTTGCTTCTGAATTTTTTCAACCTTTTTTTTATTAAATGGCTGGACTATTTGGAGTTCAAAATCCTCATGCTTTCTGTATTTTTTTTTTTCAAGTTTAAGTTTTGTTTTTTTTGTTTGTTTTTTCTTTCAAAGACAAAATCTTATATAGGCCTATGCCTTGTCCTGCACGCAATGACTCAAACTCCTTACCTGGATTTATGACGAGGAACCCAAAACAGCAGGAGGCTTCAGAAGCAGTAGTCTAGTGGCCGTCGGGGGCTCCAGCAGGGCAGTAAGTGAACCCAGCAGTGCCACTGTTGTTTCTTTGCTCTCCACTGGCCAGCACTGGAAAGACAAGCTTCTGGTGACCTGGATGTTGCCAAGGTAACACATCTGCCATGCATTTTCACCTAGTTTGGCATTCCATTTAAAAGCATCTTTTGGAGTTCATTTTGAGTTGTTTATGAGGAGACTCAAAGTTTGTGCAGACAACAATTTTATTGTAAATACACAATAAATATACAAATATGTCATATAGTCAAACTCACAGAGCATATAAATGTATGATTATGAGTATAATTGATTATGGCTCTTTCTCACACACATGGCTCTTTAACAAAACATTTTCCTTTTCTTGAGAAGCTAAATGTCAATGTTACAGACAGAATCCTCATCAGAGGGACAGATTCCATTCTGCCTATGTTTCTTTCTCCATGTGTTTGTTAAACATTTGGACCCTGTTCCCTCTCCATGTGATGAGAAGGCTAAAAGAAACCAGGTGCGGACAAGCTGAACTCGAGAGGTCAGGAGTGGAAACATGCAACACAAATTTTTATGCACTGTGTTTACTCAGGATACAGTCTTCTAAGGATTGCTAATCAAATGCAGCATGTTGAACTGCCCATAACACTTCGAAGAACCAGCAATGCTCCCAACAAACAAATAGAAACCTTTGTGGAAGATAAATCCTCTGTGGAAAAGCTCTAGCTGTCAAGACAGACAAGATGGGAGTAAGAGTGTGATTTGAGGAAGAGCCAGACAGAGATGTCATCTGGTGGAGAGACCATTTGCTCAATCCCTCATAATTCCTGGATTTCTGCAGTCCGTTCTGGTTGTATTGCAGAACAAATGGGAAAGACAGGTCTGATGAAGGTTTTTCTATTTATAAAACAATTCGGAATGTTTTTTTTATGTACAATTGAATACATACACCCCTTTCATCTTCTAATTTATATAAGTATTATATATATATATATATATATATTTTTTTTTAATATATATACACATGTACATTAACTTTAATGCCATCCCATTCTTTAATCCATAGGGTTTAATATGGAGTTGGCCCACCCTTTACAGCTATCAGCTTCAACTCTTCTGGGAAGGCTTTCCACAAGTTTTAGGAGTGTGTTTATGGGAATTTTTGACCATTCTTCATGAAGCGCATTTGTGAGGTCAGGCACTGATTTTACACGAGAAAGCCTGGCTCATAGTCTCCTCTTTAATTCATCCCAAAGTTGTTCTATCAGGTCAAGGTCAGGAATCTGTGCAAGCCAGTCAAGTTCCTCCACACCAAACTCGCTCATCCGTGTCTTTAGGGACCTTGCTTTGTGCACTGGTGCGCAGTCATGCTGGAACAGGAACATCCCCAAACTGTTCCCACAAAGTTGTGAGCATGAATTTGTCCAAAATGTCTTGGTATGCTGAAGCGTTATGAGTTCCTTTCACTGAAACTAAGGGGCCAAGCCCAACCCCTGAAAAACAACCCCACACCATAATCCCCCTCCACCAAACTTTACACTTGACACAATGCAGTCAGGGCATCATTTTCTAACCCCTTACCTGTCCCCCATTTTTGAGAATGGAGGTTAAAATTCACTATTCACACTTAAATGGTTGTAATTCAAGAATGCTTTAAAATCACAGTAAATCAAATATACTGTACTATTTATTTTTTATTTTATATAAAATATATATTTTACAAAATATTTTTTACTCTAAAATTACTATAAAATAAAAGCCATAAATCTAACCAAGTTATGTTCCAAATTTGAAGTTGATATCACAAAAATTGAAGTTCCTATGAGATTTTGTTTGGGCGTAGTACCAAAAATAGCCACAGGGTGCCATTGAATTTAGTTCTTAACAAATTAATACATTTCTGTCCAAATATCAATTTTGTCACAAAATTTGGTACCTTGAGACCCAGGCCTTTCTGACAATATGCGTTTTGTCAAGATTATAAAATGTTTTTCATTATGAAATATAATGATGCCCAAAAGGGGAGGAGCCTGATAAAATAAGTACCGTTTCATGTTCAATTATAAAACGGTTTTCACAGGATGAATTCTGAGTTTATAAGCTTTCAAATGATACCTAATTTATGATAACTACTAAAATATGTGATATAATAAAAAAGGCGATAATACAATAATATTATATTTTAGAGGATAATATTATACTATACATGTTTTTAAAATTAAAAATTGTATTGGAAAAAACTAGATTATGTTTTATTATGAATTTTTAGCATAATAACAAAAGTTTCAATGATTAAAAGTGGGTGCATCAACTGTTTGTGACAAAGGTCAGAACTCCTGTTATGATGCAGTTTTTTTGAGGTGCACTCTTGTCATAAATTCATCAATTACTCTTCCTACATAATTTGTAACACAAAACAGGAGTAGAATATCTATTTAGAAGTCTTAGACCTTTCCAACAATATATAATTTGTCATAATAGAAATATAAAAGTAAAGTTAGGCGTCCTGGTACCGGGATGGTGACAGTTAAGGGGTTAATGTTTTTGTCAGCAGTCTCTTATTCTCACCAAGACTCTATTTTTAAAGTTCAAAACAGCTTAATTATTTTGTTAAAACAGTATAAATATCTTTACCATCACTTTTGATCAATCTAATGCGCCTTTGATTTAAAAAAAAAATGCCACTGACCTCAATTTTGAAATTCCATTCAATCAAAAGCCAAATTGGATCATTTACCTTTTTAGCTCTAACTTCCTCCATCAGATTTATGCGTTAAACCAGATCATTGTTTATGAAATTATTTTGAGTTTGACTGCATGAAAGCCAGGGGATTTCACAGAGATTCAATAGAGGAATCCCTGTCTCAAAGGTCATTCCTTTCAGTCATTCTCTGACACTTTACGATTGAGATGCATGTGATGAGCCGGCTTTTCCATCAGACAGATGTGCCCGCCGCGGCCCCAGCTGGGTCGTCCTGCACATGGCTGGGTCGTGCTCGCTGTTAGATCACAGGGCCCTCTGTGTTCCAGCACCACCAGATAACACAGGGTCCTCCGGGGATGCCGTAACTCTAAGAGGCTCCATTGTGCCATGTCAAGCCGCCTGTGCTCCAGTCCGTGCAGAACAGCGTTCTGTCAGTTAAAACGAGTGGCCGCGGGCCAGCGCCTGAACGTGTCTGTCCTGAATGTGAGTGGATTAGCACTCTCCACACATCCAGCTCAGCCAGGAAACTCAAGAAGACTTTTAAAGCAAAATAGGCGCCGATAAGTCGCCATCATAAATTAGAGGACACATGCTGACCAAAAACAACCCAAGTATTGCATCGTGTTCTTCCTAGCCCAGGGGCATGATGGGATGTTAGAGAGGCCAGCAGGTGGGCACTTTTGGCTGACCTTTCATTCTGTAAAGTGTCCTCTCAAGTGAAGAATGTGGCTGTCACAAAAAAATAATATTCACTACACTGTAAAAATGAATATGCTTTATCTTGTGGCAACAGATTACAAGCAATATTATTGATTCAATTGAACAAATTAGAATTGAGTAATAATAAACAAATTATTCCTTAAAAGTTAATCATTTAAAATGAGTAAAGTTTACACCAAAAAATTAAACAAAAATACCTGAATAACAGACAGATGTCAAATATTAATTATTCTATATTATCTTTATTTTATATTGCCACCATTGAAGACGGTGATGATAACAAGCAGAATCACTGAAGGAGAAAACCGTCATTTTAAAACAAACACTGATCACCATAATGGTGACTTAAACATACTTTTTTGTGTAAGTTTTACTCATTTTAAATTAAAACTTTTAAGGAATTATTTTTTTATTATTATTAAATTCTATTTTTACATTTAATTAATAATATTGCTTGTAATCTGTTGCCAAAATTCTAACCACATTTTTTATTACATAAAGCGCATTCATTTTTACAGTGCATTTTGTGTTTTGTGAAAAAAAAAACATTTGTTTTTTACTTGTGAAAGAAGTGTCTTATGCTCTCCAATGGTGCATTTATTTAATTAAACAGAGAAAAAATGAGTAATATTGTGAAATATTATTACAGTTTATTCCTGTGGTGCAAAGCTGAATTTTCAGCATCAATATTCCAGTCTTTGGTGTCACATGATCCTTCATAAATCATTCTAATATGCTGGTTTGCTGCTCAATTAGTAATAATGGTTCACTTTATTATTTATTATTGTTTAAAACAGTTTGGGCTGCCTATTATTTTTGTGGAAACTGTGACATGTTTATTTAGGATGAACAGAATTAATGAACAGAATTAATTCGAAATAGAAATCTTTTCTAACATTTTAAATTTCTGTACACTGTAAAAAATATTGTTGGTTTAACTTAAAAAAATAAGTAACTTGGTTGCCTTAAAATTTTAAGTTGATTAAACTGGAAAAAGTGAGTTAATACAATCAGAAACTCAAAATAATTAAGTTATCTGAACTAAATAAATTATTTAAGTTGATTTGACAAAAGAAAAAATATTTTTTACAGTGTAGCAACACAACTGTTCTCAGCATTGATCATAATAAATACATGTTCCTTGAGTATCAAATCAGCATATTATAATGATTTGTGAAGGATCATGCTGAAGACTGGAGTAATGATGCTGAAAATTCAGCTTTGATCACAAGGATAAAATATATTTTATAATAGTCTATATATACATATATTTAATCTAATAATATTTCATTATTTTGATAAAAGAAAAACAGCTTAGACACTTCTTTCAAGTAGCCTATATAAAACAAATATTTTTTAAATCAAAATGTTAATGAATGTTGATAGTAACTTGTATAGTTACACTGATCTACATGCTCTGAATCGATTCAGATAGCAGTGTGCCGAACTCAAAGGTGTTTAATTGCTTCCCTCCAACACGATGAATACACACAAGTGTGTAATTTCAGAGCAGAACTGAGACGGTTACTGAGATTAACTGTGCCGTTAGTTCCAAGCACACTGAGATCCGTTAAGGCTTATAAGCATTAAATAACAGTCATCAGAGAAATCCAGGGCAATACTACTAAACGAAAAGCAATTGAAACCAACATATCGAGTGAATTTGGCCCACTATGATGAGGCTATATCAGCCCGAGTGGTCAATTTTTATGCCAGAGGAGGTCAGCCGCAACACATTTGCAGATGGACGTTACATAAATCATAGAAATGTGGATGTGTAATTGCAGGGCTGGTTTAATTCTGGTGTAAGAATAATTCCACGATGTTTAAAAGCTTGAAATAAACATTTCCAGCTAATAACGGCTTGACGTTATTTCTCTCTCATCTTTAACGTCCCCAGTGAAAATTAATTTACAGTCTAATTACTGAACATGGCAAGCGTAGAAGGGACACAAATCAGCCATCATTAACAAATGCCATTTTGTAATTTAAGTATAGATCTGAATCAATATTTAGAAGTCCCAGCAGGTTACAGAGCGACACTGGGATCTTCTTTGTTAATAATACAGAACATTATCTCTTAAAGAAATAAAACTGCATGATTTCATTGTGTGTATATACATATAGCCAATAGTTAATTTAGAAAATATCAAATATTGGTCAACCAGATCATGTACCACAAATCTTAATGAAAGTATTCAAATGAATATTTATGATTTAGATGCCCAGATTTTTAATAATTAGAATGTCCTTAAGGGTGTAATATTTCATTACCGAACCTCGTCGTGCAGCGCCCTGTAAATAATACATACAAAGTAATGTAATGATTTGCTCAAAGCTAATTTAAAAAAAGCCCATGAATCAGTTCATAGAGCAATACACACTGACATTTACTCTGTGCTCATTCAGCTCCCTGCCTCCAAGAGCTCGAGCACTAGAATCGGCGTTCATGGAGAGCTTTGCTATTAAACGCAGCTCTAATAGGCTTTCTCGCCACGCTGTATCTTCTTCTTCCAACCGGATAGCAAACCTCACACTGTCTCTATGTCGTCCCCTGCCCCACCCTATCTCAGCTTTTACCTCCGGCCTGTTAAAAATGATATCAGCTCGTGGAGGGCGAGCATTAGCATTTGCATTTTATTGGAGGCATGGAGATTTAGAGCAGTGGATACATCAGCTCTGAGCAGACAGAATTAGTTAACAATGCATTATCTGCCTTTTATGGCGGCCATAATCTCTCACTCCCCCGGCTCGGGAAGAGATGGGGGTGGAGGAGGACTGCTCGCTCCAGGGTGGGGGCTGCTGGGGAGAGGCTGGGCTTTGTTTCTCCAAGCTTTGCTGCGCTTTAAAACGCAACTGAGGCCCAAAGAGCATCGCCTGCGGCCATCGGGATGCACGGCTCGAACAACAACCCAATAGAGGGGCGATAAGTGTCTTGAAAGGTCACGGCTAATGGCGTGACCTTGCGTTCTTAATGATGCCGCACATAATACTGCACTACAATTCAGCAGAATCATGGTGTAATGGCGCTTTTGTGTGCATTTAGGTTTTGAAAGGGATTCGAAAAAGGTCTGAAATCGTACTTCTGAGGCCAACAGGACTCTGCTCACCAAGCGACGGCGCTCGAGTGCACTTTGTGTGTGCGTTTAGGGCGGTTTGGATGCTGCAGACTTCCCCTCCCAAACTCCAGCCCTCGGCCACAGCTGTTCAGTGGTCCCCTTGACAGCCATCTATTTGAGCTTATGTGCAGCGAAAACCCATTGGACCACATGCATCCCAGAAATCTTGCACACTGAATCTATTCGCTGCTTGCGGACTTTTTTTGCTTCAGCAAACATATTAAAAGCGTGCACTCTTTCCTTATGGGTATAACCGTCGCTCATGCAAGCCTCAACGTTCTGCACGTTGGGTTAGTTTACAAAAAATGAAGAATTTGACAATTTACTCACCCTCATGTTGTTCCAACGTCATGTATGACTTACTTTCTTCAAAAATAGCTTTGTTTCACAAAAGAATGTCATTCAGGTTTGATTACACTAGGCCATATATACTCTTTACCCTTACGAAAAAGAATTTTAGTCATTAGTATACTTCTTTTAAACAAAAATAAGAAAGTATACTTTCAGTTTATTTTTCCTGTACTTCTCAGAAGTATACTATATGTACTTCTCAGAAATATACTTCAAATTACACTTAAGTGTACTTGACTTATACCGAGAGAAAAGCAGGTATATTTGTCCCGTACTTGTACTCAATCTTTTGATCCAGAAATACTTAAAAGTATAATTAAGTATTCAAAGTATACTTGTATAAGTATTACAGTAAAAAAGTAAACTACTAGTATACCCATAAATTCACTTGCAGTACACATGAGATACATAATTATGAACTAGTTGTGCACTTACTGTTACACTTATAGTACACTTAAACATATACTTTTATATACTAAAAGTGGGCCAATTTAGTCCCAGGCGGTATTAAAATAGTACACTTACAAGTTTACTACTAGTACATAGTGACATTAGTATACTTACTACACAATGTATACTTAAAAATATATTTGAACATTACTTAAGTATACTACATAAAATGAACTTGAAATATACTTCTTTTTCGTAAGGGTATGGCATCTATGGTTCCATTAAGAACCTTTAAAATCTATGGAACCTCTCCAATTTGCAAAAGGTTTTTTTTTTTTTGATGTTGTTGTTCAGCCTTACCCCTTTTCAGCGCTGCGCTCGTTGTCTTTTGTCTTTCCGGTCTGTATTTTCACAGTGTTCTGCCTATTTATTAATGAACTGCTCGTTTTAAGATCTTCTAGGTCTGCTGACATTTGTTAAGACATCTGCTTTAAACATTACAATACTCATGATAACTTTCTTTTACTTTACATTAAGTAAATCCACTTTAAAAGCTAATTACTCCAGGGAGCGACCGCAAAAACGGAAGTTCAAAGATAATATTCTAAAGATGGCGGCGCCCTTGATCTGGTGAACTATCCATTTAAACTCACTCACAAAATGTTCTATTTCAAACGTATTTTGTTCCAGCATTGAGGTCTGTTCACAGTATGCTACTATAATGATGACGTAAAAATAAATAAATTTAAAATAATATAAAGCTGAGTCCACATTCACAACTATAATTATACGATAGCCTACAATGACCTACATTACAAATATAATTATTAACGAAATCCCTATAATCACTTTTAGAACGATTTTTTTCCAGCTGATGAACGATATAAATATTGACAGACAGCCAATCAGAATCCATTCTGCTGTAAAGAGCTTGAGCACGAAACTGCAGTAATAAACATGACTTTAATCGTGCGTTGGTGTGGACGATAACTTTTAAGTGTTTTTTTTTCTCATTTTTGTTAATGTGACTTTATATTCTACACTTTTCCTTTCTTGATCGACATTCCTTCGAGTCCTGGTGGAGCAGTGCGAGTGTGACAGGCTCAGCTCTCCAGTGCTCCATAAAGCATAAATGCAACCTCTCAGTTATCTGATGAGACTTCTGCTCCCCGGGGCTGAAAATTTACTAGTGACCTCTGCATTCCTTTTCAGAGCTGAACCGCTTCCCCTTTTCCCCTTTGGAAAATTCCACTGCCACTGAGGTAGTCGAGAAAGCGGTATTAAAGGGAGGGGTTCCGGCTCAGACGCTGGACTGTGTGGAGCTGAGGCCATGAAGGAGCTACAAGTCACAGTCACAATAATACAAATGTCTCAGAGACGGAATACACAAGGAAGAGGCTGAACTGGAAGTATGTTGAGATGAAAATCTGCAGGGCAGGGCAAGAGCCTGTGCAAAAGCATACAGTCATCTGAAAGATATGGACAAATGTAGACTAAGGCATTCAAACATCTATTTAACAGTGAATATTACTGAAATCTGCTTCAAGACTAGGTCAAAATAGAGAAAATGGTAAATAGAAAAGTAGATATATGAGCTCTCAATTCAATGAGCAATGCATTGTGAACTATATATGTATATGATTTATAAGCCAAATATTTTACTTTTACTTAGGATAAAAAGCAATTATTTTATCTTTTTTTAGCAAATGATAAAATATTTCTTTTACAGTACTTACTGTTAAGTATTCTATTAGTAGAAACCATAGAGAAAGAAACAGGCAATAGTTGCTCCATTATGACATCTGCTGGTAGACATCAGTACTGCTACTCAGGTCAACTGCAATTGCAACTGTACTAAATAGGATTTTGCATTTCTCAATTTAAAGATTGTTTTTAAAAAATTGGTTTTTCTAACATTATATAGAGTGAAACTGGCATATCTCAGCACTACAATGAATTTATTTATCATGACTGGAGTCAAAAAAGCCAGGGTTGAGGGTTTCCAAAAACATTAAACTGTTAGTGTTGAATATTTGATTTACTACAATTTGGTACAGGACATAAAAAAAGGCTGTGCATATTATAATAACATAGCAAGACATCTATTGTTGGACATTTAAAAATCAACCGCTAGAACCGAGTTATCTCTGGAAATTATCCTTTTGCAACACAAAAACATTTTTAAAATTGTACCTTTCCCACTATTCTACTGCCAGTGTACTATGTCCATGGGTTTCAAATAAAAGACGTTACCTGTTGTAAATGAAAAGTAGCTTTGTTCAACTATGCTCTGTAAAAATAAAAAAGCACTACAGAGCACAAAACGCAAGTGTAGTCACATGACCTTGATAAACAATTTTATTGAGTCAACTCTAGGTTAAAAAGTAATAAGAACCAGACATATGCTTAAACTACCACGTGAATGAGGACAGCTGAGTTCATGAGGTCAAACAGGGAATGTTCACCAAAATCAGCCACAAGAGGGAGTATGTCAGTTAGACTTTTGAATGAATATCAAGGAAAAATTGTGAAAACCAATTAAAAAAATGTCCAATTTCACACTCGGGTGATGACGATTGTCTGCCCTCCGTACAAGCAAGAGTGACGAGTTTAAAGATTAAAAATGGTTAAAAAGGGCAAATTTTGACGCTAGAAAAGTTGTACATTTTAAGAGGGATAAAGTAAAAAAAATAAATGGATGGCAATAATCTTTCTAATTTGAATCAGGGAGAATCAGGTTCTGTTATGTGGCTTAACTGACAATTAGAAGTAAAAACAAGTGAAACAGTTCAATTCAGTTAAAAACTGTGATACAGCAAAATTCGTTCTACCTGATTGGAAAAACCCTTTATCCAGCGTTACAGATGAACACTGAACCTCAACCGTTGTTGTTTTTTTTCAGTCAAACTACGAAATCAACTGAGAATAAAGGTTGGCATGTACGGGTTTTCATGGTTTCACATCTACACTAGCACACAATACATCATAAGAACATAGTTGTAGGGGCACAAATACACAAATAATGACAAAAAAGAAGGAAGATCATAGAGAGTAAGAGAAAAGAGATCACATTCCACGGCTCTCCGTTGCAGCCACAGTTCACCATGGCCTTTCGGTTGTCTGGTGAGTGATGCGGTTTCATGAAGGGTGGGCAGAGGTTTTGAAGGTGGGCAGTTACCTCCATTACTCGCTGGCTGTTTCTTTTTCTAAATGGTCCGTTAAAAGTTGGCTATGAGAGTGTCACCAGTGCGACAAAGAGCACAAGGTTTGGAGGACTGTGTCTTTCCTCCGCCTTGTGCCATTTAAACAGCCGTGGCACTCTTTTCCTTCTTATCGCCATCTTCGTGCCAGGTCAGACGCTCCTCATAGAAGGCAATGACGATCTGTGGGCACTTGTGATTGGCTTCCTTTGCAAGCACAAGGTCTGCCTCATCAGAGTCCTTCCTGTGGTGGGACATCAGTGAAATTTGAATTAATTGATACTCTTTTGAAGTTTAATTCACATTAGGCTGCATCACGATTCCAGTTTCTCTGTCCCAAATTGTAAAACTCTCTTTAACCCACTTAAGATAAAACATTTTATGGCCTTAAATTCAATCAAACCGAATTAAGACTTTTTTAGGACCCACAGAAACCCTGAAAATATATCCAGGATTATATATTAAGCTATGCATCATAGTGTTGCACGATATACCGGTACTAGAAAGGTATTGTAATACATTGCTATTAAAAAAGGGTACGATATGAACTTTTATTAGTACCAGTACTTTAAAAGTGACAGCACTCTAAATAATAAGAGCAGTATTTCTTAATGTGCGTTGGTGTGTGACAGCAGGGGTCAGGATGTGTGTGCAGAGTCTACTTCCACTGTTAACATGCACTAAACAGCGGAAACAGAACAGTAAAATATATACGCGCAGTGCTTGACATAGAAACATGCATGCATGAGAATATAAAACATGGGACGTGCTTGGAAAAGTGGCTATTGTTTGTGTAACTTCTGTAGTCTGTTAAAATGTGATCATTTGTCATGTATGGCAAGTTTAATATAGCCTTTGCTGGGAAATCACCTACTGACTCCAAAAGCGTAACAACAAAAGAAAACAGACAATCATCTAATGCTTGACTGAATAAATGTAATTTATTTATTATGAATCCGTCATAATATGAAATAGTTAATTTATTGAGTGACAACATTATTTATTCAGCTACAGAAGGTCTATTTAACAGTAGCTTTCCAAAAAGAAATTAAGCACTTTTATTTGTCTCTTATAGTATTTGTCATTGTTTAATTTGCTTTTTGCTTATTTTAATAATAAAGATAAAACAAAATGAAATATATATATATTGTAATTATAAAATTACATTTAAATAAAATTATTATTAATATTAAATGACTCATGGAATAAGATTTTAGCGAATTTTAGCATGATTGATAATGACGTGATTGCTGCAAAAATCTCTGTGAGGATGTCAAATAGGAGGGAATGGTCAAAAAACAGGGCAGGAACATGCAGGTCAAGTGAGTTTTTACATTTTTAAAATAATTAGTGCAACAATGATTTGGAAGTTCTGTCATATTTACTTTTTTCCCTGTGGTATCGATTCAGTATCAGTATCGAGGAAGTCTTAATTTTGGTATCGTGACATTACGCATCATATTTGACCACAGCTTTATATTAGAAATGTTACAGAGATAGGCCAAGTCATTTACAAATTTGTGAAGGCAGCGAACACAGAAATATGCAAAAATCCGAATTTTCATAATTTATTACGCAACTATGCAGTTTAATTATGAATCATTGTATTATGCATGTGTACAGCTAGTAACATTTGACCAATGGAAGATTTAGGCAATAGACTAATAGGATTACATTCAGTTTATAATGCAATGCTATATGATGCAAAAGGCTACATCTGTAAAACCAACATAAGATCATAAAAGGAATATGCTCTTGGACTCAATAGGCGATTTTCCAGCATCGGGCCAATGGTTCAAAGGATTAGTACAGAACGGATACTTGAGCTTGGAAAAGTGGCTATTGTTTGTGCAACTTCTGTAGTCTGTTAAAGTGTGATCATTTGTCATGTATGGTGAGTTTAATATAGCCTTTACAGTTAAGTGTTCAGGAACTCACAAGTCAAAGATAAATAAATGTTGAGTGGAGACTACAATGATCGGTTTCAAATGTACAGGTGTAAATGGGTGTAAAATTCAGACAAAAGAAAATCGTTCTTCAGTCTCACACAGGGCAGGAGTGTGAATGTGAGCAAAGTTCAGACAAAGAAACAATAACAGGGCAGTTGCAGAAAATCAGACATAATCCCAGGTGTAAATGAGGCCATTGAAACTATTGTCCTAACATCCATCTCGGGTAATCCAATCACAATTGGTCAGTCGAGAGACATCCCTGTCATTAACATACATATCGAGACCACTTGTGATTAGACTTAACTCGAATTTAAATGACAAATACATAGCAGTTCTAAATTTTAACAGGATTTTTCCTGTGTTAAAAATATTTGGTGGCCACCTAAATGAATCCTTGTTTAATTTTTTTATCATTTAATATGACGATAACTGCCTTTCTGCTTTAACGGTACCCGCTGATAGCCGACTGCTTTAAAATGTGTTCTGGCAGCATTGAGATATAACCAATCACAGACATATCTGTCGAGCATGTGAAAGTTATGGCCAATCAGATTAGTCAGAATCCGTTCAACACCACTTGAAACACAAGAGTTTTCGTTCAGCAGAAGTTCTGGACGTTCACAAAGGATTTCTTAATAAGCAACAAAGTATAAAAGCAATATCAGTAAAAGATTCATTGCACAGCGTAAACAGCTTTGTGTTACCTGCGTTGAATTTAAGATTCAGTGATTACGAATGGTAGCGATCTTTGTTTGCATTCTGTATATAATTTCTATATTTTCATGCTGCTAACAACACATTGCAAAGTTTCTGGCTAGGCAAACGTATTTAAAATAGTGATTGACAGTGATGAGCACAGCAATGTACTGAACAATAATATCTGATACTGTATGTCAAACGATCTATGCATTAAGTATTGGGAGTATAAATTAAAAATTATAGACCTGCCACAGTAAACTTTGTTGTTAATTTTATTATTAACTTTTCAAAGCAGTCACTCTGTGACTTTTTCCATATAAATTTACAGATTTCTATAAATATAAAATAGTTCCAAGCATTTTGTTTTATGATCTGTCCTGACAGTATTATTTTTAATTTAACAAATAAATCCCTTTAGTAATATTAATTATATTATATTATTAGTAATGTTTCTTAGCATTTATTTTGAATGCATTTATTATTCAGTACTGGGCTCACAGTTCACATGGGTAGGCTACTTTAAAATGTGTGTGGTTGACCATGTTTATCCTCCACCATAAAATTATTTTTTTGACAGAATATGGTCAGATTGTTTCATTGAAAAATTGCTCACCACTTCATAAGGAACATCAGGTCTCCACAAGAGTCTGTTGCTCCAATAATCTTCTCAGGCTCCAGGCCTCGCTCAAATCCTCTTGCTACAAGAATCTCATCCTAAGAAGAACAAAGACTAAGATCAAAACCTAAAATAGAAATCTCATTAACACCACAACCATATTAAATACACTGCCCACCACAAAAAAAGCCACTAAAGTAAGAAATGATTTAAGAAACATATTTTAGAATTAATTTCAGCCCTCTGGATATATTTGCATTATTGAGATGGATATTGTATGGTAATTACATGAAAATGAAGTTTGAGTAAGGGCTGAACTTTTGATAAGCCTGTACCTCCTTTTTCTTTTTGGGTTTACTGCCACTTCCGTTCTCCGTCCTCTGAGTTTTTCCTCTTGCTTGTGCTGCTGCTGCCGCTACTGTCTTTGGGACGGGCCGAAGAAGAGCCTGTGCTGGAGGGCTTGCTGCTGGGTGGGCTTCCACTGCTTCCCTTTTTATAGGTTTTCATGAACTCTGAGATAAGCTCTGGACAATCCAGATTCTTCTCCGGTTCCCATGTGTTGTGTTTGCTGCAAGACAATGCATGGTCAATGATGAATCAAGAACATTGTATTTCCTTATATTATGTATGTACTATACTTTCCACCCTCATTTCACCCTGAGACGAGAGATTTATTTATTTTTTTGTCTGGAAAAAATCCACAGATGATGCAAAAATCGTCATTTTGTGTCAGAGGATTTTTTTGGCCAGAGGCTAAAGACTAGTCAGTAACAGGGTCTGTCCCGCATGTTCTCAACCCGCCTATAGAGGGTGGAATCTCACTCACAGAATGAACAGGGTCAACCATCTTTTTTTGGAAGCTAAGCTAGCAGGCTCTTGTTTGTGGAGAAAGCCGAGTAGTAGGGGTTACCTTCCTTTTTTTCCCCAGATATGTCCAGCCGTCGATATCTGAGATCCAGCTTTTGCTTTCTGCAGTCGCCATTCATTGTTTACATGAACAGTTTTTGTTTCAGTCTAACTGAATTCATTCCGATTGGTGAATCTAAAATGTAGTGTTTACATGAACGCTAAACAAGTGATCAGTTGATGTGTGCTTTAACATTGCCAAGAAAAATCCCGCTCCTCCGTGAGATATACGAGACCGGTGCGTCTCACAGGTGTCACTCATTGGTAATCACGCCACCGGCCTGACGCGTTCTCCCGCGGCCCTCACTCGTCCTGCTCGCCACAGTAAACACAATGAATGGTGACTGTAGAACACAAAAGCCCAATCCAAGACATTTTGGCTGATCTCGAAACACATTTTTGGGCAGACTCATCACGGAGACTCACTAGCCTAGACTTGTTTAACCAGTGCGCTCTGTTACCGGTAGGTATGGGCTCCTAGCGAAGCAAGTGCATTCTGGGAGTTGTCGTCTTTCATCCACATAAGCCAAAAATACAATTTCTGGCATTTCTCCATCTTAGAAAGCTCCAAATTCAAAAATGACCCATTTTAAACAGACATTCATCTTTCCAGAGGTGAAGAATCCCTTTAAAATCAGCAATTATTCATACTTTAGAGATGCTTACCTACAAGCAATATATTGTGTAAAGTGCTAAATAAATAAATGTGACATGACTTGGGTACTAAATTGCAGAGCTAGTGCAAACACATGAGAAAAAAAAATTACAGAATTGTCTTTTTTGGTAGAGCCATACCTGCTGTTTCTCAGCACTGTCACTCGTTGTGTTTATTTTGTTATTGAGAGCAAGGCAGACAGAACATATTTAGATATTCATCTAAATGGCATTCTAAGCAGTGTGGGTGTCAGAATGCTCTCTAACAGTATATCGCGTACCATGTATTTCAAACCCATAGGTCAAGATCGGTATTAAAAAAAAGAACTTCACTGCGAGTGTATCTGGGCCTTTAGATTATTGTAAAGGGCAATGCTGACTTACTCCGTAAAGCCTTTCCACTTGAGGAAATATTCTACACGGCCCTTTACAACTCTCCTGTCCAAGACCTTCTCCACCATGTACTCTTCCTCATCTGAGGAAGCAGCCTCATCATCTTCACGGTTCTGGGTCTTCTTTCCCATGGCTGATTCTAAGTGTCTTCCTCTGAGCTAATGTGACCTCTGTGGCTCCCTGGTCTGGGGAGGAAAATGGTCAACTGAAAAAAAGAGAGAAAAAGAAACTATCATTAGCATGTAAATGCTATTTACCATATAAAATTACAAAGAATAAAACTCTGCAGGGTGCTCATTTTTGACTGTTAAGATGCATATCCACTGCAGATTTTGATCAAAACTATTTTGTTATCTTTAATTGTACTATTGCTCGTCATTTGCAATTTATATTTTATAACAGTTTATTTTAAAAATTGCCAAAGAACACAGAAAAATGTTTACTTAAACCAGTTAGTAATAGTTTCTGCTGTGGTATTGAGAATTGTAAGATCACATAGGTACAAGTATTGACTATTTGTCACGATTTTCGGTTTTGAATCGAAATCGACTGAAATTAAGTCACAATCTTGAACTTTGAATAAAAAAAAATGGAATCGTCGATGCTGGCATGCCAAGCGGAAAAAACACGTGTTGAAGTGCTGCAGGTCAACCTCCTCTAAATTAGCTACAGCCAGTCAAAAGATACCAAGGCAACTTCCGTCTACTTTTTCATTGAGTTTGCAAGCTCTGCTATGTGCATGTACCATATTCTTCCACTGGCAGCACGAATAACATGGCAGGGCATCCCCACAGGCACCAAAACACATAGATTTATCTGTTAAAACAACAACTGTTTGCTTGTTTGGTGAACTTGAATGTCATCTTCTGTGAAGAAACTTAGTTACAAAAGAGAAAGTTTCCAATTGAATAAAGATAAGTTAGTATAAGCACTTAAGCACTATGAATGTTTTAAATTTGACAGTGTAGTGAGGTACATTGCAAACAAAGGTCAGATATTACATTGCATAAAAGTCTAAAACGGCATAGCAACCTGCGCTTTAAAAAATATGAGTAAAAATGTAGAATCTAAAATTTAGAATCGAATCTAAAATTACTCATAACATGATAATAGAGGGCGGCAGAATTCTCAATCTTTAGAGTTAAGGTTAAACTTTTGTTAACAGTAATGACAAAAATCAGTATCTGTTTTTCTGCACTCACCTACAGTCCTCTATTGTAAGGCGTGACCTCTTAAAATGCAGAGATGATTCTTAATCACAGCATTCGGGGATCCCTTAAGCAAATAAAGTTCATTGAAACATTTGCATTTAAATATAAACAAAACGTATACAAAGACATTAAGAAACTTTAATTTTAAAGTGAAAAGCACCTACAGCTCTTGTAAAAAACTCTACAGACCTCTTAAGAAATAAACATACAAAAGCATTTTACTTGAGGAGCTACAAAATAATTTCAGGCTTAAATGCATAACAATTAAAAGCCAAATAAATAAACTGAAAAAGATGTTTAGTAAACATAGATTAATAAATTAAAAGGCAAAATAAAATATTGGAGCATAATGTCTGAACACTCTAGATTAGACTTAAGCAATTATATTGGTGGATTGGGGTGCAGTTCCCATATTCATTTACCAAGACATTTATTTAACCAACCTGGCACTAAAATTGCGATAAACCAGCCATGTGTTCTTATCTTCGTGTTATGAAGGATCTTAGCGAGCAAGGCCAAACTATGTGAAATACTGAACAGCCCTACACAGCTTTCACATATCGTCATATGCTTATTTCCAATGCATTTAGCTCTTCCTAAACACATAAACAACATCGGGTTTAAATGTAGTGCTAGCTGCACTGCTAACGTTTGGCTACAGAAGTCTCAATGCCTACAAATGTTTGCCTCACTGTAAGCTAATTTTACAAGAGCAACAAAACAAAGAGATAAGTTAATACAATATCATATGCTTGCTAAATAATTCCGTGGTGTTGTGTTTGTGTAACGTACAAACAACTATAAGCTAGTTCAACGAGCCAGTGCCTGCGATAACAAAAAAACAAGGTTCACCGATGCCCATGCGCACATGATAGCAGGCTAATTTAGCTCAATTAGCATACACTCTCTTATTCTTTATTTGACCCTCGTCGTCTAACCGATGCAAGCAAATCATTCACGCGCTTTTACGCATTTATTTGAATAATATCGTCGTGCGCGCTACACGGCGTGAGCCTTTGCTTAGCAACAGCGCGGGCCGAGCTGAACAGATTTCACCTGATCTTATCATGTTTACGCGTAACAACGACGGCGCAAATCTTTTACAGTGCGAGGAGAAGCTACAATGACATATTATGCCGTCAATGGTGATATTTATTTGATACTTACTGGGGTATATTTCGACGTTTTTCTATTCGTGTTGGATAATGAGGCTGAGGCGGCGGCGGCGGCGTCTTCCCTGCACACAGGAGTTTGCTGCCTCTCGCGCATGCATCCGTCCAGTGGCGAGTCTAGCCAATCAGCATGCGCATGAGCGAGTCGCTCTCGCGCCAAAAACAGCCTCGCGCTTATACAATGGGATGCGCACGCGCCACATAACTACTAAAACCACAGGTTTTGGTTAATATTTCTGATGTTTTTAAATTACATTTTATATTAAAAAAATCAATAAGAGGCATGAGTGTCTTAGTTTACATAATACGTGAAGCTATATTAATGAAATTATAACTTATTGATTAGTACAATTGTAAAGCCCCTCTTATATTCAATTACACGTTTGTTGAAAGAAAAAAGCGTACAGGACAGGTTTTGTTTTTCGAATTTTTAGAAAGATTTTCGATTAAACGTACTAACCTCTGCTCTCGGGATTGACTTGAGTCTCAGCCAATCAGACGTCCCCAAAAGGCAAAACAAAAGCATTAGCGGGAACAGTATACCAATCATCGTCTAAAGTAGGAGGGGAATGTTTTCACCCTAGCTATTTATGGTATCGCCCCCATTTCTTAGTGTGTGTCTCACCGACAGGCGTGTGGCGCAGCACAAACAGTCGGTAGGATGTCTAAAGAGGTATGGTGATTTTATTATGGTTATTTAGGATCTTACTGTCTATTATAAGCAATGCATGTTTATTTGCGTTTTGTCGAATTTAACTTTGACTTTATTCGTTGTTCTTTGTTATTTGCAAAGAGTGTGTTCGATCCGCCATTTTAACTCATGTAGAATGCAGACATGAGGCCGCATGATTGCATCGAAGGTTGTGTTTCCGAAAATAATTATTTCTTTGTTCTAACTATTCATTCGTCGTATCTATAATGATCGACATATATTTATTATCACTACTGTTTGGCTAAAACCGAGAGACTACTACAATTAGGCCGCATGGTCCAGCACCAACATGGCGGAGGTCTTCGTTCACCTTTTATGTTAGCGTTACCTCAAGGTTTCATGAGTCACGACGCTTCGCGCTCGAAAGTATTATTAGTTTAATATCTGATGCATAAAATGGACTTGATGCACAGCTTTAGTGTTTACTTACTTGGCTATTGCATGGATTTGTCCTTTCAGGGCCAACCACGTGAGCCAGAGCAGCTGAGGAAGCTCTTCATTGGAGGGCTCAGCTTCGAAACCACAGATGATAGTTTGCGGGCACATTTTGAACAATGGGGGACCTTAACAGATTGTGTGGTAAGTCCCCATCTAGTTAGCTGTTTACCAATGTTTTTTCCACGCTACTTATTTTAGGGTATGATAAAGGGCAAGCTTTTGAACCCTTATGTGTTTTTCTTAGGTGATGAAAGATCCAAACACCAAACGATCCAGGGGCTTTGGGTTTGTAACCTATTCTGGTGTGACTGAAGTCAGATGCTGCTATGGATGCACGCCCCCACAAGGTCGATGGTCGGCTCGTAGAGCCCAAACGAGCTGTGTCTCGCGAGGTGAGAACTTCAGTAATGTAAAATCTTTCCTGAAGAGATGTATGGATGCAAATGCCTAAATGCATATTTGTTTCAGGACTCCAACAAGCCATTTGCTCACACAACAGTGAAAAAGATTTTTGTGGGTGGCATAAAGGATGACACTGAGGAGAACCATCTTCGTGATTACTTCGATGTGTTTGGAAAGATTGAAGTCGTTGAGATAATGGTTGACCACAAGACCGGAAACAAAAGGGGCTTTGCCTTTGTTACATTTGATGACCATGATGCTGTTGATCGTATTGTCAGTAAGTGCTTTCATTTTGGTTTCCACTTTAACTTCTTAATATTGATTGTTTAAATAAAATAACCCTGGTATATTTCCTCATTAGTTCAAAAATACCACACTGTGAATGGCCACAACTGTGAAGTCAGAAAAGCTCTTTCTAAACAAGAAATGGCAAACACTGGTATGAACATGAGAGGTAAGTTTGTTCATGGTTGTCCCCTGAACCTCTTAATACACTAGGCTGTATTAACTTATTTTAACTAAATCTTTAGGCCGGGGTGGCGCGGCGGTGGTGGTGGCGGCGGCAACAATGGAGGTGGAAACTTCAACAGATATGGCAATAATGGTGGCTACAACAATGACTTTGGAGGCGGCGGTGGGGGCGGTGGCAACCGTGATGGATACTTCGGAAGAGGTACGTGCCAAAGAGAACAGTTTTAAGTGTGCTGAATTGTGTATTTGAATTCTATAGTGATCTAACAGCCTTTTTCACAATCCTGTTGCAGGAGGTAGAGGAGGTAATGGTGGAGGTGGTGGTTATGGAGGGGACTGCTACAACAATGGCTTTGGTGGAGATGGTATGCATTTTGTTTTTTATAAATTTAATTGATTGTAAATAAGTAAGGTTGGATATTTAGAATCTTTGGATTTGTCTGATTGTAAATTAAATTCTCATTCAAAGAATTTTTGCAATAGTTGCATCTGAATACCATAAACAAATCAGCAGGCTGAAGAACAAGGACATTTTAAACACTGGAGCAAAAAACAACTAGCCAAACTAATACACTTCCAGCACTGAAGACCAGAGAACACTCTGTAACTGAACACAAACAAGTTGGCAATGGCACAAATACAACTGAACAAAGATGCTAATAAAACTATTATAAAGGGGAGGTATAATGCCCTTTTCATGAGATGTAAAATACGTCTCTAGTGTCCCCTGAATGTATATGTAAAGTCTATTCTTTGGTTATGATGACTTAGTGCAAGGCCGAATGGTTTAAAATTAAAGTACACTGGAATAAGTTTAGCAATTCCTGTGACTTTCTCCAGGTGGTTATGGAGGTGGTGGAGGTGGCGGCAGTGGACCTGGTAACTATGGTGGAAATCGTGGATATGGAGGAGGTGGAGGAGGACAAGGTTATGGCAACCAGGGCGGCGGAGGATATGGTGGCGGTGGAAACAGCGGTGGTGGATATAATGACAATTACAACAATGGAAATGGAAACTTTGGAGGTGGTGAGTACATAATCTTAATTGTAAACTTATTTGCAAATGCCTGAATTGTCGGCAGTAACATTGTATGACCTAATGTTCATAGGCAACTTTGGTGGCGGCGGTGGTGGCGGCGGCGGCAGTGGAGGCGGTAACTACAATGACTTCGGCAGCTATAACAACCAACAGTCCAATTATGGTCCCATGAAAGGGAACTATGGAGGTGGTGGAAGCAGTGGCGGAGGAGGGAGGAACAATGGCCCATATGGCGGTGAGCTCTTTATAATGGCCTTCTACACATCCCTTTAGGTTAATCTCCTTATATAAACAACTGGATCCTAACATGCATGTCTGTTCTAGGTGGCTATGGAGGTGGATCCAGTGGTGGTGGTGGAGGAGGATATGGTGGTGGCTCTGGTGGTAGACGGTTTTAAGCTCAGAAAAGGTTCGTTTCAAATTCTGCTGTCTACCTTAAATAGACTTACTGTATGTACAGGGTAACAATGCCTATATGTTAGTCTTGGACTGAATGCTCTTCATTAAACTGTAACCTTGCTGTACAACTGGTGTAGAAACAACCCTCAGTTAGTGTGCAGCTTAACAATTGTTGTTCATATTGTTCAACAGGACTGAGTGCTTTAGGAGAGGACAGCAAGAGAAGTGACAGGGCAGATGCAGGTTTACATCCCTAGATCTGCTCAGCCAAACAGGTTTGGCAGATTTACAGCTGCCACCAGAAGAAGTGTACAGTAGTGCTATTGTGTGTGTGGGACATCATGAATTTGTCATCATGCAAACTTATTTTATATTGTCTATTGAGGAAAAAGCATTCCAATGAGGTTTTATGTAGAATTACTTTCAGTCGTTATGGTTTATTTTATGTAACCAATCAAGGTGAAATAAAACATAATTTTTGTTTTTTTTAAAAGATGTGCTGTATTAGTCGTTTTTGATTTTTCTGGGGTTTTAGTGTAGGACTCTTGAACTTAATATGTGAATTTCTAAGAGCCTTTTTAGTAGTAATTAAATTAAAGACTTCTGGCTCTTAAAATAGAAATCTTGTTAAATTGTAAACTGATTTAAAAAGCATTGGCTGTTAAATGCAAATGCTTAGAGTAGTGTACATTGGTTGCATATCAGTCTCAGCCATGGGAGCGAGCTGAGAAAGGAGTAGCAAGATCATCGCCCTGAGAAGAAGCAGAGAGCAGGGAGTACAGGGCGCTACTCAAAGACTAGCAGGCAGCGCTTTTAAAACTCCTGTAGGTAAGAACAGACTTCTCCACTACCGCTGGTAACTAAGAATTTTATTAGATGAAGCTGTACAGTTAATGTGAACTTCCCATTCAGTGTTGTGTATTACAGAGGAAGTAACTGCAGTCAGCATAGTTTGGTGATGCTTATAATATTTAATGCATGACTAGTTATTTTTCCACATGTTCCATAATCAACTTGCTGACCATGATACTTTTGCTTTTTCAGGATCTGAATGAATCATCTCTTGAAATGAAGACATGTTTGTCCGTTTAAACTGGTGCTATAATAAAAGGTAGTTGCTTTTATAATGTAATTTTCATGTTTACAGTCTCTCTGAAACTCTTGACTTTTTCTCTCTCTTTCTAGGACAAGATGCAGCTGCGTAGTTTTATTTTTATACCTGTGGTTTTTATACTTTTTACAAATAAAACTTTTAATACAACAAATTATGTGGTTTGGTTGTCTTGAATCCATTTTAAAAGTTTGTTTTGGACCTGTAATACTGATTCTTCAAAGTTTGATTAATGTATTGTACAAAAGTGTTTTACCGAAATTCTTGCAGTGTGGTTTAGAGTTTACAAAGTAAAAGTAATCTTGCATTCTCTTTGAAATTTTGTAGACATTGAATGTACATTGTGTAGTTATCATCTGCTGTATATGACAATGAGATTTCTATTTAGAAAATTTCCATTCATCAAATGATTTGAAGAATTTAAGTTCATTGGCCATACATTTTAGGTTTGTCCAGCCAAGTGGTGACTTACGCTGGAGACACACTGGCTGCGTGACGTTTCTGTTGTGTGGCGGCTGTGTCTTTGAACACCAGAAACATGCCTGATGCTGCTAGGTAACATAGAGGAACAGTCTACATTTGGATTAGCAGTGTGGTGTTATTGCCCTTACAACAATATCAATCTATCACACATCTTCCAAAATCTGAAAAATAGGAAGTAGGCTGTCTATTTCCATAACATTTACAAATTTGGTGTAGTTTTAAAGAGCTGATATTTAGCCTGATGGTGGACTGTTGCTCAGAAGACACTTTGTTGTTAATGTAGCCTATATTATCTATCCTGAGGCCCAGAACATTTTTTCATGTAATCACATTGTTAAAAGCATGTGAAACAAAAGACAAAAATAAAATTATTCATGTTATGCTATGACCTCTGTAGTGGACACCAGGACTCACTTGTTTAACAAATAAAAATGACATGAAATATGTAGGCAAAAATGGCAATATTTGAAAATTGATTATTATTGTTTAAATTACATTGATATCTGAATTTGTCAACCTAGACTTTTAAACATCAAAATGTAATTTATTAATATGTATTAGTGTACAAAAAGACAAACATCGTTTCCTATTGTTTTTTTTTGCTTGGAAACTTGGGCGTCGGGTCTATTTCTAGCATGCACACGTTTTCCACACGGCTCATACAGGCAGTGTGTAAGCTCTAATCTGTTAACAAGGGAGCCGAAATAAAACTGGACACGCCACGCAGCCAGTGTGTCGCCAAACCCTTCAGAATCATTCACCCTCCAGTACTGTGTTTCGTTGCACCAAGTAAATGTTGCCGTCATTAGTTTGTTGTAGTGAGTACTCATCAATTGAATATGGGTGTCCCTCTTCGTCACGTAGCTGTGAAAACACTTGTGTGTAAAGATCTGAGAGCCGACATTTGATAATGGCTAGGTTTTGCTGAAACTCCAGTCTTTCTCTGGTTAAATGTTCTCTTTGAGCTCTAAGTTGTCCCAACTCGTGTTCTAAATGCACAATATTCTCCAACTTCCGTTTGCGGCAGTTCTGAGCTGCTACTTTGTTCTTGCCTCGTCTGCGAATGTCCTTCACGAGTGCCATTTGATTGTCGCTCAGTGTGAATTGGGTCAAAAGCTCGTTGAAGTCATCCACTGGTAGGTTCACAATCTTCTCCAGGGGGAATGGGATTTTTAAAGCGAGGGCTCGCCGCTCATCTCTGCTCAGGGGTACAGGAACACAGTTTGATTTTGGCTTTGGGTACGGAGCCTGATATGAACCTAATCTGGTTAAACCTGAGCTATTGAGCTGATCATGCAGTGTGGTGGGTAAAGCCAGTGGTTGGTAAGTCTGCTGGTTGATAGCTTGCATATTTGCCGCTGTGGGAAAAGATGCTCCTGGGTATGAGCTGTAGGGCTGCTGATAGTCAGCAGACCCGAGCAGAGTAGGCCGCATGCGACATTGTTCCCCAATGCTTTCAAATTGATTTTCAGCATAGCCCATTGTACCATCTGCAGGTAAGTACGTAGGTACTCCATGCACCCCATTCTCAGGAGAAGCGAGCGGCGGACTTGAACCAAGCGACAAACCAGAATCTGACTCCAGATCATCTGTGCAAGCTTGTTTGATTTGTCCTGTGCCATGAAGGTTGATAACGCCGTCTTTCGCGATCCCATGATTGCGTGTTGCCATGTTCATGTGCTCCAAGAGACTCATAAGTGGTGGATGGAGAGCTTGCGAATTCGCAAGCGTTCTGGAGGAACCGTGGTTGTAGTGCATATCCATGTGTGGGTTCAAACGCTGATAGGGTGGCATAATTTCTGGGTATGCGTTTTCATAAACACCAGCATGATGAGCATCACAAGCAGCTGGAATGGTTTCCTGCTGAGCTTGACTCATCCCGAACCCCCCTTGAGAAACCATGGGCTCCATTGAGAGGTATGGGATTGCTTCAAAAGGATTCTCATTGGGTACCTCAAACTCCTGTGACAAAAATAATGTTTTAATAACAAGAACTTCCAGTTGAAATCAAACTCTAGACTTAAGAAAACACTGGGAACCTAGTAAAGCGAAGGTCTGATCTCAGTAACAGTTGATTTGCGCTGGAGAGGAGGGTTGCATTCAGTCAGCTGCTCTCTACAGGACCGGCCCACCTGGGTGAATGTGCCACCCGTAGCTTATGCAGGTCTTACTTAGGAGTGCTCGGGTTTCATGTCGAAACAGATGGTCATTGTGCTATGCAGGGGGCTGTCGGCAATATACAGCAGTCACCCTCTTTCTCTGTCTGCCTTTATCCTCGCATCACTCAATTGGCCCATTGTTGCAGCTAAACTCAATGTGTGTTTATAGAGGATTCAGCATTTGAGAAATGTAATAAGGCCATCGTTTCACTAACGGCAGCTTGCACTAACTCTAAAATGATTGGCTGTATCCTACCACAAAATAATCCGACGTTTTCTTGAGTTGTGGTGTTTGTGCATGTGAAAGGGGAACCTGGTGAGGTGTTCCAGTGAACTGACCTGAAGATCTGTGATGGCCATCAGTTCCTGCCAGGCCAAGTCCATCTCCAAATGCTGGGGGGAACGATGTGCCCGTAATCCAGTGACATTGGTGGACATCGACACCTCCCCATGCAGTCTTCCTGGGTTTGCCAGTCCCTTGAAATTAAATGCAGTTTTTAGAAACCTTGACATGGACTGATTTTATAAATAAATAAAATTAAACTTGTATTTTTGTCTTTTAAATATGTATTTCTCACTTAAAATATCTAAAAATCCTTGGAACAAGGTCAATTTAGACTGCACAAGACAACTTGTTTCAGCACATGCATTTATATGCACGCAATATATGTGTAAACGAGTCAATGGTAAACAAGAAAGATAAGAAACAAACTATATTTACTTTGATTAATTTTTCTCTCTCATTCTTTAAACTTGAACTTTAAAATTACTCTAAGGCTAAGCCATGCATTGCAAGTTTTGTGATAATCAAACGAAAATGTAAAAGTGTAGACCAATAAATAACCATGTGCATATTTCAATGTATTTAACGAAGCAACACTTTACTTTTGAATCAACTTTTTTTGTCTTATACTTTTTATGTCTGTATTTGTTGATAACTTTTAAAAGTTTGAAGTAAAAATATGCTACTGCAGTAAGAGAAAATACTCTTGTAAAATAGATATTAAATTCTCATGAGTTTTATTTTGAATAATTTTTCTTTACTGAAAAACTAAAGTCATTTTTAGCAATATATAAGCAGATTATTTTTTAATTATTCCCACCTTTTCTCATTGGGAAAACAGCCGATTTATAGTATAATTTTCCTCATATAGATACTCACCTCACAGCTGATCCTCCGGGGAAATACACCGTTGATTGCTGAACACATTCAGGACAGACCCCTGATGCAGTGAATCAATCTAAAACATTAAAAGAAATAATTTTGAACATTTTTTGTATTTGTCGAATAATCAAAAGAGATAACAGACACACGCTAGTGTTCACATAACGGGTAATATAGGTCAGTTGACCACACATTCTTAAGAACCGAGTACATTTCCATCCATCTAAACACCCGTAAACCGAGAATGATGTCACTCTGAAACTTCAAAAATGAACCTTAAGAATATATATCTATCTATATATTAAACTGTTTCCCTTCCCATGTCCCCCAAATGTCATGTTGTGTCATGGAGATGAAGTTTCGTGGTGCTGGATTTGTCCTATCAGCTGGCTTTTCGAGCAGTAATGTCAACCCTTGATAAGACAATCTTTCGGAGCCAGCCTGTTCTCCAGTAAACGAAGGCAGGGGCCTAACCACAGACATCAGAATGTCAGGAAGACTTTCTCAGTACAGCCCTTCATGTTGATAATAATGAGCTGATGTATAGTGATATTTAATATGCATTAGCATTCATTCCGCTTACCACTGTGTATTTATCCTGTTTTTATGATTGAAACAGATGCCTCATTATCTGCTGTTTGTCTTTTATTGGTGATGCCTTTTTATACATAACAACTGCTTGAAATGTTTATTGCGGGTTTCTGTTAAATTGGGCATATATTCTGGTGCGATAAAACAATGCAACTTTGCATTCAGATGTCATCTGCTACGAATCGCACATATGTTTTAACTGTAGCAATGAGAAAAATTGTTATGTTTCAATTCAATTGATACAATTTTACAAGAGTGATCATTTTGTATGAATGCTGGTTATTTTTGCCAGAAACAATACCAATTTTAATTAATTTTGAAGCTGTTGTAGTTGTAAAAATGTAAATTACAAGTTTGACAGGTACAAGTTTGACAGGAGGTGACGGCAATATTCTAATGGTTTTGTATTCATGTGTGGTGAGATATTTAACAAAAAACTTCTTTCCTTTTGACATTTTGAGGGTAAAAGACATATATCCTGCCTTTACCACGGTGTCTAGCTTATTTCCTTTGACTAGTTTCTAAAATTTTGAGGGGACAGAGCTGTGGGACAGGCCTCCCAAGTTTCAACATCAGCTGTGGTACTAACCACTAGCAGTGTACATGAGCTAACAGTAAGCAAGAAAGATGAAAAATTAAACTAAATTTCCTTAATTTATTACAATTTTCTCTCTAATTTTTTAAACATTACTCTAAACCTATACATTACATTTGTGATCATCAAAAAGTGAATGGAGTGGTTCACATCTAATAAAGATTGAAAAAAAGTTTAGAGAAAGAAATATCCATGCGCATATATTGTAAAGTCTTCAACGAAGCAATGCTTTTTTTTAAATAAACTTTTCAAAAGTTAATACTTCAATTTAAAATTATCTCATAGGCATATATATATATATATATATATATATATATATATATATATATATATATACATCACACATATATTAATCTTCTCTGACACTTTAATCAAGTTCATAATAATCAAGTCAACTTGAAGTCGCAAAAAAGTTAACACTTTTCAGTTTCTTAAGCAAGTTAACACTCTTATGACTACAATTATGACTCAAAAAATGTAATTTAGACTTTGAAAGTAAACCAGAATTGCACAATATCTGTCAACAGCTGCCATATTGACTAAAAAAACGTCCCAATAAAGCCCTCAAAAAAGATGAAATGACAAACTGTACCTTATTAGCATTTCCTTAAGCACTGAGCTCAGATGAAAAAGTCTTCACAATATCATATTATCCGGTGAGCAGAAACCAGTGACCCCTGTGTTAAACTGCAGAGTGAAAGAGTCCGCCGCATGCTCTTAGTTTTGAACTACAAGTGTGCATGCGCTCAACCTGTCTTTCTCTCTCATTCACTCTTTCTCCCACTCACCCTGTCTGCTTTTGGCTGTCACTCACACAAATGGGATGGGTCTATGGGCGATGCAAGCAGGTTTCCTGTAAAGCACCCACACTTTTTGTCCTCCTAAATGCAACACTTGCACTTTAATATGTTTAAAATACATTACCCACAACAACAAAAAACAACAAAAAGCGGTTAAGCCACGGATATATATATATAAGCTCTCACTTGTGGACTTCCCAGACCAAATATAGATTTAGACCCTTCAGATTGTGGTTTATGGACAAGTGATTCCCATCCGCAGCTTAGGTGTGTACAGTGTACGTGTCCTAAAGTACAAGAACCATGTTTCATGGGGTGCAAAAATGACCTGAGGTGATCATGCACACCCATGTGAGGGATGTGGTTTGAACACAGACACTATGAACAGGCGCACCTGGAGTTAAATCTGGGATTGCTGTGCGGAGGAGGGGCTGTTTTCTGACTTGCTTTAGTAGGGATGGAATGTACACCTTCAACAGGTAAGAAAGGCCACATTGTTCCTGTATCTGCCGCACAACCACAAACAGCCAGTGAAAGCGGGGGGGACGGGAGGGTGGAAGAGCGTGTCTTACATTGCAAGTGACCATTCGAGTCCTTGATGAAGTCCTTCCGAAATCACACACACGGGACAATCGGTAGGATTGTTCGGGCACAATCGTCAGGCGAGGTGAAAAGCGGTGTTTTCCTTGTTCATTTGAAGTGCTTAGTTATATTTGACCGATGCCTTATCATGTTACACGCACCCTCGATAATACACCCCTTTAAGAGCATTCAGGTGCATGATGGTCCACGGTCATTAAGGACTGCCATTGGAGTGCATGCAGATGCACTTCTGGTCTAGAAACATACAATTTAAAGGAGTAGATCACTTTTAAAAAAACTTTTGCTGATAATTTACTCACCCCATGTCATCCAAGATGTCCATGTCTTTCTTTCTTCAGTGGAAAAGAAATTAAGGTTTTTGATGGAAACATTCCAGGATTTTCTCCATATAATGGACTTCAATGGGGACCAAACGGTTCAAGGTCCAAATGAGAGTTTCAGTGCAGCTTCAAAGGGCTTTAAATGACACCATTTGTGCTTATAAAACTTAAACTTTTTTTATTTAAATGGCCGATCGTTTCGCTTAGATAAGACCCTTATTTGCCGTCTGGTGTCGTTTAAAGCCCTTTGAAGCTGTACTGAAACTCTCTTTTGGACCTTGAACCGTTTGGTCCCCATTGAAGTCCATTATATGGAGAAAATCCTGGAATGTTTCCATCAAAAACCTTAATTTCTTTTCGAATGAAGAAAGAAAGACATGGACATCTTGGATGACATGGGGTGAGTAAATTATCAGCAAACGTTTTTTAAAAGTAAACTACTCCTTTAAATATTACTCTAAACTATGCAAGTTTTGTGATAATCAAAAAAAGTGTCTAATAAAAAATAAAGATTTTTAAATTACATTATCTCAATAAAATAACCCCATTCTCAACATATGATAATGTAAAATCTGTCACATTGCGTAGAATATATTTACAATATAATGCCAAACTTATGTCTTGAGCTTCTGAAGCAAACCATTTTTTACATACGCTTCTAAATATTACACCGAGTGTTCAGGTGACGCGCTCCACAATCATTAGAAACCAAAGACTGCCGTGTAGAGAATTTCCAATAAAAAATGTCAACATATTAGAAGCTCGAAAGCGTGGTTGAGTACTATGAACTAGAACGCTATGACTAAAAACTGCTTATCAAGGCTTGCTACAGCGTTGTGCCCGTGGTTTCATGATACTTGTTCAAGCTCGTCGTTTACAATGCGGTGTTTTCATTCCCACGCATTAATATGTTTGTATGTAAATGCACCATAATGATGGACGTAGGTGGCTGACATCGTCCAAAGAGGTGGGCGCATGCCAGGAACCAGAGAGACGGGACTTCCCAAGCCTTGATTCCTAGCACCCACCCACCCACCCGACTCCACCACCTACAAACACACACATGAAAACAGCCTGCTATTACATCCACCACAGTGGTTTGGGATTTGGCGTGTTCCAACCTAAACAGCCGTCCTGTCTCTCTCCACACATAGTTCAGGTCATCGAGTCGCTCGCACAGTTCAATATCTCACTGCTGTGTGACCTTGTTGTCTTTTTCATTTTATTTATTTCCTGCTGTTCATTGTATATTTTAATGTGTTTTATTGTATTTTTGTATTCATTTGACCCTCTGTCACGTTGTGGCCTCTTGATGCTCTTGACCCTCTTTGGTTTGACCACAGGAAGTGAAACAGCCCCATGACACCATCCTGACCCATCCAACTATTTCTATTCTTCCTGCTTCCTATATAGGTAAGAGGAAGCTCATTGGATTTTTTTGATTTATTTTAAAGTTTCAGAATGTATATTTTTTTCTTAAAAAAAGCAGAAAGTTAACAAAAACTGGATGGTTTCTAAGAGTAGTAAGACATTCTATACAAGTAAAAATAAATAAATAATATATCTATATCTATATATATATCTCTATATCTATATCTCTATATAGACTATCTCTCTCATATATATATATATGTATGTGTGTATAGCGCTTTCAAATAGTTTTATTGCATTAATTGCATCTATAATATATATGTGTATATATATATATATATATATATATATATATATATATATTATGTTAGATGGGATTAATCATGATTATGTATCAAAGTATATATAATTGGGTATAAATCGAAGTATATATATATATATATATATATATATATATATTTGTTTATTTATTTATTTATACCCAATTATATATAGCCTACTTTGATAGATAATCAATGAATTAATCCCATCTAACATAAAAGTCATATATATATATATATATATATATATATGACTTTTATGTTAGATGGGATTAATCATAATTTGATCGAACTGATGGCACTAATAAAATATAGGCCTGTAATAATTTCCTTTTTTCAACCTTTATTTTTATGTAATATAATAATATTTAGTATATCTATATATGAATTTGTATTTATTTATTTAAATTTGAACTTCTGTGCAGAAGTTCAGTAAGATTTTATTTTTTAAACTGTTATTTAGCAAGGACATTAAGTTGATCATATCGTGTCAGTAAAGACATTCATAATGTTACAAAAGCTTTATATTTCAAATATAAAGTAAAAAACCACATTTGTAATAATATTTCACAATAGTACAGTTTTTACTGTATTTCTAATCACATAATTGGAGTCTTTCAAAATCATTAAAAATACAATTTTGAACTAATTTTTCCCGTCCAAAAATATAACATTACTATCCGATTGTCATTAGCCACGAGTAAACATGAGAACACGTTTTCAATTACATGGAAAATCTTCCCGAGCTACTTATGATGAGAGCATTCATGTCTTTGGTTTGTGGTGCATTGGGAAAATTCATTCTGCTGCTGGGAAAAGTGGAAAATATGTGTATGAGTAATCAAGAGTAACGTAATTTCATCCAATGCAAAATATATATACTGCAACAGCTCTAAATAAATAGCATTCCCTTAAACCTCAAATAAAGTATATGTTTTAAATTCAACTCACAGTCCAGTGCGGACTAGTTTACTAAACACAGATCCATATACGTGCCTACAGGATCAAAAACGTGTTACTGAGGGATTTTAGCATTTAAACCTGAAAATAAGCAGAAATGTTGAAATGGCCAAGAAAGTCACCTGCAGAAATATTTAAGAATCCACACTATAGGTCACTTATGCACACCAAATGAGTACATTTGGGACATTCACCATGTGAACTCCTGCAAGATGCATTTTTGAACCCATGCTTTATTGTGCAATAGAGCTGGTCGGGTGAATTAAAGAATACAGCGATCGTGTAAGCAGCTCCCCTCTACCCCCGTCTCATGCCAGAAACCACAACAGTTAGCATGAGCACCTAGACAAGCCTTTATCAGCGCTCAGCAGAGCTTCCGCCACCCAACATCCCCTTTCCCCTGCTCTCCTCTCCTACTGCAACCACAACTCTCACCACACCCAAGCACACACTGGGAACCGGTGGGATACAGAGCCACCGTCATGTCAGACACTCATCACAGGCCAGAATGCTGATGATGATGAGGATGATGATGATGAAGTTCATTAATGCCCTTCTGATACGGTGTGTAAAAGATGAGCGGACACGTATGCCGCGACCGCACAGATAAAGATCTTATTGTGAAAGACGTCCGATTATCTGAAGAGTTTTATCTCAAGCACTATTGGGACACAGTTATGCGCAATGATACTGTGGGCGCAGGTTCCTCATTTGGAGTCCGTCAGGTGTAACGATTGTTTGGTGACAAATATGATTCTAAGAAGATCATCTCTGTTGAAAATATTTCCACTATTTGACTATAGATGAACCATTAGATCAGTGATATTTGAGGAGTCAAATACTTTATGTGAGACTCAAAAGACTTATGTTCCATAATAATCAACTGCTGATCATTGTAGGCCTTATGAATGTATTACTAAGACAAAATGGATTGCAACAAGTATAACAAGCTCTAAATGGCTGCAACTATAAACACACACAGATTTACTATAAACACACCAATGTATGTTTTTAAAAAAATCTAACTGACCCCCACAAATGCTACGCTGAATATAGGCTGAAAATAAAAATAAATATTGTTCTGGGAACAGCACCGTGGAAGCTATGATCAAAAATGCATAATTTTATATATATATTTTGCAATATTGCAGATATTTTCAAATATATAATATATATATATTAGAAAAAAAATATTATATGTATGTATATATATATATATATATATATATATATACATACAATCTATAATGATGTAAAATATAACCATTTAAAATAGCTTTCTCTATGGTAATATATTTTAAAATATATTATGATGCAAAACTGAATTGTCAGCATCATTACTTCAGTCTTCAGTGTCACATGATCCTTCATAAATAATTATAATGCTGATTTCCTGCAGAAACATTTTGTATTATTATAAATGTTGAAAACATTGCTTAAAGGAGTAGTTCACTTTAAAAAAAAACTTTTGCTGATAATTTACTCATCCCCATGTCATCCAAGATGTCCATGTCATTCTTTCTTCAGTTGAAAAGAAATTAAGGTTTTTGATGAAAACATTCCAGGATTTTCTCCATATAATGGACTGCAATGGGAACCAAACGGTTCAAGGTCCAAATGAGAGATTCTGTGAAGCTTCAAAGGGCTTTAAACGACACCAGACGATGAATAAGGGTCTTATCTAGCGAAACGATCACTCATTTAAAAAATAAATAAAAAAGTTTAAGTTTTATAAGCATAAATGCTCGCCTTGCTCTGTTCTGTGATGAGCGTTCGTGACTCTCCTCTTCGAACTCGTTCATCAAAATGAACAAATCTTTTTTCGAGTCATGACTCAAAGGGTCCTTGATAAGACTCTTATTCATTCGTCTGGTGTCGTTTAAAGCCCTTTGAAGCTGCACTGAAACTCTCATTTGGACCTTGAACCGTTTGGTTCCCATTGAAGTCCATTATATGGAGAAAAATCCTGGAATGTTTTCATCAAAAACCTTCATTTCTTTTCGACTGAAGAAAGAAAGACATGGACATCTTGGGTGACATGGGGGTGAGTAAAATTATCGGCAAAAGTTTTTTTTAAAAGTGAACTTCTCCTTTAATTGAACTTTTATTTTGTGGAAAACATAATAAAATGTTTTCTTTGGTGAATAAAGAACAAAAGAACAGCACTTGTCTTTACTGTCACTTTAGATCAATTTAATGCACCCTTTCTGAATAAGAGTATTTCTCTCATTAAATAAATAAATAATCAAACTGACCCCACACGTTTAAAAAGCAGTAGCCTATATAATGAACATGGCAAATAATATAATATATATGCATAAAAACTGAAAAACTGATTCTTGATCTGTGAACAGCACCGTAAAGCTGACTCTCAGTGTGACATAACCATACCTAAAGAAAAAAAAGACACCAAGGAAACACATACTGTATCCTCTCTGATATAATAGGGTAATTTCGAAATGTTGTTCGTGGTAAAGTTGTGAAAACCCAGTGTTTCATTGCGAAACTCGCTGGTGAGCCACCTTACTGAACAATATGGAACATCTCTATTCAGATTAGAAACTACTTTTTGTATTTTGTGCTTCAAGACTCCTTTTAGAGGCAAATTTAAAAAATATCCAACACGTTCAGAATAGTATCGTGAGCTTTACTTACAGGTTATCCCACCACAGATCTCTAGATAAACCGTTTTCTAAGTCTGAGAACAAAACAAGTGACCTCTGATGTCAGCGGTAGCCGCTGTAGTAAAGAGCCGTGAGCCGCGCAGGGAAAACCCCCGTACCGGATTCGTTTTCACAGTGGTGCTTCCCAGAAAAAGTGACCAATGTAATTATGATCCCCAGTTGTAGGAGGATCTCTTAAATTATCTCTGAAAAAACAGGACAGGCTGGAAGCATATGCAATTTTGAGGAGGACTTGTGTCATTGAGGGCAGTGTGTCATTCACGGAGAGCAAGCAGATTCCAAACCCAATCAGTTCTTCACAATCAGGATCCGAATCACTTGTCTTTGACTAAGCGTCTGGTCCTGAGAGCCAGAGGTTTACAACTAACTAGTCTGCTTTTTCCATTTCTGGAAGCATGATGAAGTCATTTTACCCAGGTAGACTGAATCACCTTTAGGAATACGTCTGTAAAACACTATGTAAATAGGAGCAAGTTTTGTTTTCAAATTCTGAAATACAAATATTTTTTGAGGTTGTTATTATCCTTAAACACACACATGACTAATAGGACACACATAGTGAAGTAAGTTTGTAAATGGGAATTTTACTTTCATTTGTAGGCCTACCATTTTATTTTCTCGACATCTAAACCTTTTTATCAGTTAGATTAAATTTGTTTAATCTAAAACTGTTAAATTGAACAGGCCTAATTAGTAGCTATTTAGTTAGTTTAGTTGGTAAAACTTTCAGTTCAGTCAAAATGTTGGATCTCAAGGTTATAAAGGAAAAATATGGCTAAAATGAGGTTGCTGTGATTGTTCAATAGTTTTCTGGGATCATGATTGGTTTCCAGCTAACAAAAGTAAGGTCTAAGAAGTTTTTGCTAACATTGCCATTATAAACACATTATTTCTGGCTGTTTTTTAAAAGCGAATGAGAACGTTCCATTTTTAATTATTCTTCAAACATAATGTGAATGTTACTTTTGAATGTTCTCTGAACATTCTAAAACAAGTCATTTAAAAAATGTTAGATGAACGTCCAACTAAACCATTTCAGGAATAAAAAAACACTCATAAATATTGTTTTTGTACCAACGTTTTGAGAACATTATTAAAGACCAGATAACTTTATATTAACATTCTAGAATGTTTGTTCAGAACTTGACATAATGTTAGCTAAAGTTCCAAGAACATTCCCTGTTAACATGGGTCTTCTCTACCCTGTAATACTACCACACACACACACAAATATTTATGTGTAGTTGGCTAGTCCTATTTAGCCTCCATTTTAGTTTCATATTTACTTTAGCCTGTATATGAAGAGTTCAGATGCAAAAGCCTCTAAGTGCCATTTGAAATTTTCTTCTAAAATGACCATTTTTATCAAGCTTGTATATTTAAGTTCAGTAATTTCACTTATATGGCAATGAAGATTACCTATTAATTGTCATTTAAGTGAAATTACTGAACTTAAATATACTTCATATGTCAAATTGCATGTTTTTAACCCAAACCTGCCATTGTTTAATAAATAAAAAACTGTTAAGGTTCACCAGAATGTGTGGCCAGACACACAGGCTAAACTATCAACATCAATATTGCTTCAAAGGTATTAAATAGACATAGGCTAGGCCTAAATATTGTGCACTGTAGGAGTTTATTTCCATTGTTTTTAGGCTGGTACAATTAGGGGACATTCTACCAGAAATGTACATTTCCACCTATAAAAAATCTTGGGGGAAAAATATCTTACTCTTAAATCTGAACGATGAGTCATGGTCCTCCATATGACTCAACATTCAGATTTAAGAATATGATTTTTTTATGTTAAACTATGAAAAACATATCATGCCATCTCAGCATATTTTTTATGATTGAATAAAATACATGTTTATACACATTTCACCTCTAAAATGCCATGCCCTGTCAATTGTATGTTTCCTAATGAATTTCTTTGATACAAATAGCATGTTCTTATTGTTCACATGTCCCTGATTGTATCTAACATGGTTTTGTTATTCCCATAAGAAATATAAGCAACTTTTCGGTCAACTGTAATACACAAAATCACAGAAAACCCGCCAGGCACTTATAGCTGTAAAATATCTAACTTAATATATAAGAGATTTTTACAAAAACATAGTAGTGGATATATACCCCACCTTATAAACTAATTCAATTAATATTTCCTCAAATAGTACAATTTTATGTCATAATTTCCTGTGTGACAGGACTGACCATGGTGTGACAGGACTTTATTGATTTTAATGATGCATAAAAATTTATGTTTTGTGCTCTTTATTTATGTTTTAACAAGAAGAACAACTTTGGGTTGAAATAGAGAGGAGACTAAGCCAGGCCTTCTCGCCCAACATCAGTGCCTGACCTCACAAATGCGTTTCTAGAAGAATGGTCAAAAATTCCCCTAAACACACTCATAAAACCAGAAGAGTTAAAGCTGAGAGCTGTAAAGGGTGGGCCAACTCCATATTAAACCCTTTCGGATTAAGAATGGGATGTGCATGTAAAGGCAGACGTCCCAAAACTTTTGGCAATATAGTGTATAATAAGGACCTAATTCATTAGAATAATATTTACAGTGTAATGTCTATTTATTCAAATAATGTTTTACTATGACATGACGCAATAAAGTAAAAAAATAAATAAAAGAACAATGCCATTCATTGGTAAGGCCGTGTCACACAGGACCTGACGGTCGGCCTTTTTATATTGCCATTACTCAACCTGCTAGCATGCTAACATAAAAACCGTGAACATGCAAGCAAGGAATTTCAGTAACCTTTTAGACATGTTTTGAATTAAAACATTTTCATTATTTTCTGGGATGTTTTACCGTGACAGGGCCTGACCCAGTAGCTCGTCTCTCTCAAAAGAAACAGGCTTAAAATCAAACAGAATTGACAGAATTTAGCCTAGATCAATGTCAGCGTCACCTGGATCAAAAGATGTCAAACCCTTGAAGGCGTATTTAACACATTTTATGAAGACTTTTATGTAAACGTGACAAGACTGACCAAAAACATGGGGACAGTTGTAAAATAAATTGATTTTTGATCAATTGATGTGTATGATAACAGCTTAAACTTTTTTTTCTTAACAGTTTCTAGCAAAACAAAACTAAAGCTGTAGCTCCAATTTGGCTGAGGACAAGGTCCTGATTTGTAATTTTCAAAAGTGTTTTAATAAAGAAACATATATCTGAGAACCTAATGAATGACATATTCCAACTTAGCTACTGAAATCAACCATCAGCTAGTTTTAGCTTTTTTTTTGGATGAATATTTTTTATTCACTGTAAGTAATTCAAGGACAGATAATGTACGTTTCTGGTAGAATGTCCCTTAGGCTACTCTCCAATTTCTCTCTTAAAGCGCTGATTGCATTAGTTTACTGGTGTAAAGTGAATCAAATATTGGTTACCTATAGATTAAACAACAAAATTTCATTTAATTTGTTAGGACATTTTCCGACATTTGTCATTTGGCTCCTACAAGTAGCCAAACAGGCCATTGACAAACATTTTAGACAGCTGGATTCTTACTTCTTGTGCTTAAGATTGTATTGTAATGTTTGACGTTATTGTTTTAATGTTTTATTGTTTTATTTTAAAAATAATAAAAAAGATAATATAATAATAACCGCGTTGAGTAGGCCAATGCAAAACATTCATATTTATTTATTTTCTGTAATATTTTCCCGCAATAATCAACGTTCCAAAGTACTTCCGCTTAGTTTTGCCCTTTTACCTCATGTCGTAAGCGGAAGTACACATACGCAGGAACTCAATACACGGAGCTAAGAGTGAGCCCCTTCTGTACAAGATGGATACGCTAATACTGGTAATAAGATTTTATTTATATATCCCAATATGTATATATATATATCAATATATATATAAATGTAAATCATCCGTTAGCACTTAAATATGCTCAGTTGCTCGTTCAAATAGCCCTTACGCTAACTTACATCCGCTAAACAATAGATCACTAATCAATCATACGAGTTTAGCAACAGCATGTGTAAGATAATTATTATTATTTAAAGGTTAAATATTATACTGAAATATTACATTATAATATTGACTTTACAGCCTCTGCAGTTGCTGATGGGCATCTGAGCTACAGTTATACGTCTATTCAACCTTTGCCCTGATCAGCTGATTAATTTGACTGTAACTCATTGGTCATCTGTCATGTTTGTGTCTGTGCTGTGACAGGAGCCCTCTCTGTACACTGTAAAAGCGGTTCTGATCATGGACAATGACGGAGAGAGACTTTATGCTAAGGTGAGATCATCAGATGATGAACATCAGGATCATGATCAGATCTGAGTTGATATACAGGGATTATTTAAAGGGATATTTCACCCGTAAATGAAAATGCTTTCATTAATTCTCATGTCATTCCAAACCGTAAGTCTTAAGTTCATCTTCAGAAAACAAGTGAAGATATTTCTAATGAAATCTGAGAGCTTTCTGTCCCTCCTTTGGCAGTCTACGCAACTACCACTTTGACACTTCAAAAAAGGATCATAAAACTAATCCATATGAATTGAGCAGTTTAGTCCAAAATGTTCTGTAGACACGAATGCTTTATATGATCGGGCTCTTATAAAAAAATGATGCTTATTAATGACAGAATTTTCATTTTTGAGTTCCCTTTAACCCTGTAAAGCCTGACATGTGAAAATGATGGATATCCAAGCAAACTTAAGTTGCTTAAGTTCAGTCCAGGAAGTGTTTTTGCAACTTTGCAATATTAATAGCGATATAAAAATTCTTACATTTACTTTTAAAAAAAACACCTCAAGAGGGATATTTTTAGGATTACACTAAAAGGCTGTTCACTTGCTAAAAACTATGAACTATCATTCAGATGCCGTGTAGAAGATTGTGTGCAACAGGTTTGTGATCATGTTTTAGGATTCTGTCATCATTTACTCGCCCTCATGTTATTCAAAACCATATAAAAGTCTGTCATTTTTAAACTTCGCACCCATTAAAAACAAGCTTTTTGTTTGCATAAGGTGTATAAAAGAGTGTTTGTTGGCACTTAAGTTGTCTTCAGTTATATAGAAGTGCTCTGTCTTTATTATAAGCTTCATATATTGAGGTGTGTTTGTTTCAGTATTATGATGACACGTACCCCACAGTGAAAGAGCAGAAAGCCTTTGAGAAGAACATCTTCAACAAGACACACAGGACAGACAGTAAGTGATCATGTTACTGTCGGTCTTATGTTGGCCAGCATAAAGTCATATCTGAGAGTTATTCTTCCTCTCTTCCACACAGGTGAAATAGCATTGCTGGAGGGTCTAACGGTTGTGTACAAGAGCAATATTGATCTGTATTTCTACGTAATCGGCAGCTCCCATGAAAATGAGGTAATGTTTTATACTTCATCCAGTATTGTCTTATCATAACCGTGTGAATCTCATAAGTGTCATTGTGTTTCTTCACACAGCTGATGCTTATGTCAGTGTTGAATTGTCTCTTTGATTCATTGAGCCAAATGTTGAGGTACTGTTGGAAAGACTTTTCCCATTATATGGTCTTTGTCAGAAACCCTCCCCCAAAAAAGTTTGATTGTTTTCTTCCTCTTTTAGGAAAAATGTGGAAAAGCGAGCCTTGCTTGAAAATATGGAGGGTCTGTTCCTGGCTGTTGATGAGATTGTTGATGGAGGGTAAGCCATAATGAATGTATTCAAATGTATTACATTAAAATGAAAAGAAAAAGGAGAGGAAAACAGAAGCAAACAATTTTGTTCCATAGAGATCTTGCTATACGCACACTATCGTTCAAAAGTTTGGGGTCGGTAAGATTTTTTAAATGCATCTCACTAATTCTGCATTTATTTTTTCTAATCAGTAGTCATTAGTGTAAAAATGTGACCATACCAACATTTCCCTTTAGCATTTTGAGCGTGTGAGTGCAATGGCCAATCAGAGGTGTTTAAGAATCTGCTCAACAGCGCTCAAAATGCTAGAGAGGTATATCAAGACATCTAAAGTTGTGAATTTAACATATGTGCAACGTATTTCCATCCCATGTGTTCAAGAGAACAAAATCGCCACTTCCTGGGAAATTGGCACAAAATATCTGTAATAAAATTAGAAGTTGCTGCAATCGGTAAAGCCACTGTGGCTCTTCTATCCTACATCATTTAATGACAAATACACAATGCCATAAACGCTGTCATGTTCATCTTGCGTTCAGATGCCTGGTGTTGGGAACGCAATCATGTGAGATGCTTCTGGCAGGGAATTAAACCAAATCAATTTGGCTCAGGCATTTAATAATAATCAAACCAACATTTGAGATGATGTTGGTCCACTGAGTTAGTCCAGTTATCCAATCACATCCACTGTTGAGGCAAAGTTACGTGAGTTCTTTTGTTGGTCATCGAGGGATTTATTCAGTAAACGAGTTTGCATCATAGTTTATACGCACGTCGTCTTATCTGATAAAAAGTGTATCGTCCTCAATTAAGTGATTCTTTGAGTATAATGTTGAAATGAACAGCAATTTATATGAAATAGAAATCTTCTCTGACATTATAAATGTATTTACTGTCACTTTTGATCAATTTGATGCATCAGAATAAAAGTTTTAAAGGAGTAGTTCACTTAAAAAAACTTTTGCTGATAACTTTCTCACCCCAATGTCATCCAAGATTTCCATGTATTTCCTTTCTTCAGTTGAAAAGAAATTAAGGTTTTTTGATAAACATTCCAGCATATAATGGATTTCAATGGGAACCAAACGGTTCATATTTGGTGTCGTTTAAAGCCCTTTGAAGCTGCACTAAATCTCTCATTTGGACCTTGAACCGTTTGGTCCCCATTGAAGTTCATTATATGGAGAAAATCCAGGAATGTTTTCATTAAAAATGTTAATTTCTTTTCAACTGAAGAAAGAAAGATGTGGACATCTTGGGTAACATGTGGGTGAGTAAATTATCAGGATTTTTTTTTTTTTTTTTTTCAAAAGTGAACTACTTTAAGTTCTTAAAAAAAACAACCTATAAACCGTAGTGTACGCTATAATTACATTCATATATTTTTCAGATGCTCTCATCCAAAGCAGTATGTGCATTCTCTGGGAGTCAAACCTACTGTGCTATGGTTGTTATGGATTTTATTACATATTTTAAGTATTCTAATCAATCAGTTTGTGTCATTCATAATTATATTTATACTGTATTTTAAAAATATCACACAGAATCAACAGCTAAAAAACTGCAGACATGCAAATTCATAAATACTAAATACATAAATACTACAAATCAGGCACTCTTTACATTAATTTATTGTATATTCTGGCTGTTATGATTATATTATGCTTTCAGCTACCATTAAGACTGTCATACATTTTCAGCTCTGTTTAACAGTTTTAATTATGAATAAATATCAATCCTGTAGCTCAAACAAATGGCAATGCCCAGATTTTAGGTACGTTTCCCAGGGAATGCATAAACTAATAGAACAGATACCTTGATTAGAATAAAACAAAAAAAAATCATTGAAGAAAATGCAGAAAAAGTCTATAGATTCCTTCTGGGTCTAGACATCGGCCACTGAAAACACCAGTAGAGCTCATGCGGGCGACGATAAGATTGATTCCTGGCGAGTGTTATTTCCTGATCCTCTCCACATCCTTTCCTGTTTTCTCTATAAAGGAGTGCCAAAAAGGAAGCATGCATTTTTGAAAGCAATCGTAATTGAGCCTAAAAATCGCATTGTTTTGGTCGCAGCACTGATTAATTGTCTGTTTTGCAGTGTGATCCTGGAGGAGCGACCCACAGCAAGTGGTTCACCGTGTCGCTTTGAGGGTAACTACTTCTTGTTCTCCTCTATTGACTTCCATTACGACTGATGTGAATGTTAATCTGATTAGTATTTGTTGCCTCTGCTTCATCTCTCGTGCTCTGACGCCACTGATGAGCATTATGGTACTTGCTAGGCAGCTATTAAGTTTGATTTCCAATAATCTTGCATGTACGAGACAGGAAGCAAGCAAGCCAGCAGTCCTAAAGTCATCAGCATCTCCCTCTCTCATCTCGTTCCAGGGCGATGACGTGCCTCTGACAGAACAGACAGTCACTCAGGTGAGAGGAGTCCACGCGCTTCCTTCAGCGACACCTAATAGCGGCTCTGCCGTTTACCCACGATTCATTTGGAAAACGAGTCTGTGGTGGTCCCACATTAAGAAGTTTTCACTCGCTAGGCCGGGTTCCGCCGTGTGTCTGGCGCATGTAAACATGATGGCTAATTATTGGCGGCTGTCTGCCAGCGATGGCTCCCCGCTGGCGTAGTCGTGAGTGCGGACTGATTAATGTTCTCGTTTTGAGAGGCCCTGCGACAGGCTGCCTGTATCCCTTCAGGTGTCGGTGATTAATGGCTGTCTCCTCGTCTTCCCTGCTATACGGTTATGCTTTGCCTCGTCTTGTGCAAATTAAGATGATGAATTAATTCCTGGATATTTTGCCGCGCCTGCATTACTCGATTAAAAGGTTCCCCTCTACGTTCGCACCTATACATGTAAAAGTTTTGCTTGTTCACTTCTGCAGTTTCATTTTAGATGCACTATTGGTCAGGAGTTTGGGGTCAGTAAGTTTTTGTTTATTAAAGAAGGGATGAAATTAATTCAGTGAGGATGCATTAAATTGATCAAATCAGACAGTAGAGAAATATTACAAAAGATATTTGTCTAAAAATCCTGAAAAATTGTATCATGGTTTCCACAAAAAAATTTAGCAGCATGACATTGATAAAAAATATTGAGCATATTAGAATGATTTCTGAAGGATCATGTGACACTGATGACTTACATTTTAATATATTATTGCAATATAACCATTTTCTATTTTAATATATTTCACAATATTATGGTTTTAGTATTTTTATTAGGGCTGTCAAGCGATTAATCGCGTTCAAAATAAAAGTTTGTGTTATATAATATATGTGGGTGCACTGTGTATAATTATTTGATATATATAAATACATAAACATGCTTGTATATATTTAAGATTAACATTTTAACATTAATATAAATATTTTCATGTATATACAGTATATAGATTTATATATAATTTATATTCTATATAAATATTTTATATATAAATCATATTTTTTTCTTAAATATACATGCATATGTGTGTATATTATATATATATATATATATATACATATACACAAAATAATTCTACACAGTGCACCCACATACATTATGTAAACACAAACAAATTTTGGATGTGATAAATCGCGATTAATCGTTTGACAGCCTTAATTTTTATTCAAATAAATGTAGCCTTGGTTAGCAAACTATAACGACTCTAAACTTTTGGATTTTTAACCCACTTAGTTTTAGGATTTTTTAAATTGTGGCTATAAATTAGTAAAATCTAGTCATTTCTCCCATAGTTTCAGGCTTTTGGACATCACTGTATCTTAAGGAGGAGGTGCTAATATTTTGCCTCTTAAGTATTGAAAACCATAAAGCAGCGCCCTGATGGATGTGTGTGCCTTTTAAGAAAAATGATGGCATTAATAAGTCAAGAACACACACACATTCAAATTCAATTACCTTTTGTAGCTTTGGAGACAAGTGAGCTTTTTTGGGAGTGGTTTGGTCTATCCGTCCTCACTGAGTGATTGGATTTACTGAAGAGGAACACAAAATATTTCAAATAAATGATTCTGAAGATGGTAATTCGTTCTAATTAAATGTAACTAATTACTTTGCATTGCCTAATTTAAAACTTCAGGTTATAATAAATTGGCAGAAGCCACCTTCGTATATTCGTTCATAAGCTCCTAATGACACATCAGATTAATTATAACAGCCATTATAAGTGGAGCACCAGGTTATGTTTCTTTCATCTAAAAAACGTCTCACTTTATCTCGGTTAACCCTCATTATCAGATCTGATTGTGGAATCAAATTATGATGATATATTAATACATAATATTCTTATTTTCATTGAATAATTTTTAGTGAATTTAAAAAAATATATCAAATGTTTTAAGTAATATACTAATGTTTTACATTATATTGTAATATTATATAACTTTATTCTATGTTTTTATGTTATTTCTAGGTGCTTCAGTCAGCTAAGGAACAGATCAAATGGTCTCTACTCCGATAGGACACTTTTGGTCCCGTTCCTGAACTGAGATGAGGGGAACGAATGAGACTCAATCACTTTTCATCACTACTGTCCTATCTGGCTTTTTCCTGAAGTGTTTTCTTGACTGTTAAAGTGCACATCCACTGAAATCCACTTCTAGTGTTTCTCTCTCTCTCAAATATAAGACCGAGAACATGACATTTCTAAAAGATTGTCATGGGAGGAGGAAGAATCTGGAATATTGTCTTGGCGGGACTTTCTTTTTAGGGAAAAGTACCAGGGCGTGTTTTATTTTTTTCATCCCATTCCAGTAAGCGCTTGAATATATGGCTGGTTTTGTGAATGATATCACTGTTGTACTGTGAAATTTTCATTACAGATTCATGTACATTCCAGTGGTTGATCTTGTTCTCTGGTTCTTCCCTCTGACCCTTGTTTTGATTGAAGTAAACAAACCGTTTCACCCTTGTTCAGCTGTGGTGTGTTTTCTCCTTTTTTTGGCCACTATTGGGTTTTCAGGGGTGGTTGTGACTTTTTATTTTCCTTGGCAATATTTTGAGGTAATTTTATTTACTCTTTTGTGAGTTTTAAGCCAATCATCACTATTATTACTGCCTATACGTACGATCAGGGATTAGTAAATGTTACCTCATAGCATTTTGAGTCCCTAAACAGAATTATAAAAAATAATAGGAACTGTTATGACTTTTTGTGAACATTAGAGATGCTACAATATTTATTACACTCATAATTTAGAAAATAGATTGATATTACTGTATAAATTCCAACGGAAGTGCCTGTTTCGCTCGCTACTGTATCAATGACTCAAAGTCAATACAATAGCGCCCTCTCCTGGTTGTAAATGAGACTCAATCCTGAGGTTGAACTGCACTTAACATTTACTACACCATTTTAACTTTGTTTTTGTTGCCCTTTTATGCTTGCTAGGCACTACATCATGCGTGTAAAATTACAAGTGTTTTTAATACATCAACAATACAATACATCAATTTTTTTCCCCTCTAAATTTATGGTCAATTTTGAATTGGTTGTAAATTATGTGCAGCAAATGGTACATTTTTAAGAGGTCCTAAAACAGGCTGTTATTTAAAAACCCAGAAAAGCTGTTTTGGCCACAAGCCCTCATACACTGCACGAGGAAAGTGTTTATTCCACTAAATACTCTGGAATAAAAACTGCTTGTCGCTAAACACCCATGGCTGTGTGTGTGTGTGGTTCAGGTAAACCATGTCCCACAAACACAAAATGTCCCCACAAAGAGGACATTATCCATAATTCTTGGACAGTTTTTGGTCCATATGAGGAAAACGGCCTATGAAATCATACCAAGTGATGCGTTTTGAGAATGTAAAAATGCAGTTTTCTGAGATAGGTTTGGTTAGTGTGAGGGGATGGGATATATGGACTTCTTTATGGAAAGTCCCCATCAAACATGAAAAAACACAACCTGTGTGTGTGTGTGAGGTAAAATGTTGCGAGGAGGTTTGACAGCTTTGCATGCCTGCTTTTTCTCTGGTGGATTCCTCCCGTCTCTCATTTTAATGCAAATGAAAGGTTCCCCCTGGAGAATATCGGTTGTAAAAATAGTAGTATATCACGTTCATGCCTCAGAATCATACCTATAGGACACTGTTATCGCATGGGGGCGGAGACCAGACATCTGCAATATCAGAGGTCACTGTGACCAATGCTTTGAAAGAGTTCACTAAGATTTTATCAGGGTACATGAAAAGAGCCCGTGGCTGTCTAAAAACCGAAAGGCGCTGCCCAGTCAGTTAATGACTCAGAAAGCATGTTTTTATTTTGTACCAGTTACTGTATTCAGCAACATAATGGCTCGTCTAATGATCTACAGCAAATTAAAGGGAGCTTTAGACATAACCAAGCACATTTTTAGAGTGAATTTACTTCTTTCTGCTTTATTAGATGCCATTTTTATTCTTTCCATCAACCACAACCATACAGAGCAAATTTAATATCACCAAGTAAATATTTAATGACTTCAATGCCTGTTTCCCTGTAGAAATGGAATCATAAGTTGGAAAAAAAGACATTCGTAATGAATGACTGTGTTATTTTAGTATCATTGATCTACTTATTATTGTAATATTTTAAATTAAATTGTATTTCTATATTTTCATGAAAGCCTATTGTTAGGGATGCACCGATATGAACATTTTGGCCGATAACCGATAATTCTTTATATTTGAAAGCCGATAACCGATATCGGCTGATAATTTAAATCCACATTTTTGTCTGATTTTGAGAGCCTGATTACAAAAACAAAAGATACACAATTAAACATTTTCTTACACTCTTAGAAGAAAAGGTTCTATATAGAACCTTAAAAGGTTCTAAAGCGCTGCGTATTGGAACCCCTAAAATGCAATCCATGTGAATGATCACAAAATTCAAGATATGGGGGTTAAAAAACGTAATTAATCAATATCACACGAAGAGTGACATTTCAGTTTTTATTCTGCACAAATCTGCATGATTAAAATGTGATATAAAGTTACTACAACAGTTTAATAAACAATAATTTAATTACAACTACAAAATGTGCAGAATAATGTAATATATGAATGAATAATAGCCTTTAAAAACGTTTGTACCAAAACTGTTCTGTCTTGTCATTATTGAACCTTTTTTTTAGCATAAAATGTCCTTTGGAGTTGAGTAAAGAACCCTATGCTACATATATAGAACCCTTTTTTTCTAAGAGTGTACCAGGCCGATAACGATAACATTAAAAATGAACATATATCGGCCGATATATATATCGACATATGTATCGTGCCTACTATTTTGTCATTTTTTTCAGTTTTCAGTTTTTTAAAGTCTATTTAGTTTATTATTTTATTTTATGTTTTAATTTTAGTTTATTTAGTACTTCAACTTCAATTAAGTAAAAATATGAAATAATTATTTGGCTAGTAGCTGAAATAAAAATTTAAAAATGTTTATATTCTATTTAAATTCAGTTCATGTTTATTTTATGTAGTGAAATAGTGGAAATGGTTTTAATTTTAGTACAGAAATAATAACCCAGCTTTATACTTCTTTATTACACACCCAATATATTTTTCCACCAACAAATTCAAGTGATGTTTAGAGATTATCAATGAAATACTTTACTGAATATTTTGCGATATAAATGGTATCATAGGCTAAAAAAGGACATTTAAAATCAATTAATGAATGCATTTACACTGTAAGGTTTTTAAGATTTTTTTTTTTGAAAGTTTGAATGTGATATTCTTCCTCACACCCTACTTTTCATTCATGAAAAATTAAATATGGCATCTATCCTGACTAACATCCATTCTCCTGATTTGTGCTGCAGAAGCTGGAATGGAAAACCGATCTTCAGGTTACAAAAGTTCACCGCCATGTGGGATATGCAGTTGTAATGAGAGACAGGTTTAGGACGGGGCTTGTTTAGGCCAGTTTGGGTCTGTAACACAGAAAACTTTCTTGGCACTGGTTCAGCACACCTCTACAACCTTCTATTCCTCTCTATCTTCCTCTTTAATGATGCTTTGGCATCCATATGAAAGTATCTGGGAAAGTTTCCTTTGTCTCGGCTGATATCCTAAAGCGTGCTGTTTTGAGGAATGAAACATGACGTTGGCCCCTGAGCGCCTCACCCTCCCAGAGGGAGTTCCCTAACCCTGTTTCAGAGAGGCGCGCGAGCGGTGGCGTCTTATCTCCAAAGCATGAGAGCCTTCAGCTCGAAATTTATTTGACCAATTGAGCTAAGTAGCTCTTTCATTATGAGGTCATTCATTATGATTCATTTGTGGATGGGTGAGAGTCACAGATAAAACCTCAAGACGTCTCGCTCATCTGTGTGTTATGAACTGGTAGGCTACAACATGCTCCCATTGAATAAAGCAAAGTGCTGTGGGGCCGTGGAACAAGTAAAAAAAAAGATATCATCATCTGCAATAAAGGGGAAAGGGTCAAGAGTCATTAAGGATATGCACAACGGTCTTTGTGTTAATCTAACTTAGGTAATTATGCCGAGACAACTATAAGTAAGCCATTGATTCTCCTGAAAAGAGGAAACGCTGCAACTCTGTGGTGCTATAAAAACACTGCTCTGTTTGTTTAAGCTGAAGAAAGTCTCCAAAGTGATCTGTTGGCATGCATGCATTTCTATGGCAACTGCAATTCCATTTTGCAGGTACGTTCAATAATGAATGTATTTAAAGCAATTCTTGCAGAATTTTAAAAAAAGCAATGTGTATCTTTAACCATACATCATATGAAAAACTAGTCAGTGACCACACACTGATTTAAGTGTCATGGTCCACAAAAAATATCCGGCTCATACAGAGTCATCCGTTCTATAATTTCACTATAGTGGAAGTAGCGCTGTATATGTTTCTGATTCAACAAAGCAAACGGCTTGTTAAAGAGAATCTATCAATCTATCTATCTATCTATCTATCTATCTATCTATCTATCTATCTATCTATCTATCTATCTATCTATCTATCTATCTATCTATCTATCTATCTATCTATCTATCTATCTATCTATCTATCTATCTATCTCTATCTATCTATCTATCTATCTATTCTATCTATCTATCTATCGGTCAAAAGTTTAAGTATCGGTAAGATTTTTTTATGTTTTTCAAAGTAAGTCTCTTCTGCTCACCAAGGCTGCAAATTGTTTGATAAAAAATACACAAAAAACACAGTCATATTGTGAATTTTATGACAATTTAAAGATGACTTTTATGTTAATATATATTAAAATGTAATTATTCCTCTGAAAAAAAGCTGAATTTTCAGCATCATTACTCCAGTCTTCAGTGTCATATGATCCTTCAGAAATCACTCTAATATGATGATTTTATGCTCCAAAAAACATGTATGATTATTATCCATGTTGAAAACAGTTTTTTACATTTTTATTTCAGGATTCTTTGATGAATAGAAAGTTCAAAGAACAGCATTTATTTAATTAGAATCTTTTCTAACATTATAAATGTCTTTACTGTAACTTTTGATCAATGTAACTCATCCTTGATGAATAGAAGTATTGATTTCTTATTTATTTCCCCCAAAAATAAAATACAAATTCTTACTGACCCCAAACTTTTTAAAGGGTAGTGTTTAATGTAACAAAAGCTTTCCATTTCAGATAAAAGCTGTTCTTTTGAACTTTCTATTCAGTCAAAGAATCCTGAAATAAAAATATAAAAAACTGTTTTCAACATGGATAATAATCATACATGTTTTTGGAGCATAAAATCATCATATTAGAGTGATTTGTGAAGGATCATGTGACACTGAAGACTGGAGTAATGATGCTGAAAATTCAGCTTAAGGAATAAATTACATTTTAATATATATTAACATAAAAACGTCATTTTAAAATTGTCATAATATTTCACAATATGACTGTGTTTTTTGTGTATTTTTATCAAAAAATTGCAGCCTTGGTGAGCAGAAGAGACTTCTTTTAAAAACATAAAAAATCTTACTGATCTTAAACTTTTGACCGGTAGTGTAAGTATTTTGAGAGGCTGACTCAATTACATCATTCGCTGTGATACATGGAGGCAGGTGGAGCTAAATAGGTTTTTGTCACGCTTTGCTTGTTTCGACTCTCTGATTGGTGGAAATTTCTGTACGGCATCATGGTAATGTAGGTTTTTCACCACAGAAACTGTTAAACACGATTATTTAAAAAAATAAGTTGAAATAATGCTGGCTGACAGCTTCAGTAGAAGCAAATACCATAGATTAACAACCTTGTAGATCTCACTAGATCTGTCTTTAAAGGTTTACAAGCTATCGTTAAAAATCAATTTCCCTATGGAGAAAATAAATGGAGCTTTCACTTCAGGAACACGATTGTTGCACTCTATTTATATGCTGCTTGCATAAAAATAATCAGAATGCACAGCTTTTCAATGGCTGTCAGCGCAGAAGGATGATTTATTTTTATTTACCAGCAAACCAAGTGGCATTTGTAACAAAAAATAGATGCGCTTTTCAATATAAACTAAACGTAAAATATAAACTAAATGTAAAATAAGTTAATAAGGCAAAAGTATATTGTTAAAGAACTAAACATTCATCACATTAACCCATAGAACAGACTTCATACATCCACTAATTAGGCTATACTGTACTTTTCATTAATTTGCAGATGCCACATTTTATTTAAACCATTTAAAATTCAGACAAGTTTCAAAAGTGTCCAAATACCCTTTAAGGCCCCCGATTCTCTGAGCAAGAGACCTGTTTGAAAGAGTCATTAATTTTTGAGCAAAAATTACACATATGCTAATACACCTGACAAAAGTGTATTGCCCTCAGGAACAATACAGTACATTCCCTCGGACGGTCGTGTTTATGACCTGAAGCAATCACTATATTGGTGCGGCTGATTTGAATATCATGTTCTTAACCCTTTTTGTGGTATGAGAGGTATGGGTGGCGTCAAACGGATATATGTACCTAAATGCCCAATCGCATAAGATGCCGAAGAATCAGCTGCCCATATCCTAAATACCAAAGTGCCCAATCCTAAATTACCAAATTCCCAATCCTAAATACCTAAATACCTAGATACCCAATCGCTGGATCCCAAATAATCGAGTGCCCAATCCTAAATACCAAATGCACCAATCCTGAATACCAAATGCCCAATCCTAAATACCTAAATGCCCAATCCTAAATACCAAATGCCCAATCCTAAATGACCAAATTCCCAATCCTAAATACCAAATTCCCAATCCTAAATACCAAATTCCCAATCCTAAATACCTAAATGCCCAATCCTAAATGACCAAATGCCCAATCCTAAATACCAAATTCCCAATCCTAAATACCTAAATACCCAATCCTAAATCGCCAAATAATCAAATGCCCAATCCTAAATACCAAAATGCCCAATCCTAAATACCAAATTCCCAAATCCTAAATACCTAAATGCCCAATCCTAATCGCTAAATGATCAAATGCCCAATCCTAAATACCAAATTCCCAATCCTAAATACCCAATCCTAAATCCCAAATAATCAAATGCCCAATCCTAAATACCAAATGCCCAATCCTAAATACCAAATTCCCAATCCTAAATACCTAAATACCCAATCCTAAATCCCAAATAATCAAATGCCCAATCCTAAATACCAAATGCCCAATCCTAAATACCAAATGCCCAATCCTAAATGCCAAATTAATTTTCGAGCTTCAACTTTGAGTTTTACGACTTATACTTTTAGTTTTCGTTTAAGACTTTTTGTTTTAGACTTTTAGTTTTCAATCTGACCCAATAATCCCTCCATAGGCTGAGGACATTCCCCATTCCATATATAAAGCGTTTTGAGTAGAAAAACGCAATTTAACGAATTATTACAGCCCGCTAACATGCCTGATGCTCCTGCGGCCTTTCATCTGGATATTTCAGCAGCGCCTACGGGCAGCCGATGAATGCCTTTCATCGACTAATTACAGTGGCAAGGCTGTAAAAAGGCAAAAAGGTAATTTATATTAATTATAGAGGAATGAGTATAATAGACTGAAACAGCGCGGCTTGACACGCCGTACAAACGCGCAGTAAAATTGTCAGAGGCGTGTGGACTAGAGGCCTGTAATTGATAGATGCTGTTTGCGTGTGTGTGTGTGTGTAGTGAATGTGTGCAGCACTCAATAAATTATCATCATCTGCAAGCTTACAGTCTGCATGTCACCAAATGAATATTCCAGATTCGCATGCACACATCGACTGGCCTTTTTGCACAAAAATCTGCACGCTTATTGCAATCAGAGTCATTTTCGATTCTCAGGTGAGGGGGAGGGCGACACAGAAGCGTCAGTGTTTCACATTAATCATGCATGCAGCCGAGGGCCGAAGCTGAGCAAACAGCGCGCCTGCGATAAATGTAGGTAAATTACGGCATGCTCTCGGAACAGGCGGAATTTCAGACAGGCCGAATTCATCACAAGACCATAGAAAATGGCTCCGAATAGAGGACGGGTAATGCATGAATGCATTTGGTCACCGCCAGCCGAGATAAGAGTCTCTGCTTGCCATCGCCCCGTCCCCAGGTTCGCCTGGTTGCAAACGGAAACGCCTCCATACGGGCCTGATGTGTTTTATGGCGCCTCTTGCCCTCACAGGGCCTGTTTATGGATTCCCGTCGAATAGAAAATCATTTCACCTTGGAGGCAGAGGCAGCCAAAATCAACAGCAATGCCACAGCTTTTGCTGATCCAGTAGTATTTCAACAAGCTATTCTATCCGGTGTAAAAAAAAAATAATAACATCTTCTTTGCAGTATTTTACTTCAGTTATTTGTCTCTTAAAACCATCAGAAGCTGTCAATTTTTGCAGGTCCACAACATAAATGCGATCAATGTGATGTATTGACCCCCAACTTCACAACTCCCTTATAAGTATTGCATTATTGCACAATATTTACTCAACAGCACATTACGCGTTTCAAACGTGCCATTCAGAAAGGCTGAGATGTTATTCCTCTGGCTGGAAAGGCTGGTAAGAGTACACCTTATTTTCATATCACATGACGGAGAGTTTAAAAACACATAAATTCAAGCGAAGGCACGCTGACATTTATCAGCCAGGCATTTGGATATGTCCACAAGCCTGTTTAGACATTTCTATTTTTGATTCGCCTGCGCCATTAGTCACCGAATTTGGCCGCGGTCCGCCGTTGAAAACGGAGGCCGCGTTGAACCGAGCTGGAGATGTTTGCGGAGTATAAGCTGCAGCCTGTTGACATTTTAAGAGACGAGGCCCTTCTTTCCCTTCCCCGTGATTTAGAACGAGACTCAAATCCCAGAAGAGTCCGTCCCGCTGCGTTACGTCTGCGCACGCACATGCATTCACAGTCGCACACAAGCCGTGCATATCCATACGTGTGAGAACATCTGGTCTGCACCCTCGCAGCGACGTGAAAGGGCCAACAGGTCATTGTTTCACACACTCCGACATGCTTCAGTCTCCTTTTTTATGTCATATCATATAAAGAAGCGTTTGAGGTTTGCGTTTGACAAGCTCTCGCGCATTTCAAATGGGCCGAATGTGTATAATGAGTGTCGTGAACTGATATAATCGTGACAAGAGTCGGTGATTAAGATAGTGATGTAATTGTAGAGTGAGACGAGGCCGTATTTCACTTTTGTTGTAGACACTCAATGTCACACAGCAGTGGTAGCAATTAAGCTTTATGACGGTTTTCTTTGGGATGGGTGTTCGCTCTCTAATGCGGTCGTGTTTGGTATTGTTCCACTCGAGTTTTCACGGCTCACCACTTGCGAAACACTTTGATTTTCGGCCATTATGGCTTTCGGAGATGAATCTTTGGGTAACCAAAGCAAGATTTTTGCACGCTTTAGCTCTAAGTGCTCAGCTTTTCCCCTCCCTCCTTCCATCTTTCCATCTCTCTCTCTCTCTCATATATACACCCCCCACCCCCACCCCCCCAGTGGATTCCCCATCTGCACCACAGTGCCCGTTAACAGACGCTCGCTTGACAGATTTACCGCCGCAGTCCCACCATTGGCTGCCAGCATGACAGAGTTGATTTAATGCTCGTTTCTGATTGGTCCGGCAACGACAAGCTAATTTATGGCCGTGCTGTGATTCGACGCTGGCTGTCTTTGATGTGAGTTACCGCTCTGTTGCTTATGGGACACAGAAACGGTGTCAGGTTTCAATCGTAAAACCCTCTCCCCAAGGGAAGGAGCAGGGAGTGCTCGACATTCCTGACGTCATGAGAGCGAGAGGAGGAGGAGGAGGAGGAGGAGAGAGAGAGAGAGAGAGGGAATGATTTGTAGCTGCAGTCATTTTCACTCACACAGGCCTGCTGCAGTTTCTTTGTGGAATGCGTTCACATCTAACTCTCCAACTCCAAAATAATATCCTGTTTCAACACCCGACACTCAAAGAAAACATCTCTTATGAGACGCAAAAATTCGGACGATCCGTCCAGACGATTTGTCTCAATCAACGCGCATCGGCCATGCAAACATGACTGTCATCGCCGTATCCTGTTACTGGGGTTGATGTTTGCTTTTGATAAATTTGTGGCCTGATAACCAACCACATATAGCCTATGTTATAATTCTCATGATTAAATCATCACAGTGTGATTTGCTGAGGCATTTAGGCAAAATTTGCATTCTCAGTTATCCCCAATTTGCATAAATTAATGTTTTTTTTTTGAAGAATATAGCGTTTAAAGAAAGTGATAGTTGACCCGACAATGAACACTCAGTCATCATTTACTTTATTCTGTGTAACAAATGAAAAATGTCAGCGTTTTATAGTCCATAACAATGAAAGTCATTGGGGCCCAAAGTTGTTTTCGAACCCCATTGACTTTGACTGAATGGACATAAACAGTTGCACTCTTAGAAGAAAAGGTTCTATACAGAACCTTAAAAAAAGGTTCTATCAGTGCTACGTATTTGGAACCCCTAAAAGGTTCTATACACTCTTAAAAAAAGGGTTCCTCTGGGTTCTATATAGAACCCTGGGGTTCCATACTTGGCCAATAGAACCTTTTACCAAAGAAAATGGTTCTATATAGAGCCATTTTGGAGTTCCATATATGAAGCGGGGGATGGAACCATTTCTGGTTCTAAACCATTTCTTCTAAGAGTGGAAACATTCTTTGAAATATCTTCTTTTGTGTTCCACAGAATAAAGTCAGTCATGCAGGCGAGTAATAATGAACGAATGATCATTTTCAGGTGAGCTATCCCCTTTAGTGGGTTCTTAACGTCTTGATATGTGGGTTTCTAAATTGTTCTCAGGTGATTTTCCAACTAATTTATGTCTGGGCCATAGAAACATAAAACGCACACCTTTCCTCAACAAGCCACGTGATTTGAGGTGTCGCAAATAATGCCTCTCTGTAGCTCAAACAGCATGGCGTTAGCAATGCCAAGGTTATGGGTTCAGTTTCCAGGGAATGCTTGGGAGCTTGAAATGCAGCTTAACTCACCTTGGATAAAAGTGTCTGGCAAATTCATAAATGTAAAATGTTCAGTGTTGGATGAACTGCACAATGAAGTACAATGCAAGTAAGAGAAATAGAAATGGAGATGTTTGCTTTATCAAACACTACTGATGCGATTATACAGTTTAATACGATGCTATGTTGAAATAACACGCACTACACGGTATCCTATGTGTTTAAATTGGCTTTTAAATCGCAACAGATTGCTTCCATGCGGAAAGATTGTTTTACAATTGACACTGGCAATGAAAGACCTCTCGACATGCTTCAACTTCCTCTGCCTCTTCTGAAACAACATACACCAGATAATTCACTCAAGTACACCATAAAAAATGAACATGTGCAGTAAATAGCAGGGATAGTTCACTAGATTCAAGCAATGGAAGTCAATGGGCACTAATGTTTTTTGAACCGCATGCAATTTTCTTCAAAATATCTTCTTTTGTGTTCAACAGTCACAGGTTTGGAGCGACATGAAGGCTGAGTAAATGATGCCAGAATTTTATTTTAGTGTGAACTCTCAATCAGGTCATGGGGTTCGACCCCAATCGACTTTTACTTAATAAAAAAGAGGTTCCTTTCATCCCAGTGGAATAAGATTTTGTGACTTGATTCGGTTGTTCTGAAGGTATGTAAAAAAAAGTTTACACTTCTGGTCTTCAGGGTCAATATGACCACACATTGAAATGAATGGTAAATGTGAAAAAAACTAAATATATTTTCTTCATGTGTCAAAAAATGTTTAATAAATTAAATAAAATCAGGCATAAATCTGAAAAGGCCTAGTACTAGAGCATAAATGCAATGTATCATAAAAAATATTTCATATGCAAGCCAATGGTGTAGTTGAGGAATTGTGTGGTATATGGATACAAAAGTACTTTATATCTCCAAAAACACAGCATTAATGAGTAGATGAGAAGTAAACAAAAAAACTGATATATTGTTTGTATGATTAAAAATGTATATTTTTTGTACTATTACTCAATCAATTGTTGGGGTTGTATATTCCCCCAAGCCCAGAAGTGTAAACAGGAAACAAAGACCATTTGATGGTTAAAAAGCATTTTTCCCCTTATCCGCTTCCTAATGTCATATTAAACAATATGTTTGCAGTGAATAAAACCAGTTAATTTAGATGTTACCACATGAAGTGCAGTTACTATTAAAACACATAACTTCCAACATATAGTCCAAACCGATTGAAATTCCAGCCTAACTAATGCCTTTTGTTGCACTTAAACTTATAATTCCAGTGTGCAGAAAGTATATTTCTTCCGTTATAATTGTTAAAAACCATGAAAAAGGATCGGGTGTCACTTCTTGAAGACAAATGGCAGCATGCAATTAGCTCACTGTCACATAAATCTTCACTCGATCTCTTTATCCGTGTGTTCGGCAAATTTGCGCGAGGGCGTGTCGTCTTGCGATCGCCTTACCCCAAACCCGTATTCCTTTGAAAAGATGAGAACATATCATGTTATCCCTTATAATTTCCCTAAAATGATCAAAAGCAGCTCTCCGGGCATTTATTTCCCATGCACACACCTTTATTCCTTACAGATATTTGCATCGCATGACCGTGCGGCTTTAGTCTTAAGACATCATAAGGATGTCAGAAAACCGTTCTAAGCGTCAAGTCCCTCCTGCAACCCCTGAGATTAGCGTGGATGTATATGACTCATATCTCTTCAAAGCACTTGAAACTGTCTGGTGTAAATCAATGAATCATAAAGCTGATCAATAGCAGCCCACTGCCAAAGTCACTTTGGCCTACTGTCTATCTGTACTCCCATCTCCCGAAACGCTTTCCCCTTCGTCCATCTATCCCCTTTATCTGTGCATCAGTCGCACGAGGAGATCAACGCTGGCGTGCGCTAACCCCCTGTAACAGCCGTGACCGTGAAAATTTCGAAGGGTAAATAGCAAGGCCGCTGCTGTCTGTCAAAAGCCCAAGGATTCATAAGACGTGCACCTCCACCTCACCTTGTCTGTTCAGGTGGAAAATTGCAGTGGGAACGAAATGGAGTGCACAAAGGCCTTCCCATGCTCGCATGTAATTGCATAACATCTAAAGAGACGCATTAAGGTTTTTTAACATGCACGCCGCATGCGAATCGCAGTGTGAACTCGTCCGGTCTCTGCTTGGAGGCATATTGCATACTTGCGCACTCCGCGTTATGTTTCTCTGAGCAAACAGGACTCATAAACATCTCAGTGGCGGAAACAATGACACAAGCTGTTTATGGAAGGTCAGGGAGGTGCGAATGTTCAAACCTTTATTAGTTTAATCAATTTTTCTATACAGTCCATAAACAAATCACAACTGGGAGAAGAAATCTCACCCATGCAAAAATAAAAACTAGAATCAGCAGTCAATAGGGCAACATCGTTTAATCCTCGTGAAAATGGCAAAGAAAAAAAAACCCAACTTCTTCTGCCAAGTTTATTATTCAATATTGAAGCAAAACTGCCGAAACTCATAAAGACGCTTGATCTACTGCAAAAGAACAAGGTGATAAGTTAAAAAAATCCCATTAAGCATGACTTCACGCAGGGAAAAAGTAGCCGTCTGATGTATCATGTTCAGAGAGGACAGATATGACAAAAAACAGCAGCTTTAGCAGTAGTCTTGTGGTTAAAGAAGTTCACTTTAAAAAAAACTTTTGCTGATAATTCACTCACCCCTATGTCATCCAAGATGTCCATGTCTTTCTTTCTTCAGTCGAAAAAGAATTAAGGTTTTTGATGAAAACATTCCAGGATTTTCTCCATATAATGGACTTCTAATGGGAACCAAATGGTTCAAGGTCCAAAAGACACTTTCAGTGCAAACTGTTAAAAGGCTTTAAAATCGACTTCCAGACGATGAATAAGGGTCATATCAGAGCTAACGATCGCTCATTTAAGAAAATAAATAAAAAAGTTTCATTAGCACAAATGCTCGTCTTGCTCTGTACTGTGATGAGCGTCTCGTGACTCCTTGTTCGAACTTCGTTCATCAAAATGAACGAATCTTTTTCAGAGTCATTTGGTTCATTCAATGAACGAAATGAACGAATTGACTCGGAAAAAGATTCGTTCATTTTGATGAACGAGTTCGAACAGGAGAGTCACACAGAACAGAGCAAGGTGAGCATTTGAGCTTATAAAACTTAAACTTTGTTATTTGTTTTTTTTTTAATGAGTGATTGTTTCGCTTGATAAGACCCTTATTCATCGTCTGGAATCATTTAAAGCCATTTGAACAATTTGCAGTTTGCACTGAAACTCTCATTTGGACCTTGAACTGGATGGATCTCATTAAAGTCCATTATATGGAGAAAATGCTGGAATGTTTTCATCAAAAACCTTCTGACTGAAGAAAGAAAGACATGGACATCTTGGATGACATGGGGTGAGTAAATTATCAGCAAAAGTTTTTTCAAAAGTAGAACTACTCCTTTAAGGATCTTGGCAATATAAAGAGCACAGAAATATTAAATAACACAGCTAATAAACCCAAACTCTACATCTACACTCAGGTAAAGGTTTCAAAAGGAGCGTTGCAGCTATTTTAGGTTCCCCAAATAACCCTTTTTATTAGTATAAAGAAGATTTAATAATCTGAATTAAAAGCAATTAAAAGATTTCATGGACGCTTAATGGAACCATTGATTCCATTAAAGAACCTTTATTTTTAAGAGTGTATACGCTGAGTTGCATCCAGATTGAGTTTGAGTTTGGCCTCCGGAAGGTTCCAGTGACCTGGACCGTATCATCCGTGGACCTTTGACTCAAAGAGGGCCACCACTGCCCAAGTCAAGCCCATGGACTTCTACAGGGAGGCCCACAGAAGCCATGGTGGGACCCAACGAGCTACAGATTGATGGGGTGGCGCGGGGCCACTGTATGTTAATGTATCTGTCGAGGCGAAATGTGCTTCAGCATGAGAGTGATTTTAACGCTCTCGGCAGGACGCCGAGGCATTCGTCCTGTCATCAGGAATGTGGATGACTCTCGAGCAAGATAAATCTTGACAATGAGGTGCTGGTCAACTGAGCCGGCTCCCGGCACTTTGGGTTTCCCTCGTAAAACAGAGTTTAAGGGGTTCGACGAAGGAATCTTCAAATCGTAACAGCAAGGGCAAGAGGAAATGAAAGCTGTTGTGTGGTACTGCCACTGCTTTTTTTGTTGTTTTTAAATATGTAAAATGGCCATGATGATGATGCATTTTTCATAATAAGTGTTGCATATTGTCACAATAAATGATTTAGTTTATCTAAGTCACCAGTAAAAATAATAGCAAATTAGCATTTCATTGCAATATGCCATGTAAGATATTAGAAAACCACGTGTCATTAAATATACAAATATACCAAGGCTGCATTTCTTTGATCAAAATACCGTAAAACAGTAATATTGTGAACTATTATTACAATTTAAATTAACAGTCTATATGTATATGCATTTATATATATATATATATATATATATATATATATATATTAGGGCTGTTAGTTTGTGTTTACATAATATATGTGGGTGCACTGTATATAATTATTTTGTATATATAAATATACACACATGCTTGTATATATTTAGGAAATATTTTTATGTATATACTGTATATAGATTTATATATAATTTATATTATATATAAATATTTTATATATAAAAAATATTTTTTTTCTTAAATATACATGCAAGTGTGTGTGTATGTATATATATATATATATATATATATATATATATATATACAAAATAATTATACACAGTGCACCCACATATATTACGTAAACACAAACTTTTATTTTGGATGCGATTAATCGCGATTAATTGTTTGACAGCCCTAATATATATAATTTAAAAAGTCATTTAATCATGTGATGCAGAACTGAATGTTCAGCATCATTACTCCAGTCTTCAGTCACTTCAGTAACTTGTTAACTTTCTTTGATGAATAGAAAGTTCAAAAGAACAGCTTTTATTTTAAACCAAAATATATATATAGTCGCAAACTGTGGTGTAACCTGGTTGAAACTTAGTGCCAATAGGTTGCCCCTCATGACAGCTTTTACTAATTAAAGCTGGGTTAATCAAATGCTGATCCTGATGTTGATACAGCAGAAACACTGATTTCTTTCTCTTCATTAAACCCAACAGCAGTCAGAATAATGTGAGGGTGTCGTTTATCATTTCCTGTTTGCTCTGTGTGAGGGTTGCAAAAGTGCTGAAAGGAAACTAATTGTGCCATTGCACATAAAAGTGAAATTTTCAAATGAATATTCATGAATTATTTGGACAGAAAAGTAGGTCAAAGAGTGTGTTCTGAATTCCCCGGTTTGCCATCAGCAGTCGTGACAGTGATTCTTTTGAAAACACATGGCAAAAAAACAACAAAAAAAACAGCTGGTTAATTAATCTTCATCAGCTCCAAGGCCGTTTTGTTCTCTCACACTTGTTTCTGTATCCTTCATTTAAAAAACTACTAACAAAAATCTGCAATATATATATATATATATATATATATATATATATATATATATATATATATATATATATATGTAATCATTTATATGGCACAAGCTAATATATATATATATATATATATATATATATATATATATATATATATATATATATCACAAGCCATACGATCACAAGCATTCAATCAACAATGGATAAAAGTATCTGGCAAATGCATAAATGTATTTTACACATGGACTGATTGTTTTTGCACTCCTTCAGTGTACTAATCTTCACTAGAACCTAGAACAATAAATTCTGTAGAGACACATTTCATCCTATTATTATAAAATACATGCTTTTATTAAATTAATTAATAAATTAATAATTTGATCAACACATTAAATTGATCAAATGACAGTAAAAAAATTATAATAATTTATAACAAAATATTTCTATTTCCTTTTCACCTTTCTATTTATCCAAGTCAAATCAAATAAATAAAAAAGTACCACAGTTTTCACAAAAAGACTGAATACTGGAGTAATGCAAATTTAGATTTGCATTACAGGAATGATTTATACTCATATAAAATGATTATATATTAAAGGGAAACCAACGGTAATTTTGGTGACAGAAAAAGCCATATTGGTATTGACAATCCACTGAAAAACTGGAAGGAAGCCCCTTCATGTCTGATGGCTAAGGCCTTAAACTTATTACACACTCAGACCCTGAAACATCTCAAAAGCACAATGATAATAGTTCAAGATCTATAGTAGATTAATAGTTTAAACTTACGGTTAACAGTCCATATGTTTAACCACAAGGCTACACCACTCCAAAAGAAAGAGCAACACTTTCTTCCATCATTTTGGACCCATTATATTAATCCGTACCTCATGATTGCTGTCTCTGAGACGACTGAAATTTTAATAAAGATGGCAACCTCGGTGACCTTTGCTTGGTTAAATATCACTGTTAATTAACATGTAAAGGACACACGGCTGCAGCGGCGTACAGAAGGTTTATTAATCTGATGAATTAAACTTTAAATAGTGCTCTACACGCGATTTGACGTGAGTGATAAGGGTTTTGAGGAGGGTTGCATGTGAAATAAGGTAGGTCTAATTTGGACATCAAATAATAATGTGTCGCTGGTATTCAAATGGTTGCACATGCAACATTTGTGCTACAATGTCTTGAGGGTCTCTCTTAACCGTTCGAATTGTATGAACGTAGCACTGCCATGTCTAAATTCTCTTCTAGTCCGGCTTGGCTTTGAGAGCGAGTGTGTTAAGTGCTCTCAGCCCACGGGTGTTATAAATCAGGATCAGCAGTCAGGCTAGAGAGGAGAGGACTACGGCCTCTCTGAAGCAACACAGAGCCAGACTCTTTGTCTAACTCTGTCTCCCTTGCTGGCAATGCGGCTTGAGCTCTGTCTTGAACGTTTCACTCCATTACATTTCTACTGGAAATATCAGCTCGTCTTGCCAGCATTACGCTCTTTTTTCCAATACAAGTAATTCCATCATATTCCCAAACTGCAATGAAAGTTGCTTCTATAGTGGGTTAGTAAATACATACACATTATAAAGTCATATTTCATAGAGTAAGTTGCTGTCTGCAGTCAAAATACAGCTAAATGAGTATAACTGCACTACACTAGTCCCAATTGTTTTGACATTAGTAATATGTACATGCCAAGGAACACAGCGCCCTCTACTGGATCATACAGAAACAGCAGTGTAATTTATATAGCATGTAGACCACATATGTACATCTAAGCACATATATGCTAGTAATGTAGGTAGTGAATGATGACAGAGGAAATAAAATCCCCAAAAAACTTTGCTAAATCATTTTAAGGACTTTTAAAGGATTTATGTGACTTGGCACACAATGAAAGTTGGTGGATTACGCCACCTGCTGGTAAGCATGCACACTAGCTTTCAATAGTTGGTGGCTTGAAAAGATTTTTTTTTATAAATTCTTTTACTCAGCAAGGGTGCATCAAATTGATCAAAAGTGGCAGTAAAGACGTGTACAGTACCGTATTGGAACTTTCTAAACATCAAAAAATCCTGAAAAAAAGTTTAGTTCCCATAAAAATATTAATCAGCAAAACTGTTTATCACTGATTCCTAAAAGATCATGTGACACTGAAGACTGGATTAATGGCTGCTTAAAATTCAGCTTTGCGCTCACAAGACTAACTTACACTTTAAAAATATTCAAATGAAAAAAGTTATTTCAAATTGTAGTAATATTTTACGGAAGCGTATTTGCATTCACTTGAGGAAAAAAATTGATTCTGTTTTTCCGTATTAACGAGTTAATTATCTCAGAATTACGAGATAATTTTTCATGGGCAAAAAGTTTTTGGTCCTTTTCTGAATTACCAAGTTAATTATCTCAGATTTACGAGATAATTTTTCATGGTAAAAAAGTTTTCGCTCAGTTTTTCTGAATTAACAAGTTAATTATCTCATAACTATGAGAATTTTTAATGGAAAAAGTTTTTGCTCTGTTTTTATGAATTAACAAGTTATTCATCTCAGAATTACTAGATAATTTTTCATGAAATAAAGTTTTTGCTCTGTTTTTCTGAATTAAAGGGAGTTATTAATCTCAGAATTACCGAAATCATTTTTCATGGAAAAAAAGTTTTTGCTCTGTTTTTCTGAATAAACTAGTTAATTATCTCAGAATTACGAGATGATTTTTTATGAAAAAAAATTTGCTCTGTTTCTGATTCAACCAGTTAATTATCTCAGAATTACGTAGATAATTTTTCATGGAAAAACGTTTTTGCTCTGTTTTTCTAAATTAGTGACTTAATGTATTGCAAAATTATGAGTAACTCATTGATTAATAAAAAAATCAATTAATTCATCTCATAATAGATAGATTTTAGAAGATAATTAACTCGATAATTCAGAAAAACAGAGCAAAAACTTTTATCCCATGAAAAATCATCTACAATTCTAAAATAATTAACTTATTAATTCAGAAAATCAGTAGATTTATTTTCCTCAAGTGAATGCAATTCGCTTCCGTAATATTTCACAATATTACCATTTTTATTGTTTTTCATCAAATAAATGCAGCCTTGGTGAGAGTAAAATACAATTTACTGATCCCACAGTTTTGAATGGTAGTGTATTTCTTACAAAGAACAGTTTATATCTAGCAGATGCTTTTATCCAAAGTAACTCGCAGTGTATTCAGTGTATACATTTGATCAATATACTCCCTGTGACGGCTTCTTTTAATCAGAATTCATAGTCTTTGTGCTAACAAAGAGCATCATGCTAAAGCAGTTCTTTAAAAAAAATAAGCACAAATAAATACAAATAAGCTTGTGTGGAGTAAAACAGAATTTTAAAAAAATGTAAAAAATTTTTTTTTTTTTTTTTTTTAGAAAAGAAAATTTATTGTCAATTTTAGGTCCTCACTAAAAGGTGTCTAACATGATATTAATAAACTTCGTGTTAGAGATTGGTAAAAAAAATACCAAAACAAACGTATCTAAAATAATGTTCTTACAAAAACAAGTGTTTTTCATTCTTTTAAACAATCACAATACAATAACCTTTTACGGTACGCACTTAATGAAAGGGATCATGCAAAATGTACATGTAAAAAAAATACAGTGAAACTGCGTCTAATACTACTACGGTTTCTAATTAAATTATTTAAAACGCTGAAAAAATATATTAACTCAAGCTCAACTGCGTCAGAAGTCCGAGTTGACGGAATATGAAACATATAACGAGACCTCTGCGATAAACTAGCGGTTTTTATATAAACATCTGTCTCTCTATGAACTGTACAACCTGTTAAAAGGTTTGCTTTGTTATTCTTGGCTCGGCTTTGTCGATCCAGTGACTTTCAGAGGAGAAACTGAGATGCAAGCAGACTTACCGCATGAGTCACATCATACTGTGACGAAATTTGTCATTCATTCTCTAATACCCAAAAAGAAAAGTCAGTGTTCATGTTGACCTAAAGGCCAACTTCAAAAGCTTGACACCATAATGTAGCTCACAAAAAATGAGCTCTCCTGTGGATGTAGGATGGATGATGTTCCAGATGTTTCTGTTAAAACCGTAACAAGCCTGTGTAAAACGCTCAATGGTCACAGTATTTAATGAAAATAGGAAATGATTAATTGATGCGCACACTGAGAAAACGTATCCTACCAGAATGCGTCTACTGTCACTACGGCTAACTTCTCTGATCGAAAAGGCCACAGTGCTACTGGCTAAGATGGTCACAGGTTAATATTGTAGCACTGAGATCTACAGCGCTCCAAAGGGAACTACAAAAGGAAGTGATTCTAAACTACCGGACGCCATTATTGCCAGGACTGAATGCACAACTAACCCGCCTGCTGATCACAGTACCATCTAAAATACAAAATATGCTATTTCCCAGAGTCCACTGGGGTTGAGCCGCACGAACAGAGCTGGACGTATTGTAGTCTTTAAACAGTTTACAGGTTCAAACCCCCGTTCAGGTGGTGTTTGCTGGGATACGAGGCGATCGGAAGGCGGTCACACTGCCAGCCTGCTGTTGTTTGTCTGCAGTGGGCTCCAGGACGCCGTGTGCTGGGAGGGGTCCTGAGAATATGGCCGTCCCTCACAGCACGGCTGGTTCTCCTCTTCAGGGATGCCCACGGCACACAAACGTCGATGCCGTAGTAACCGGTCGGTTCTGGAAAAGTTCTGTGTGATAGAAGGGGTTCGGAGTTAGTCCCATTTTTGAAGAGAGAGGACAGGTGGTTTTATGAACTGGTTCTTTTGGATGTGCTTTTAATGAACTGATTCACTGATTCTCAGAGTCCGGCATGCCAAAAAATAAAAAAATAAACGCTCCAGCATGCCATTTAGGGTGTTCTTGTGTTGTAAATATATGGTAATTATTTGGTTCTGTAATCACTATGGATTCAATTATATGAATTATGCCTGGTTCAGATTACACTTTTTTTGTCTGTTACGATAGTCACTGTGTCAGATTACGCGATTTTGACGCCTGAAAATCTTGTCGTGGACAAGAAACATGTCAGACTACACGTTGCTTCCTGGCCAGTCATCGCATGCCGTCTTTAACAGCGCGCGTGAAGTCATCGAGAAGGCGAAACTAGTAGCGAGTGACTTACAGAAACGAACGTAAACAAAGTCACATTTCAAGTCAAGTCACATTTATTTATATAGCGCTTTTTACAATACAGATTGTATCAACAATGAATGAAGCGGTGAGTGTTGTATTGGCTGTCCTGTGTTCAGAAAAAAGTAAAAAAAAGAAAGAAAACCCGACAATGGACACGTTCCTGGATTGCTCAAAGAGGACCGTATGGGATGTCAATCCTCCAAAGAGAGCTTGAGCTAAAATATTGTTTTTAGTTTTAGTTTTAACGTTAGCACAATCGTCTCTCTCTCATTTTGCCATTTTAGAAAGTTGTGTATGGAAAAGCTTCTGTGCTCCTATTGGTCAACCTCATACATGTGACGGAACCATCGTGTACGACGTTAAAAAATTAAACATGCTAGTCTTTTTGTCGTGAAGCATCGCAGACGCGACGTAGGTTGTCGCCCACCGACACACCATACGAGATGATACGATCGAATCTTAAGTCTCGACGCCTGTTGTCGTTTACGACACCTACGTCAAACGGATCATGCCAAAATCGGGCTAAAATCGTGTAATGTGAACCAGGCTATACAGAGTGCATTTAATATAAATGCACATTACTATTCAAAAGTTTGGGGTCAGTTATATTTTTTAAGTAAAATTTTTTGACATTTATACGTACCAAATTTAATTTTTAGCAAAAATACAGTAATATTGTGAAATATTATATGAAGAGTTCAGATGCAAAAGAACTTAAAATATTTAAGTTCAGTAATTTCACTTAAATGGCAATGAAGATTACCTATTAATTGTCATTTAAGTGAAATTACTGAACTTAAATATACAAGCTTGATAAAAATGATCATTTTAGAAGAAAACTTCAAATGACATTTTTTTGAGGCTTTCGCATCTGAACTCTTCATTTATTATTTGAATTTGACACCATTTATTTGAAATAGAAATCTTTATTAACATTATAAATGTTAATGCTTTACTGTCAGTTTTGGTAAATGTAATGCATCCTTGGTGAATGAAAGTATAAAACATTTTTACTGACCCCATACTTTTGAATGGTGGTGTGTGTGTCCAGTTTCTGAATTGCCAGATAAATTCTTATAATGTCTTATTATGTCTGTTTTCCTCCGAATTGCGATAAATCCTGCAATTCTGACTTAATAATTGTGATATAAACTCGCAATTGTGAGTTATAAAGTCTGAATTGGGAGATACAAAATAAAGGGAGATATAAAGAAAAAGGTATAAAGAAAAAATTGTGAGAGAAAAATGTCATAGGTATAAAAGTTATCTATGCAAAATGTTTAAATATTATTTCATGCTGTAATACATGTCCCTTATGAACTGCATATGTGAATATTATGTACATCTATTGATTACATCAAATTCATGCTTTAATAGTAGACTAATCAATCGCAGGTTTCATCAGTCCAGTCCGTTTAATGGCTTGCAACCACGTAATCTTCAACTTAATCCTTAATCTTAAATGCTTTGAGAAACCATACAAATAAAAAAGTATAACAACCGTTTCACAGTTCACTCAAAATGGGCTGAATATGACATAATTCAACCAAAGTCGCTAATAAAAGTTCATGCAATAAGATGTATTTGTTATTAATCTGCTGTCACAGAAGGTAAAGGTGAAGGTAAACTGACCAGATTTACTTTCTATTCATTGGTGTTTCTGGTCTTATTGTGCACATTTTTTTCATTCCAGATAAAAATGTTTTAATTTGTTTTTCTAAATGTAATATCTTGCTTTTACTCTTGAAAAACTTTTCTTTTTTTAGCTTGCATCACCAAGTTATCTTATTTTTAAGCTGCTCCCCTTCAGCCACCTCTATCCATTCTGGCAACATAAACAATTTCCATGATCAAATCGAATCCTGATGGATAATATTGTGTTTCACTGTTGTAAATGTAATGTAAAATGGTTTGTGAATGTCATTTGCTGCAGCCTGCATTAAGGTAAGCTTTCATTATGATGCCCATCATAAAAACATACATTTTTGCATGTAATAAGCAAATAGCACGCTCTCTGTGACTACAACTGCCTGTGTTTGTCACGTCTCACCTGTTGGCAGCGGTCACACTGATAAGGCTTCTCACCGCTGTGAACACGCTTATGTCTCTCCAGGTGGTAGCGCTGAATAAACCTCATGTCACACATATCACATCCAAATGGCTTTTCCCCTAGAACACAGACAGATGTACACACGTTTACTCAATGCATCGCTATATATGAAACATAAGATGATGTGAGAGCGGAAAGGTTAGTGGCATACCCGTGTGGGTGAGAATGTGGCGTTTGAGATGGTAGCTACTGCGGAAAGCGCTGTAGCAGTGCTCACATATGAAGTTCTTCTGCACTTGAGAGCCGAGTGAGTTATCGTCATCATTAACCTCAGGAATCTCCACCTTCACGTCACATACAGAAGAAAAGAGCAGTCAGTCAGGATGCAAATACAAGCGGAAGTGTGTAAATGTGATAAACAGGCACCCTTGCAGCAGGGCAATCCTGCAGATAGATTTGAACACATGCCTGGGGCTTTTCTCTCAATTTGGTGGGAAGTCCAGACTTCCTGTTCTTCTTCTTTGGCTGCACGTTCTGTCTGGCTTGCATGTTTTTTTCATCCAACAGCCTGGATGAGTGAAACTCTCCATCCTTACGGATGAGCTGCCCCAAAAACAGAGAATTTAGTTAGGTCACCGGATTGAATGAAAAATAACATTCAAGCTATTCTATGTTAACATACACATTAAATCAGTAGTTTCAGAAGTTCTTATAACAAAATATATCCAGCATCTAGAATTTAAATACAAACCACCATTCAAAAGTTTAGGGTCAGTAAGAATTTTTTATCAATTTTGAAAACAATTGTGCTGCTTACATTTATTTGTTGTTTTTGGTGGAAACCATGTTTCATATTTTTTTATCAGGATTGTAAAATAAAATATATTATTAATATATATATATATTATATATTCTACTATATATATATAAGCTTTTGCTTGAAATTCTTTTTAAAAAGCAAATTCTTCATAACAGTATAAGTGTCTTTACTGCCACTTTCAATCAATTTAATGGATCCTTTCTGAATTAAAATATTTAAAAGTAAAAAATGAAAATAAATCTTACTAATCTGAAACTTTTATATAATGATGTACATTTATGCATTTGGGAAATGCTTTTTGGCAATGTGAGATTTTCCTGGGAATTGAGCCCATGACCCTTTAGCATCAGCTCCAGACTTTTGACATTTAAATGAATAGTTTACCAAACAAATTAAAAACCCATCCAAACCCAGCTGACTTTCTTTTACAATGTGATCCATGTATTTTTTTCTCTTACCAGTGGTGGGCAGCTGACTCCAGAGGGCAGCACCATGTGGCCGTGTTGGCTGTGTGTGTCCTGGTTGTGGTTCTGGCTGTGATTGTGGCTGTGATGGTTTTCTCTCTGTCCCTGGCCCAGATGAGAGCCCATCTTCTTATGACTGGACATGGAGCCAGCCTGCATGAGTGCCATGCTGGACAGCACCGCTTCACAGCCCAGCAACCCAGCCTGTGTGAAACACAAACATTAAACTTTTAAAAATGATTCTCAAAGTCACATTTACTGATGGCTTTCAGTCAAGATTTGTCAAGTTCATTCAGAGGTCACAGTGTGATTATGTCAAGAACATGCCCAGGGAAAATTATACCACAAAATATAATCATTATAATTAAAAATGTATTATGATTTGTTGTTATTATTATTTTTGGTTTTGCAACAAAACTATTATAATACAAAAATCTTAACCTTAAAATATTTTTAATTTTATTTCTGCAATTTGTTTAATTATTTTTTATTATTATATGTATATGTAGTGATTTACATACATCACTACATATTTTACATAAATAAATACATTATATGTGTAAAATAACTGAATAATTAAAAGAACTGTAATAATAATATTTTTTACAGAAATAAAATTAAAAGTATTTTAGGATTATTAAGATGTATGCATAATATTTTAATGTTTCATGTTATCATTAGTAATAATAATAATATACATATATAATAAACATGTATTACAAATGTTGTTCTAATGATCCTAAAATTATGATAATAAAATATGACATGATTTACATAAATAATATCATAAAGATTTTTGCATTATGACATTTTTTATGACTGTGCAAATAAAAAAATTCTCAGTCCAATGTTTTCTTTTTAAATATAATTTACATGATTTAAAAAGATGATTCCCATTATAGCAATAGTTAAAATTTTCAGTGTACTAAATTAATACTAATATGATGTATAAATACTAGTATGATGTATAAATTCATCCTACTACAGAAATGTGCTTAATCATGAAAATAATCATTAAAAAACCTAAATGGTCTAAAAAATGCTTAATTTTCCTCATGCAAAATGTGATTTATAACTAAAACACATTCTTGACAGTTTCTGTGAGATCTTATTACTCTTAAACACTCTGTGTAAAAGTCTGCTGTCACAGACAAGAGTCAGGCTGTGGAAGTGAATTACAAAATGTTAAAACACAGAAACGTCAATCAAAAGAAAAATGAAGGATATCATTTAAAAACAAATGTGGACAAATGCAGAAAATGCAAATGAAGAGAGAAAAAAAAACACTGACCCACTTCATGTGATCTCGCACTGAGTTGTTGGAAAGGTGTGACATCGCTGTGGTGAGAGTGTGTGTGTGTGTGTGTGTTGGGGTACAGAGAACTTCGCTCTGGGCAGCGAGAATGTTTAGAGACCACACAAGCCCCAATCATCAGGGGCCCAAGCCTAGAAACAGAAGGAGGGATATAAAGCCAGGGTAATATCCATCTCTGTCTATGATGTTGCCACACATCCAGCCCACCACTAACAGAAGTTGTCAACCGTGGACAAATCACGGCTTTTATTCGCTAGAATCAGACATTTTCCATGTCTGCATTGCCAAGCTTTTGTTTATACAGGCCTAAAGGGCTGTGTTTTTAAAGCCATAAGAGTTTGGCTTCAGCTAGTCACATTTCCAGGCGTCAAGAGTCCCTAAATGACATCTGGAAACGAACCAGCTCAAAACTGAAACCGAGTGGAGTGGATTCTCATTGGTTCTTTCAAACTGAAAACCTAGGAATACATCCGAGCGTCTATGCCATGTTGATTTTGGATTTGGTTGGTCGGATTCTGGGATTCACTGGAATTAAAAACAGATTTCTTTCAACCACCATCTTCCCTTCCACTGCTTATTCCCGTGCATTAGTCTGACTAACTCACCCTCAAAGATCCAGATGAACACAAATATAAATGAATGAATACAATGAGGCATGGAAGCCATGGATGGATAGCGCACTGAAGAAAATTAACGTAGTATGATAGCAATAAATCAAAAGACATATAGATCAAGGTGAGTGGGTGAATATTGTATATTGTGATGTTCCATAGCATTGTTGATTTGACAACCAACAGGGTCCTGGAGGTTAAATTAATTTCAGGACATAGAAAATTAAAAATCTTATCACATGGCAAACAGAAAGCAATCTAAAGCAAACCAAGCCAAAGAAAACAAACTTTACAAGAACAACTCAGTTTGGCTTCTTATAAACCACTATATATTCATACAAATTAAAGCAAGAATTAACCCATTCAGACCCAATGGGCATCATTTTCATTTATGTATTTTATTTGGTGCCACCTTAGTACATATATTAATGTCATGCCATGTCACAAGATATGTCATAATTACCCAGGTTCATATAGCAGACAACATAAAAGTAACTACTAGGTTTTTTGCTAGTTAAAATTTCAAATTTCATTTGTTAACTCTATTAGTTAACATAAACAATGTAAATTACTTCTAAAGCATTTATTAGGCTTACTAAATTGTAATTTCAACATTTAGCCTACTAATACATTATTAAAACTAAAGTGGTGTCTGTTAATTCTACTTAATGGACTTGAGCTAACATTGAACCGTTGTATTTTTATAAAATAACGGTAACAAAGATTAAGAAATACTATAACAAATGCTCAATGCAAAATTGCTTATTGTTAGTAAAACACACATTAACTAATGGGAACTTACTGTCAAAAATGTCCCCAATTTCCCTATAGAAAAACAATTAAAACATGAAAAGTACAATAATTTAGCTTTTTTTTCCTGTATCGGTAACACTTAGCTAAGGTTAGTTAAGTAATATTACCTAACAATTAGTAGTACTTATTAATCTTTGTTTACATTAGGCTAATGAGTAAAAAATTAGACTGTATATTGTTAGTTCAGTGCTAGTTCGGGTTCATGTCTCTCTAATGTTAATGTTGTACAACTTTAATTTTAATCACGTATTAGTAAATGCTGAGATTAACTTAGCTCAGATTAATAAATGCTTTAGAAATATTGTTCATTAGCTAGTTCATGTTAACTAATGTAGTTATCTTATGTTAGCAAATGAAAAAAAGTGTTACCATTGTAACACATGTATTTCGTTTTCTTTATTAACTTATCAAACCCATGTGTACAGTTATCTGGACGTTGCTACTGTTCATAACCAGTGTCCATTGTAATGGACACAGAAATAACTATTACATTAATCTGAATCATATAAAATAATGTATAATAATACATTTCACAGCATGTCTGAAATTAAAGTATAGATAATGCATTGTTACATTTGTTATCATGTGTCTGTGTGAACGTAATTCAGGTGTTAACGGGTTAAAAGCAACAAAGGGCGTGAATTCAGATAATAATAATCTTAATATCTAAGTGAAATTCATTATTCTTCAGTCAGAACTGTTAACACATTTACTGTTACTGATGTGAACTCCTCCATTCATCCTACATCACAACAGGGCGTGAGTTCACCGTCTATTTAACTTCACATTTCATTGCGATTAAAGTCTTGTCTTAAACGCTGTTATATGTTTAATAAGCGTTGTATTGCAGCCTACACGTATTTGTTTTACCTTACTCTTCTTCTTTAACCGTAGCCCAATATTTTCTTGTCGAACAGTTTTTTTTTCAGTTTACAAACACAGGAAACGTTACCGGAAGTGCTCTCTGGGGAGAGCGCGCGTCACGTGCTCACCACACTGGCAAACGATTACAAGCTTCCGGTGTAAATAAAGTCCACGAGCGTTATGAAGAAATGTATTTTATTAATATGTTAAATGTTGAGCTACTTGCGAAATTACTTTGTAAACGGGAAAACATATTTTATATTCTTTATAAAACAAACGTTCCTGTGACAAATATTGGTGTTTTAAATGTACAAATCACAAAGGAAAATATTCAGCCTATCATATATTGACCTACATATGACCTATATACCCATATATTATGCTAAACAAAATGACAGTAACAAATTATAATTAGTCACTATATTATATAATCATCTGAATTTTAAAATATCATTAAATTCTGGACAGCAAAACAAATCAAATAAAATCACTAAAATAAAAATCTTCTGCATACCTTAATGTAAATCTACTTTTTGGAGCAGCACACATAAAAATCACCCTATTATCTGACAGATATCACTGAAGTGAGTGTCCTAACACATCACACATTTTCTGTGACAGCCCTAGGCTCTGAAGAGGGGACCGGCCCAAGCTTTAGCCAATCAGAAATGCTTTCCGCCAGTAAATCATTTCGCCAATTCAGGTTTGCAGACGTAGTTTCGACAGCGGCTCTCAAACCTGGTCCTGGAGGCCCCTGTACTGCACATTTTGGATGTCAATCTTATTTAACACACCTGATCTATATCGTCAGCGGACGGCCCTAAGACCTGAATTAGGTGTGCCAAATGTAATAAATACTTACATTATCAATCAAAAGTTTGGAATAATTCAGTTTTGTTCATGTTTATGAAATAAGTCTCTTATGCTCACCAAGGCTGCATTTATTTGTCCAAACTACAGTAAAAACAGTAATATTGTAAAAAATTATTACAAATTAAAATAACATGGGATTCAAAGCTGGTTACTGAAAATGTGACATCATTAGGGTCACATGATCCTCAGAAATCATTCTAATATGGTGATTTGCTGCTCAAGAAACATTTATTATTACTATCAATGTTGAAAACTGCTTTAGTGAATAAAAAATTCAAAAGAACAGCATTTATTTAAAATAGAAATATTTGTAACATTATTTAAACTCGTCAAGTTTGATAAAATAAATGCCCTTGCTGAATCGTTTTTTTTTTTTAATTCTTAATGGAAGTGTATCAGGTTTCACAATAATATTAAGCAGTAAAAACTGCTTTCAGACATTGATAATAAAAAATAAATAAAAGAAATGTTTCTTGAGCAGCAAATCAGGATATTTGAATGATTTCTGAAGGATCATGTGACACTGAAGACTAGAGTAATGATGCTGAAAATGCAGCTTAAATCACATTAAAGTAGAAAGAAATATAATTTTAAATTGTAATAATATTTCACAATGTTGTTTTTACTGCATTTTGATCAAAGAAATGGGGCCATGAAGAGCATAACGATGAAGGGCATAATTAGAACTATTATTCCAAACTTAGTGTAGAGTTACATGGTAGTGTATGTGGGCCAGAATCTATGAGATTCATTCACGTTATGACCTCAGTAGATGCAAACATTTTTGCATGCCTTGTCATTGAAGTCAGTATTATGCACTATTTATAAGTCAGAAAGAGTTTTGGCAACCATTAGATAATCGCAAATTAAAAAGTGACAAATGAGAGGGGATAATGGTAGACCATTCATATTCAAACTAATTACAGGTCCTTCCCTAGTCTCTCCATCTCATCGAGAGAAGAAATCCATGTCCTTGGTGGTCAGCTGAGGTGAAAGAACAACCATACGGAAGAAGTTGACGTGTTCATCCATGGGCTGGTATCCCACCATCATTGTTCCACGCTTCATCATTCGCTCTTTGATGACTGGCGCCACCTGATGGTGTACATTGAAAATGACATGCAATAATTCAATGTGTAATAATTCAATTCTGTGCTACATCAACAATCAAGCGAAGCTGACCTTTGATAGCCTTTCCTGGTAATCCACACTGTTCTCCTTCCCTCTCAGACTGGGTGGAATGAACCAAAAGCAAACGTTCACAAAATGCCCCTATTGGGAAAAAAACACCATTGAGAAATATATAAACATGAATTATATTTACATAAACATAAGAATACTGTTTTAGGTTTGTGTGCAGTGCAACACTGTACCTTACAGACCAGCTGGAAATTGTCCCTTTTCTCAATTTCTTCAACTAAATACCTGGTGGAAATATAAATAATATATTAAATACATAAAAATATATTACATTTTTACTGTTCAGTGGTTTTAAGGTTCAGTGCCAGTACTTTTTATTTTTGTTTTTAAAATATTGTACAAATATATTACATTTTTATTAAAAGGTTCAGTGTAAGTACTTTTTATTTTTTGAAATATTGCAAAAATATTACATTTTTACAGTTTTATTAAAAGGTTCAGTGTCAGTACTTTTTATTTAGTTTTTTAAAATATTGTAAAAATATATTACATTTTTACAGTTTTATTAAAAGGTTCAGTGTTGGTACTTTTTTTGGGGGTTTTAAAATATTGTACAAATATATTACATTTTTATTAAAAGATTAGGTGTAGTACTTTATTTTATATTTTAAATATTGTAAAAATATATAACATTTTTACAGTTTTATTAAAAGGTTCAGTGCCAGTAATTTGTATTTTAGTTTTTAAAATATTGTGAATATATATTAGATTTTTACAGTTTTATTAAAAGGTTAAGTGTTCAGAACTTTTTATTTTAGCTTTTTAAATATTGTAAAAATATATTACATTTTTACAGTTTTATTAAAAGTTTCAGTGTCAGTACTTTTTATTTTATTTTTTTAAATATTGTAAAAATATATTAAATTTTTACAGTTTTAATAAAAGTTTCAGTGTCAGTGCTTTTTATTTTATTTTTTAAAATATGCTTTTATTTTATTTTATTCAAAGGTTTCCAATTCAAATAAATGCTGTTGTTTTTGAACTTATATTCATAAAAAAAATACTGAATTTTTTTCTTTGAAAAAAATGCTAAGCAGCACAACTGTTTTCAACATTGATAATAATATTTTTTTTTTTTGTGCAGCAAATCAGAATATCAGAATGATTTCTGAAGGATCATGTGATACTGAAGACTGGAGGAATGATGCTGAAGATTTAGCTTAAATACAGGAATAAATGACACTTTTGAATATATATATTTTTAAAACCGTAATAATACATTTCTAAATATAACGGTTTAGTACTGTATTTTTGATTCAAATAAGTGCAGCTTTTGGGAGCATTTTTGTGAGTCTTCTTTCAAATGATTAAAAAAAATCTTACCAACCCTAACCTATTTAATGGTATTGTATTTATTAATAATATATTGAAATGCATTTAATAATAGTTGTGTTCCACAATATGCAACATAAAAAAAAAGATTGATGATGTATTGTTCAACAACAACAACATCCAAACGATGCAATCAAATACCTTGCGAGGGCAAAGGCCTTATCCACTCGCTCTGAAAGACCAGTGCGTTCCTATTGCCTTCCACATCAACCAGAGCTTCAAACAATCCACCCTTCCGGCCACACTGGATGGATTTGTCTCCGTGTCTAAACTTGAATCGTAGAACTTGTCTTGCTGGAACAAGTAGGTTGCTTTTGCACTGTGACAGTGCATCAGTAAATCCTACAGATTGAGACACAGTGGAGAAAATGAGTGCACGGCACTTTAAAATATGCATTTGTGGGTTTAGTAATAAATAATCTTCTTTAATTTTTGACTAATTAGCAAAAACATTGCATGCATTGACTCGCATGTGCATACAGGTAAAAAATGTGCTTGCTACATTCCACAAGCTTTCATACCGTGGTATCTCTGAACAAAACCGCAGAGCACTGCAAACCCGTTAAAAGCATTTTGTGAGGGTTCCAAGTCACGGAATTTGCTCTGAGTGTTAAAAAAAGAGAAATATTAAATGATTCATTCAGGCCATTTCTCTATTCAAAGCACATTTTTCCATCAGCTCAGAGTGTGCAGAGCTCAAACCTTTCTAGTCCTGCAACAAGATGTCTGTGTTTTTTGAAAACAACACGCTTCCTCCCCAAGCGGCCTGTAAAGGACAGAGATACAGATTGTAACAGTTGGGAGAAATGCTATGAGAATATTTTAAGTGCAAACAACTGGATACCACATGCATATAGATGTGTTGCACAATGATGTTGCATAAGGTAACCGGCGCTGCACTTACGTCGACGTGCATCCACATGCCGTTTCTTTCACTTATGTCAGCAATGTGGTTCAGAGGATCAAAGGCGCCCTGCACTGTGGTACCCGCTGTGGCATTAACAAAAAATGGAACAGCATCCTGAAGGAAACATTAGACACAAACACTGTTAACCTTTGACTCTGATTTTTAAAGTAATAGTTCATGCAAACATTTAAAAGCCATTTCCAAGCCTGTTTGACTTGTTTTCTTTCACAGAACTGTTTTGCGTAACGTTCATGCTGCTGGTTGTCATTTATAAAGAAGGCAGACATGTATTTAGGGATCTTCCTCAAAAAGCTCAAATGTCTTCAGACGACTTTATGGTTTGAAGCTAAAGCCTATAATCCCAGCGCAAGCAGCCGCCGCCTCATTTGCTGACCATTCAAATGGGAAACACACAAGTTGAGGAACAGCTATGTTTGTGCACAGCAGGGTAGATTCAGAGATTTTATTTGTCACATACACGGTTATACAGAATGTACAACCTGCAGTGAAATGTAAAATAGGATCCACTCCAAGATAGTGCAATATTATAGAAAAAAATACTAAACATAAATTAGAAATTTGAATAAATAAAGATAAAATTTATATTATAATATAACTCTATAATGGTAAAAAAAATGGTTACATAATGGCAAAATGACAGTTACAAAATGGTTACATAGCAGCAGTATAAAGTGCCAAAAAAAAGTGCAAAAAATAATATAATAATCAATAATCCAGAGTACAATAATCAATAATCCAGGGTAAGTGAAATGTGAAAAATAATCCTATTTATTATAAATCAAACAGCTTATCCATAAATCTTGTGGAATAACACTAACTCACTTCATGCAAAAGAACAGCTTGGACGTTCAGCAAAACACTTCCTTTTTAAAATTCACGGAAAGTAGAAGGAATGATATAGAGATACTAATATAGTGAACTATGTTCTCAATTATGCACAATATTTCAGTTAACCATAATAATTCATTTTAGTATAATATACACTACCGTTTGGCGATTCTAAAGGTATTTTAATACGGTTTTACTTAGAAAGGCATTAATCATATTAGAATGATATTTGAAGGATCATGTGACACTGAAGACTGCAGTAATGGTGCTGAAAATTGAGCTTTGCATCACAGGAATAAATTACATTTTAACATATATTAAAATAGAAAAGTGTGGTTCCACTTTATTTCGATAGTCCACTTTAGACATTAGTAACTTTTCAACTACATGTCAACTAACTCTCATTAGGGTATTAGTAGACTGTAGTAGACCTAGTAGTTTATGATTAGGTGAATTAAGTTAGATGTCTAAGTTGTCATAGTTACTTATAGTCAGTAGAATGTCTGTTGGAGGACCAACACAATTAAGTGTTAGCAAATATTAACAGACAGTCTACTAATACTCTAATAACAGTTAGTTGATATATAGTTGCAAAGTTACTTATAGTTAGTAGATGTCTAAAGTGGACTATCAAAATAAAGTGTTACCGAAAGGGTTTATTTTAAGTAAATTGTAATAATATTTCTGTCTTTTTTTATCATATAAAAGCAGCTAATAATTTAATTTACCATATAAATTTAAATATTTACTTGTGATTTTGCCTGCAGGATTTTAGCCTCCAGGTCCTCTGGTATCATGCTGCCACTGTGGTGAAACAAAGAAACTTTCTTAAAGGGATAGTTCACTTTGAAATTAATATTTGGTATGTTTTATCTTACCTCAAGGGCATCCAAGATGTAGGTGTCTTTGTTTCCGCAGTATTTTCAATTTTGATATTTTTAGGTCAAATCGTTTGTATCTGATCAGTCGTATAATGGAGGTCTATGGTCACCACCCCAAAGAGCATGCACAGAGAAGTCCAGAATAAACATAAATTAATGACTCGAAAATGTGAGTACACATTGGTGGCCTAAGACATGAAACGAGCGGTTTGTGTGAGAAAACGAACAGTATTTATATTGTTTTTACCTTTTGGTAAAAACGATATAATACTGTTCGTTTTCTCACACAAACAGTTTCTCTCACATACCTTTGGTAAAAACGATATAAATACTGTTTGTTTTCGCACACAAACCGCTCGCTTCGTGTCCTAGGCCATCAATGTGTACTTACATTAACGAGTCATTGAATCATGTTTAATTTGGACTTCTCTGTGCATGCTCTTTGAGGTGGTGACCATAGACCGCCATTATATGACTCAGACAGGTTTAACCTAAAAATATCAAAATTGAAACTACTGTGGAAAACAAAGACACTAACATCTTGGATGCCCTTGAGGTAAGCTAAAATATACCAAAAAATGATTTCAAAGAGAACTATCCCTTTAACAATTTAAAGTGAACCATTGGTTTTCCCAAATATGCCAGAGATAAGAACCCGTACCTCTCGTCCACTTGTACAATGAAAACATTTTCCGTTCCGATACCAAGAAAAGCAGCAGCTTTTTTCATGGAGTAATGACTCTAAGAAAGAAAAACAAAATATATTAAACAATACTGCTTTATATGAATTCTAAGATTAGAATAAGTAACTCTTGTCTTTTTACCTGTCGTGATGTAAATAGAGCCATCCGTGGTGTGGCCCACAAGCCTTTGGTCTTCACTTGAGGGAAGGCCCAGTATCGTGCGGCGTTCATGGCATACATGTTAGAAATGGAACCACCGGGACAAAATATCCCATCTCCTTCTGACCACCCAATCAGAGAGCGGAGCTTACAGAGCACTTCCTCCTCCATCAGGACGAACACCGGAGCCACTTCATAGGTGTATCTGTAACAACTTCACACTGAGTATGTTGCGTATTGGTCAGGCATGATATGCACATGCATTTGTATTAGTACTATTTTAGTATCATTAATATACTATTAATTAAGATTTAATATACTATTAATGCTGTTGGTTATTACTGAAAACGATCTGCAAGTATCATAGATGTACATTTGTTGATTGCAGAGCTTATTTTTTGCGATAATCCAAAAACCTATTAAAAAAACCTATTGGTTTTTTGTCGAGGGAACCAGTGTGATGCTAACTGCTGATTGGCTACAAATTTTCATCATCCCCGCACCACTCTAAAGTTTTATGTTCCCCTAAGAAACTTTGCATTCACATGCAAACACAAAATTTGCTAGAAAATGCAAAAGCATTGACATTTAATGTTGTCCATCACAATTGCATTTAGCAGAGTATAAAAAAATATATTATATAGATATATGTCCTATTATATGCATGTGTGTGTGTATAGATTAATCGATTTGACAGCACTGATAAATGGTTTTAGATAACACTGTTCGCATTATCTCAAAATTCCAGACCCTAATTACATCAATCTCTTATCAATACACTTTTAGATCAGTCTGTATGATTATGTGGCTTCATGCTGTTGTCAAATTGTGTCATCTGATAACTTCAAGTGCTCTGATAAGTTACTTATTACAACAGGGTTTAATGGATCACTTTAGCAACAGTGTAACAGTTTACTGGAAGTTTAACACTGATGCGCTCCTCCGTTAATAAAACGCCATATAGACTCATTTACAACTCTCTCCTGAGATCCTACGATGGCACTTTCACTGTAACATATTAACATGAACACGTACTGGCTGGTGTTGAGGGTTTCGGTGAGGAGCCGTCCTGTCAATGCATGGTAGTCCACCCCAGCAAACAGCTGATTGAAGAACAGAGGATGACCTGTGAAGGGGAGAGGCTTTGGATCAGGATGTATGTTACCACATATTCAAGATTTGGGAGGAATAAATGTAAACATTTCAGAATAAACCACTGAAAAACGCATGCAGGACGACAGCTAATATGAATAAATAGGGGGAAGGAGATTCACAACATATGCAACCTACAGGTTTTAACGCTGTATCTCGCCACATCTCGGACCCTCTGCAATAACTGCTTGTGAGATTCTCCATTTTCTCTGAGTTCGAGGTCCAGAAGAGCTCTCAGTTGATCTGGATCTTTCCACTCACACACCTGTGAATACACGCAGTTCTTAAGGTTCTTAAAGGTTCACCCAAAAATATTTTTCAGTTTTTTTCATACTATGGGGTCCATCAACTATTTGGTTACCCATATTCTTCAAAATATCTCCTTTTGTGTAAGCAGAAGAAAGAAATTCATACAGGCTTGCAACAACATGAGGGTGAGTAAGTGTCAAGTGATGACAGAGTTAACTATCCCCATAAACAAGACTATTAACATCTCATAAGACACAATTTAAGATACGAACACACAGAAATTGTTAAATGAAATGATATACTCTTTAAAAGACAACCTTCTCCTTCAAGTCAGTTCCTTTGTTAAGGATCTCCTCCATAATCACTTTGAAAGCCTCAGTAAGGAACAGCTTCCCATCCGACTCGGACATGTCTGAATTCTTCCAGGTGGGCATGGCCATTCGTATATGCTGTGAAATACATTTAAAAGGTATATCCATCACAAAATAAAACAATTTATGCTTTAATCAAATATTATATATGGGTATTACAATTTTACAAACCCTATATATATATATATATATATACACATATATTTAATGTAATTTCTGTCATAATGTATTTTGATTTTTTTTTAAATTTGTTGTGGCACAACAATTTTACAAATAAAGCAAATGTTTAAATACTGCAAAACAATGTGTAAAGCATTCAATAAAAAGTGACAAAATATATTTAAATACAATGAAAAACATTTTACAAGCATTTTTCTTCAATTCAATTTTACAAAAAATGTTTTTACATTTCCTCATTTTATTTTTTTTAATTATTACATTTATTATATTATAAATAGTATATTGTTTGTATCTAACTTTTATTGTTTTTTATTGTTATATAACTAATAACAATATATATAACTTATATATATATATATATATATATATATACTAGTTATATAACTATAATTTTTTTTAATAGAAGGATTTTGCTCTTTAAAAATATTTTTTGTAGTATTTCAAGTAGCAGTATTTCAAACGCACCTGTTCTTCCCACTTCTGATCAACTTCTATTGGCTATTTGCGGTTGCCAAGGCAGCGCCGCGACTCTGCGCATAGTTGCTAGACTCATGACTAGACTGCATTAAATATAAATGGAAGAATCGATACACTGCTTCAACTAGCACTTCCGGTAACCAATTCTACTGTGATAAATGTCTATTGATTTGCACATCCAGTCAGGAAAAGAATCAGTTCACAATAGACGTTAAAATCGTTAAAATGTTGCCGAAGTGTTATCGAAAATTTCGTACTTCCGACTTGTAAAAAGTCGTGATTACGAGATGATTGCATTCAAATTTTGTCTTCAGAGGGGTTAATTTAAATTTTTTCAAAACTAGGAAACTAGTATTTACGATAGCACGTGAATGCAGCATTATTTCCCATTGTGCAATCGCGATATTCCATGAGAAAAACGTAATCGACGACCCAATTCTTTTCTTTTTTAATATGAAATATGACACCAAGTTAGCAAAATGGCTGTAAAAACATTTAAAGACAGAAATTTATAACTTTAATATGCAACTTTTTCAACTTTGTTAAGAAAAAAAACTAGCGGAATATTTTCTGCAGCCTTTTTCCTGTTTAGGAAGTTCTTGATTATCCTAATGTGGTCGACACGTTGCAATTCCTGCAACTTATGCAATAGTTTCTAAACAATGCATCATTCATCGACTGCTCACCATAATAACCTGCAACTTTTCCCCGCTTCTAATTATAATGAAACGTTTGCACGAGGACAGTTACATCATCAGCTTGCCTTGAAACGCACGATTCAGCAAAACTGAGAAATTACGTGATTTTAAAACAAACTTTATGCATGCATCCAAAACTAAACAATCCAACTTCTCACCTTTAGATGAACTCATTGTGATCTATCGTGTCCTTTCTGCACTTTGCACATGAAATTCTCCTGTAGCCTCACTTAAATCTGATGTGGTTCAGGATGCCTCGAGACCCTCGGTGGTTTAATGCAGGGTCCACCCTTCATATACGTGATGCACACGCCCGATTCGTCATTCAAGTGACATCCTATAATTGGATTAGAGTGATATGGGTGTCAACCAAAAAAAATCAATCTTTAACTTAAAAAGAAAAAATAGCTTTCTAAAGACTTAGGTGTGATAGGCTATCAGTTGCATGCTATTATTTGAGTAACATAATTATTCATGGCTTGTTTCATTTCTTCTTACCTTCTGCAAAACCACTGGTTGGTTTTATTGGCAGGGTCCTGCATCTCAGTTGATAGGGGGCCAGATATATTTACTGTGCTAAAACTAAACACAAGCAACCAATAAGAATGACCAGTACAGCAGCTTTACATGTTATATAATGACACACATTCATTTGGGTAATGTATGCTGAAAAAACAGGGGTACAACGTTCAACATCTTCCAAACTCTGGGTGTTGTTCTAAGTTCAAATGAGACTGAGTTTGCTGATGAAAGAAAGATATATCCCTCCACGTATGTTTGTCAGATTGCACAATGATCCCACACACACTCACTCACAAGAGAGGAATGGAATGTCACAGGGTTCAGAAAAAGACATCTGTTATCTTATAGAAAAAGTGTTTCCTGTGGAGTATTTGTGAATAGTTGTATGCACAATTTACATCTGTGTCATCAGCTCATACTCATTTTGAAAAAAAAAAGGAATTGGAAATGAAATTTAAATCAACCTCATGAAAAAGTTCATTACAATTCCATCTAGTTTTTAATGTTTTGTCCGTACAAAAGAAACCTTACACGATCCAGGGTTAACTAAAACTTGTACAATCAAAGCTGAATTTAAAGAAGTAAATGAGATACAATGAGTCTGAGGAACAGATGATAGAGATTCATCAAAAAAAAAACTCTCCAGGAGCCAGATTTTATAGCTTATAAAACAATAAACGCAATACCGTAAATCTGACAAATATCTTAATTGCACAATAAAACAGGCTATAAAACAACAACAAAAAAGAACCTCAAACTCTTTCATTATAATGAATCATTTGTTCTCTTTATTTATATTTACTTCAAACTAACCCAACACCAGAAGCTTGTTCATTTATAAACAGAAATGTTTTTTTTTCTATCATATGATTTTTATAATCTATCAAATAAAAAAAGATTCCCTGAAGTCTGCCAGGACTGGACTAGACGCTGTTTAATGAGTGGCCTGTGCAATGGAATTGTACAAAGCTCCGCCTCCAATCCTATCACCTGCTTGGCATGCAAAACAAGGGTGAACAAGGGTGAAACACCAGGGTGAAAATGCATCAGGGTGAAATAACGTGATACTTGCCGAGAGAGCAAAGGTCGCTGTTGTGTTGCCAGATAGCGGCCTCTATTGGAACATAAATCTTTGTAAATTTCCATCATAAACATGAGTCTTCCTTATCTGTTCATGGAATCGGTTCAAGTTTTAAGACTTAGATAAAAGCTTTCACATTCATTTACCAAAAAAAAAAAAAACAAACAAAAAAGTAAACGTACAATTGCCTACAGTACAAATCAGGCTCATCTGATATTGTTATGTAAAGATTACTATATTCCAGAAAGCGCACACACACACAGGGATGTGCAATTTATAAGGTACGAATGGAACTTGATCTCAGCATGAAAAAAAGATAAACAGAAAAACAAATAAGTTCTAATAATGACATAAAAAAATAAAACAAACAAAATTCTAACATTTAATTCAGTCCTATCCCTTTAAAAAAATCATTTATGCATTACATTTTCAAAAAAATGTAAAAAAAAAAAGGCTTCAGAAAATTTTTTGAAATACCCGCATTTTAGCTTGTTGCGTTCACACGTTTCTAGGGTTGGGTCTGAAGAATAAAATTTGAATTGGAACCTGGACTAACTTTCCGTTTTACCCGGAATTGTTCAAAAGTAAAAATTTCGAATATTCAAAGTCCGCGACTGGAAGAAGAAACCGCTTAACAACACCAACAAAGAAGCGTCTACCGGAAGTGTAGGCATAACCGCACAAGCTCGAACATGAGTAGCTTACGTCGACGGTCCAAAGTGTGGCTTCACTTTTCTAAAAATAACGAAATCTCGGCAAAATGCAAAATTTGTGACAAAAGGAGTATTTGTGACAGAAGGAGTATTTCCTTCAGAAAGACCGCTGGTTAGCAAGGTTAGCTAAACTTTTTTGACCCTGCCTCTTAAAAGAATTGGAATTGAGAATCGTTCAGGAACCGTAATCGAAACAAGGAATCAAAATCAGAATCGTTCAAATTCAAACGATACCCAACCCTACACGCTTCCCTATTATTTCTAGCTTTTAACTGACCTCAAACACAAATAAACAGTGAAATAAAGCTGCTCTAAGCAATGTCGCACATTTTTTAGGCCGAACCATTTTTTGTCACACACAGCAAAACATCTACTCACTATCCGCTAGCTGCCTGTCCCCTGAACACACTGTATAAAGCATGTAAGTCTATGTAGACACCCCAGGCTCCACAAACGACAACAAAAACAAACTGGGCCAACCCGCACCACGTAACATATCAAACAGTGTTCCGGCCAATAACCAACAAGAATGATTTGGGTTAGGAGGGTAAGTGCGCATACAATAGAGTGCCGAAGTTACGACGTCACACTGTAGGCCAAAAGCGGAAGTGAGCTAGCATTTTAGCAATACCGGTTCCCACGCTCTAAAGCCAATGGGATTTTTGAATGGGTTTTTGCTAAACCACCTGAAATAAGGTCTGTGGTGAACAAAGCCTCTAAATATTTTCACGTTTTGATCTAGGACATTGAACACACAGTTATAACCTGCTTGTAGTTTTTGAAACTTTATTGTGTCTGCTTGTGTTTTTTAAACACTTTAATAGGCTTCAAAATGTATACATTTTGGATTGACTTGTAAAGATTATCTTGATAGACTAAATGTGTGAGGGTCACTAGTCTTTGTTGAACACAGATCTTATTTTTGCGATTTCCAAAAGTCTATGGAGGAAATGCATAGCTTTTCGAATCGAGGGAACCCATGTGACGCTTGCTTCCGAGTTGTCCTACAAAGTGATGTCATCACGGACGGGATGAGGAGGAGGGGGACGAGCTAGCCTCCGCTTTGTTTGACAATACTTCGAACGTCAACAATCGCTTAGAGCACCTTCAAGTAAACATTATATATAACTGAATAGCAGTTATAGCTCCCTCTAGTGGTATGCCTGCGTATCAACATATGCAAAGTGCTTCATAAATGCAGTCCTCTCTGTGGGCTCAGTTGTTTTCCATCAGGAAGTTGATATTTCGTGGGTCTACGCCAATGTCCTCTTGGGTTAGGAGGGAATAGAGACGTGCTGCTGTGGCTTGGTCCCTCTCACGGATGCTCCATTTGCGCAGCATGGCGAAAACCCGCTCTTGGTGTAGTTTGTTATCCTCCTCTATCTGCTGAAGAGTGGGGGTGTTCATACCTAGTGCCATTATGCCCACCTGCCTCCAGCTGCTCCCAATGTAGCCGGCAACCTTCATCATCTCCTTCTCACTCACCATCCTGGACTCTGAGGAAAAACAATGTTACGTAATGCAGCTGTGCTAACATGAAGCTGAACAGAAAATGCAAAGCAGATGTGACTCACTGATTATAGACGGCTTCTCCTGTAGGACGTCGTTTCCCAACACCTCATACCTTCGTTTGGCTGTTGTCTCTAATAAACCAACATTATTTTCAAATTACAAATGGATTGTGCATGAAGGCAATAGGTTGAACGGCCATTTTGTACACCATTAAAGGAAATATATGAAGAGTTCAGATGCAAAAGCCTCTAAGTGCCATTTGAAATTTTCTTCTAAAATGATCATTTTTATCAAGCTTGTATATTTAAGTTCAGTAATTTCACTTAAATGACAATTAAAAGGTAATCTTCATTGCCATTTAAGTGAAATTACTGAACTTAAATATACAAGCTTGATAAAATTATCATTTTAGAAGAAAATTTCAAATGGCACTTAGAGGCTTTTGCATCTGAACTCTTCATATATATATATATATATATATTGTAATAAAAAAAAGAGTTCTAATGGGACCCTTAAGGCTTGTTCACACCAAGAACGATAACTATATTAGCGTCCACACGAACACACATTACCGTTACAGTTTTGTTGTCTGCCACTTTAAATCCTCGAGCTCTTTACAGCAGGATGGATTCTGATTGGCTGTCAATGTTTTTATCTTTCATCAGCTGGAAAATATGGTTTTGAAAGTGATTCCAACTATATTATTTCAACTATATTATCATTATAGTTGTGATGCTATTCGTTTACATTTAGAACGATTTTTAGAACTATGTTTATCAATAGTTATCGTCCTTGGTGGGAATGGGCCTTTATTATTTGCATCTTATTATTTGCATTAATTTATTTTAATGACAATTAAGTTAATTTTAACCCCCAGCTTTCAATAATGTAATGCAAAGTTGTGCAGAGTTTAAACCTCATAACTATAACACAAAAATATATGTTATCATTCTCCTCAAGAGTATTTATATATTATGATAACATTTATTTCATTAAAAATAATTTTCAAAAATCATCGCAAGACTGTATTTTTTACTATATCACAGACAAAATGAATGAAAAACATTACAAATTAAAAAGAAAACACTCTCTATTTATTTCAGTCTTTCTGTTCAATTTTTATTACTTTTATGTGAATCTGTTTTTTTTTTTACTTTTTAAGTTTTCCTTTAAAAAAAAGTGTAGTTACAAATTATCTGCTGAAATTCTAAATAAAAACTTTTTTAATTACTAGACAAGTTACAGTAATTCTTAATTTCTTCATGGTTTATAAGAGATCATACCTGTGTTAATTGGTGTCTTGCGTTTGTTGATGTGCATTTTTTTAAGGAATTGCAGTTCAGGAAATGTCTCTTGCATGTCTTGTGTTTTCAGCAATTTGAGGAAAGTCAGAGCACACTTGTTGTCTTTGTGCATCACATAATCCAGGATGTCCCGTACCTGCTTTGAACGTGTGTCAATGTCTTTGATGTTGTTGTACTCATTATTGGACAGAATGCCTCTGGCATGGCAATGCTGAAGCAGGAAGTCTGTATCTCCCATCAGGGCCTGCAGGAGAACCAGCTTGTGTTTCTGAATGAGCTTGGTGCCATCTACTGGTCCATCCATTGCCTCTTGTGTTTGGTCAATGACCTGAAATCCTGGGTTTGACACTGGTTTTGAAAACGAAGATTAAGGCTGTAACAAAACCAGAAATTAAATTGTTAAAAACAAACAAACGTACATAAAAATAAATAACCACAACACTTTAACTAAAGCAAATGATTTGATATCCTTTTAGCATTTTAACAAATACTGGTTAATCAATATCTGTTGTTGTTTTTTTCTTAAAAACAACTCAATTATGATATCTGTTACTTTTAAAAGTAACTCATTACAATATTGGAACTCCCTTAAAAAGTGACTAAGGGAGTTTTCAACTAAAAACGTTTTATGCGTTTTGGCTGTTCATTTGCACGACAATGGCATTTTGGGGGCCTGAAAACACAAAGTTCTGAAAAAGGGTTTGAAAACAATACCGTTCTCTGTGTAAACTACAAAAACGAGAATTTATGAAAACAGTGACGTCATGCGCATGCATATTACATGTTTCTTTACAAAGTCACATCGCCAACTACTGGCCTGGCATGAATAATACAGTGGATTGCTTTGACAATGGTGACAACGCTATGCGGAAAACACGGAGGGAACACTCTTCCTAAATATAAATAATAACAAAGAAAATAAAACACAATGTGATGTTTATCTAAAGTATTTTTTTATTATTAGTATGGTTGAATTGGATCATAAAAGGTCAGCAGCAAATACGTTGTTTAATAAAGTGAGATTAAATACATAAAGTCATTTTTTTTATTTACCACACTTAATCATTGCAGGTTTGCGTAAAAATCTGAGTTAGCATACCGTTTTTATTCATTTTGAGGGACACTGAATCTGTTTTTGAGCAAGTGCGATGAGTAAATGCATGTTAACATTTAGTCTAGAACTACAATAACCATCATGTTCACACACAACGCCTCTGCACACACACCGGATTTCTCACAGGATAGGCAAGCTGTCAGTCAATAAATGGGAAAACAATGTAACTTGTGTTACTTATTTGAAAAAGGTAACTCAGTTACTTGAGAAAGTAATCTGATTACACAACTTATAATGCACTACACCCAACACTGATCTGTCCATACATTTATTTAAAAAAATATATAATTTATTCTCCATATGGTTCTTACCTCATTTTTACCTATATGAAACACTGTACAATTCTGAACTAAAGGACTTGATAGATAGGATAGGAGAATATTTTATTGATATCCTTAGGGGAAATTGAGACATTGCACTAATAGACATAAAAAAATAAAATAACTATTAATAAAATAAAATACAATAATATAGTGAAATATGAAACAGATAAAATATAGCATATATTGTGTAATAAAATACTTGGTGTTGTGGCAAGAAGCAGCAATGTAATAACAGTGTGTTTATCTTTCATCACCAGTCCGTCCCTCCCATTGACAAGTTGTTTTTACCGCACAGTTATAACTTTCAGGTTATGAAGAACATATAGCTTATAGATTTCAATGCTAAATGCAGGTGATGATTACACATTAAATCGAATAATAATAATGCAATATTATTGTTGGTGTATGTGTGAATGGCGCATCTCCCTTTGCATGATCTGTAGGTAGGGGACTTCCAGTTTAGTGCTTCACTTTCACAGCAGCGTCATCTTTGTTTACTTTCAATAAACGAAGATGGCGCACGTTTTATTAAATAATAGAGCTTTTGTTTCCTCGGGAACAATAGAATAGACTAAATTGCCACATTCACATGTGCATTTCGATTATAAACAGCTTGCAAACACTCGCATCATTAGAGAAGAAGAAAAAAACGCGCGAAAAAACGGAAAAGAACAAAGATACTCATTTCATCAAATGATGCAGCACGCGCGTTCAGTTCCGATCTACTTCCGTTTAAAAATAAAACAGCGTTATTGTTACGGGTTGCAATTTTTGCGTTCGGTCAAGTTGTTTTCATGTTATCTGTTATTGTAGCATAGAAACTGAAAGTTTAAAATTCAGCGCTTTTTTCATCTACACAGAGAAACAGAAATCACCAAAGGGTACTCTACACACATTAATGAAATAACATTTCTAAAATCAATAAGCACTAAAGTCAGTTTTGTTTACCTCAGTTTGGCGGAGGAAAACGATGTCTCATCCACCCTTCATCCGCATGTAATATGACATTGATGAAACATCCACTGCTGATGACGCCGCCTTCTGGACAGGCATTGTTATTTATTTACCTACAGCTAATGCTATTTCTGCATGCAAACTTTCACTATCAACAACTCAAGTGCCCCTTCTTTTTTATTCTAATTAATTCTATTCTACAGATTTGACATACTGAACTTAAAGTTTCCCTGAATTTGTGATTCACCCACTTTAAAAATGAGTCATGAATGGGAGTGTGATGAAACATCTACACCTCTTCACTCTAGTCTATCTAGCCTAAGGGAAGTGAACATAATAAACTGCTGAGACAGAAATAATGAACTGCAAAATTATGAAGAAATTTGTTCTCCAACTTCTCCAGTGGTGATTGCAAATACGGTATCACTGACTCAGATATGTTTTGTTCATGTCTGACCTCTGACCTGGCACACTTTCTACCTATCATTTTAGATAAAAATAAATATTTTAGGCCTATTAGAAAGTAATACATATGTTCAGTATTTGACATTTATTACCTGAAATAGCACTAGCAGAGGAAATAAAAAGAGATGATAATAACCATATATATATATATATATATTTATATAAAAATGTGTGTGTGTATATATATATATATATATACATACTGTGTGTGTATATATATATATATATATATATATATATAAACATACATACACAGTATATATGACATTTGAACATATATATATATATATATATATATATATATATATATATATATATATATGAACAGTAATATATATATATATAGGATAGACATACACACATTTGAATATATATGTACACTAATATTTATATATAAGTATACAAAAGTTTGTGTTTACATAATATATGTGTGTTTACGGTGCATAATTATTTTCTATAAATAAATACACACACATGCATGTATATATTTAAGAAAAAATTATACACTGGACACATATATATTATGGAAACACAAACTTTTATTTTGGATGCAATTAATTGCGATTAATTGTTTGACAGTCCTAATATATAGGCCTATATATAAGTATATATGTATATATGATATAATATATATATATATATATATATATATATATATATATATATATATATACCTACACACATATACAGCTTATGCAATATGATTAAATAATATTAGCAATGTGCAGAAAGGTGTAATCTAACACTGTGGAATGTTGTGCCTTTTCTCCAGCAAGACTTCCATGTGACAGGGATTAATGAAAGTGATGGCTCCTCTGTGAGATGCCGTTGCTTTGTGTTCCCACAGTTTTTTGTCCATGATACATATGCAATCTAATGAGAAAGAACATTACATAAAAAATGTACAAGTGAATTATGCATTATTATTATTTATGTGAATTACACATTATTATTATTATTTATTTTTTACAATCTTTATTGTCCTAATGGCTTTTGATTTTTGTCTTTTGATTTTGGGGTGAAATACGAGCTGGACATGAAGGAGGGGACTTTTGCTCACTTCCAGGAATCCGGTGGGATTCCCAGACTGAGTAGAAGCCTTGTTGACTCACTTTGTCTGTTCTAGTGAGAGTCTGATGATGAATTGCTGAGCCTTGAAGTGGGAGGGGCATTACCTGCTAGGTGCAAAGCAGCTCTCCTCCCATTGGCTGAGAGGAGGCAGTATATTTCCTCACTCACTAACAATGTGAGAGTGAGCAGCAGAGCAGAGTGTTCAGAGCATTGAGAGGACAGCTAAAAACCTCTTTGGCACATCCACTGAAAGATTTAAAGGCTTGGAAGACTGCAAACTTAAGAGTATGTATGATTTGATTGTTTCATGGTCCTTTGTATTTGTTAATGCCTTCACAGGGCTTGTCGTTTTGCATTTTCAGGGCATGCTCTGTGGTTTTGTTTGTTTGAGCTGCTTCCCACTTTTCACTCTTTTCAATGATCTCACCAGCCTTATGTTTCTGAATGAGACTCTGGATTAGATGTTTCATTTATAAAAGGAAGCTTTCTTTTGAGTAACATGAAATGAAGAAGGGGAAAAAACTTAAAATGCCTGTCTTTCATTCTGGAATACATCAAGTTTTTTTTTTGTGTGTGTGTCAAAAAAACTTGAGAGCTTTAATATGTAGCTTAATAGTAAATATGCTGATTAGTGATCATCTAACAGAGTTTAATGAGCACATGTATTACTATGTATGCATCATTGCTTTATGGTCCCACTGTCATTGACATTTTAAAATAGGCCATTTCTACAGTGAAAAGTATTTTGACTAGGTTAACATTGCTTTTTGTGAGTTGAGGATAACTTCTGGGAGACTTGTCTATGCATGCTGAAGCGTTGATGTGACATGAGTGTGATGTTTCTGCTTCATTGACCATCTGAATGTTCTCCTGTCATTTAAACACAAGTGCGCAGCATTTGCTGAATGCAAATCAGTAATTGTGGGAAGGCCTCAACTTTAATTTGTTCACATTTAGGAAGTTTGTGGATGAGAAAGAGTGCATCATCTGCTGAGTCACATCCTAATGTCTCTATACAGCAGACAATCTCTTAGAGTAATACTAGCCTTTATTTGGTAACACTTTGACATGACTCTTTCCCAGACTATAGCAAGGAAGTAGTTGTGTTTAAGGTTTTATAGCTGTAAAGCGTGATGCATGAGTAATCTGAGGTAATCATGACTCGGTTACTGTCTCAGCAGGTTCACTGACGCTTCAGCTGATGCTTTTTCCTTGCATCACCACCCAAAACAAAGCCTGGCTCACCTGTAAAGGGTGGGAGGACATGCTTGAGAAAATGCTGGTTAATTGGAAGTAGTTTTACCACTGAAACCTAATCAGAACATTTCAGTCTATCATATTAAAGACATGGCTAAGGACAGGTTTATGGTTGCCCCCAAATTATCAGATTCCTATGAATTTTGCAAGAACCTTAACGGATGAGATCATGTGAGATAAGAATATTGCTCCACTGTTTCCTGTCATATTATATATAAGTCACAGCATGTCTGAATGATCAGGTGAGCGCCTTCAGGTGTTGTGCACTGGCGTCAGATGACTAATTCATTTCAGGAGTAATATGGGAAAACGTTTTCTTCCTGTTTCAAATGTTCCACATGTGTTTGGGGGGTTTCATGATGCATTTTATTTGTGCAATCGGTTGCCTTCAGAATAATTGGATGATTGTTATACATTTAGTGTAGTCCGAGCATTTGTACAGTTTAATGTCTGGTTCCAGGTTTTTATTCACATCTATTGGAATTTTGGATATGCATATTGTGATGGAATATTAAAAAAATACATGGGTACTGAAAAATTATATTTTCCATATTTGCAGTAGGGCTGTCAAACGATTAATCACGATTAATCGCATCCAAAATAAAAGTTTGTGTTTACATAATATATGTGGGTGCACTGTGTATAATTGTTTTGTATACATATATATAAATACCACACACATGCATGTATATTTAAGAAAAAATATATAAAATATTTATATTTATATATAATATAAATTATATATAAATCTATATACATGAAAATATTTCTTAAATATATACAAGCGCGTGTGTATATTTATATATATATATATATATATATATATATATATATATATAAATAATTATACACAGTGCACCCATATATATTATGTAAACACAAACTTTTATTTTGGATGTGATTAATCGTTTGACAGACCTAATTTGCAGTGAGGTTTATTGAATCTGTAAAGGTTGAATCCCCCTGGTTTGGTTTAATCAACAACAAAAAGCAAGCTGTTTTGTCTTAATTTTAATTATCGAAATGCCTCTGTCCTAACAGAAATCCTACGAAAGACGTCAAGATACCAAGATGGCAGCCAGTTCATTTCACCGTGGGCAATGGGCCTCACAGTCCTTGAGAGTTACGGCAAAGGAGCTTTCCATTGTTAGTGTGCGAGGCAAAACCACGGCCATTGCTGAGCGATTTTCCAAGTAAGCAAATTACACGATTTGCATATCTTAAGCTGTTCTCACTTGTCATTTAATCTTTCCTATTTGCTTTCACTTTAGCACCCCTCTTAGTGCTCTTTAAACAGTGTTTCACAACTTATTTAACGAGACACTTCTGTTTTAAATGCTGCCGTTTTGTTCTAAATTGGTTTATGATGTTCAAAGCTCTGCTCCAACATCATTGGGAGGTTTTTCCCTTTCTCTTCCTTCTTTTGTTCACCATGAAAGCGGGGTCAAATCTTTTAATGGAGTTAACAGCCAGACAAGAAGTCTGAGACCACTGATAAAAATTTATCCATTTTGTATTTTTAATGCAAATTAACACCACACTTAAGTACAAATTATATTTTCAACATGAAACTTTCAGTTCAGTTGCACAAATGTGCTGTATTTGAAAAATAGTGACGTAAAATTTTCTGAATCCTAAATGCAAGTTCCATATTGAATTCTCTCAGACATTGAAAGATGTTTGATTTACAGCTGAATGTCTGCTGCCCGACTCATTAGTCGCATCTTTGTTGGCTCTCAGTCAGTGTGTTTCCTGTGCAGAGGAATTTCTCCAAGCATCTGGAGTTTTTCCAGTGTATCTCCTGTCAGATTTTCTGATGTCTTTTCCAGGGTTCTGCCTCTGGCTTCCTCTATACACATACATCAATGACTTCCACATCCTCAAAACTGTAGATTTTCCAGCTGAATTAGTTAGCATCAAAGTGAAAGAGTAAACGATTATAATCTGATGATCACTGACCTTTGATAGATGTGGGCAAATCTAAATTCGTGTGTTTAGCATTTGTCTGTTTTAACCCTAAAACCGTATTCTGGACAAATGTGGGCAAAATAGTTTTGATTTTATTTTTAAAACATACTTCCCTTGATCTGAGAGGTACAAGACTTTGGCTACTTTTCTTAAGTTTGCCTCCTTAACACACACAATTTTTTGACTCAATTCAACAATGTTAATTGGGTGAAAAAACCCTCCTTAATCTTGTATTTGGGACAAAAATGGGCACCCATAGAAATGAATGGGAAAAACTGTAATTTAGAGCATTCTAAAATAAGCCAAAATAAGACACCAGGTGATCGCAAAGTTACTTCATCTTTAGGTTTTAGCTCTAAGAACTTTTTGGAATGATATTTTAATGTATTAAAAAAAACATAAAAATAAGCATAATTTACATAAAAAATATGGTACTTTTTGAAGTAAATAAATAAAAATAATACCCCCAAAATAAAAAAAACATGATAAATGGATAGACAAAACTTTATCGAAGACAGTGATATAACATTTATAATAAATAAGAATTAGGATCACACCTGAGTCCTCTGTGCCCACATTTGTCCACAATAACAGGATTAAGGGCTATAAAATGGATATGGTTTGAGGGCTACACGGTTCAACTGTTATTTTGCAGTATGCTATGATTATTGTCTTTATCTGTGTGTCTTTCCAGCGAACCGTCATTCAGAGCCAGAATCGGTATGCCCTGAGATTTCCTTTGAAAATCAGATTGAACTTCCTGCTTTTAGTGTTTGGGAATTTTCATAAAGTCCCTCCAACAGATGGTTGGTGTATCTGGAAGCCCTTCAGGCTAGCTTTCAGGTTTCCTTGTAACATGTCATAAAAATAAAACAAGAAGTGAAATCAAGACAGTCCAGTTGTTTGCACTGCTATATATGACCACTAGAGGCCACTGATGATCAGACGTGATCTTTTAGTTTTAATTTAGGCAGATAAAAGGCGATACAGCCTTTAAACTCGGAACAGTATTTATTGACTAGGTAAACATTGCTTTTTGTGAGTTGAGGATAACTTCTAGGAGACTTGTCTACGCATGCTGAAGTGTTGATGTGAGACCTGATGTTTCTGATTCAATGTTCTCCTGTCATTTAAACACAAGTGCGAACAGCATTTGCTGAATGGTTGAGTGTCTCCTCGAAGCAAATCAGTAATTGTGGAAAGCCGTCAGTTTAAATTTTTTGACTTTTAGATCATAAAATTAAAACGAATTAAAATCAAGACCGTTCAGTTGTTTGACCAGTAGAGGCCACCAATGATCAAAAGTGACCTTTTAGTTTTTAGGCAGATAAGATGTAGACTAGCATGATCCAAACAATAAAAACACCATCTGTCGATTGGCCAGATTGACATTACGGTGTTTAAAATGCACAGAAACTAGCTAATCTTAATTGATTACCAGAACAATTTTTCCACTATTTCTTTTCAGGTACCAGAAAGCAGTAGAAGAAACAAGTTCAGACAAGAAGAAAGTGAGTTCTCACCATCTTATTCATTCCATTGGTATAATGACTCCTCGTCTATCTGTCTCTCTATCTATCTGTCTGTATCTATCTATCTGTCCGTCTGTAATACTCTTGAGCTGCTGCTGCTGTTTAGACACACACGTTCAGTGTCCAGTCATCTTAATCCTTATTTAGAAGTCTTAATCTGCAGGTAATTCCCATGCGCTTTACATAACTGGTTCAGTCAATCTGTGCCCTCCTGAATGTGTAGTGTGTGTGTGTCTTCATAAATACTGAGAGGAAACTTCAGTGTTTGTCAGGATGGAGTTGCAGAAATGACGATGTGCTGGATGAAGGATGTAGGTATGAGATATTTGACTGGATTTGAAAGACAGCTGGTTCACATCATGTTTAGTTTCTGCATTTAAGTTTTGTTAAACTTGTTAAATGAAATGCTTTGATTTCTGCCCCATTGTGAGGGCCTTGCATTATGTTTTGGCAGACAGTTCAGAGTGTTTATGTCAGGCCTGGAATTTGAGCCAGAAGTATTTGAGCTGTTGTAGCATGCAGGGTCAAAATGGCATGCTTAAGTATGTGAGCACACAATAAATATTGATTATATTTAAGGCGTGACACGATGTGTGTTTTTTTAAATCCCTAGCTGATTGTTTTCTTTCTTCCTAGAAACTAGTTTTTTTTATTGAAACTTTCTAGTTTTGTATTTTGTGTAGTAAAATGTTGACAAATGACTGTTGAATATAGTGTAGTGTAAACTGTCATATTGTGCCAGTATGCACTACATTAAAAAATTAAGTTGACATCACATACTCATTTCCAGTCATTCAGTATTCTGAAATTAAGCTACCAATGACTTGTTTTAAAAGTAATTTATGCCTGTGTTCAGAATTTGAAATACTTTAACACTAATTTTATAATATGTTTTGTGTCAGTTTATATTTCATCAACGATGAACTTTTATTAAAGGAGTAGTTCACTTTTAAAAACAACTTTTGCTGATAATTTACTCACCCCTATGTCATCCAAGATGTCCATGTCTTTCTTTCTTCAGTCGAAAAGAAATTAAGGTTTTTGATGAAAACATTCCAGGATTTTCTCCATATAATGGACTTCAATGGGGACCAAATGGTTCAAGGTCCAAATGAGTGTTTCTGTGAAGCTTCAAAGGGCTTTAAACGACACCAGACGATGAATAAGAGTCTTATCTAGCGAAAATCTATCGCTCATTTAAAAAATAAATAAAGTTTAAGTTTTATAAGCACAAATGCTCGCCTTGCACTGTTCTGTGATGAGCGTTCATGACTCAAACTCGCTCATCAAAATGAACAAATCTTTTTCAAGTCATGACTCAAAGGGTCCTAGATAAGACCTTTGTTAATCGTCTGGTTTCGTTTAAAGCCCTTTGAAGCTGCACTGAAACTCTCAGTTGGACCTTGAACCATTTGGTTCCCAATAAAGTCCATTATATGGAGAAAATCCTGGAATGTTTTCATCAAAAACCTTAATTTTTTTTTCGGCTAAAGAAAGACATGGACATCTTGGATGAAAAAGCTTTAAATGTTAACTGTTTCACACAACCTGGACATGTGACTACGCATGTCATGTCTTTCAAAAACTTTCCTTTTCCCCGTTTCCTGTCACTGCTTCCTCTTTTATGTTCTTCCTGGTTTGTCTGTCCTGTTGTAAAAGGGGTTGGCCTAATTCCCTCATGCAGATAGTTTCAAAAGACTAGCATCTGGTGCTGTGTTTTTCCCCCCCTCATTTCCACCAGAACAGACTGAGGGAGCCACTCCTTCCATTTGCCAGGTTTCTGAAGCTTTTGTAGTCAAACTTTTCTAACAAACAACTACTAATCTCCTAACTAATGACAAGATAATCAATCATTTCATTCTGTTTACTGCTTTTCTGAAGGCCTCAGAGACTTGATCAGTGAGTAATGTAATTTTAATCATGAATATTTGTATTAGTACTTTTTAAATTGACTTTTAATCAGGATTTAAGTTTAAAGCTATGTCTTATTCAAAACTCAACAATGAAATGGCTAAATCTGTGTGTGTCTTAGATTTTAAAAATAGATCAATCCAGTTAGAGTCCACTGTCTTGATTGTCTTGTTAAAGATAAGTTGAGAAACCCAAGGAGTGAACACTCTTCTGAAATTGTCTTAATACAGTCTCTGGAGAAATTGACTCCTTCCAAGCGCGACGGCTATCTGAGTATCATAAAGGATATCTGGGAACAACAAGCCGACACGCCTAGCTCTCCAAAACACAAAACGTACTCACGACAGGCGAAGAACCATCAGCAGCAGCCTTCAGATCCCAGTGTTGACACTCCACTGGAATCCACAGACGTCCAGCTGTTGAGCGACAGCGACCAGGCGATGGAGAAGTGGACGCCAAGAGATGTGGAGACTCCCACTGTGCCTCTCAACAGCCTGAAGATGATGTTTGAGAAAGGAGAGACCATTCACAACAATGTAAGTACCACTAATCATCTGAGATGATGCATGTTATCTTAAAGGAGTAGTTCACTTTTAAAAAAACTTTTGCTGATAATTTACTCACCCCCATGTCATCCAAGATATCCATGTCTTTCTTTCTTCAGTTGAAAAGAAATTAAGGTTTTTGATGAAAACATTCCAGGACTTTCTCCATATAATGAACTTCATTGGGAACCAAACGGTTCAAGGTCCAAAAGAGTTTTAGTGCAGCTTTAAACGACACCAGACGATGATGAATAAGGGTCTTATCTAGGACAACTTCGAGTCATGACTCGGAAAAAGATTTGTTCATTTTATTGAATGAGTTTGAAGAGGAGAGTCACGAACACTCATCACTCAACAGAGCAAGGGGACTATTTGTGCTTATAAAACTTAAACTTTTTTATTTATTTTTGAAACGAGCGATCATTTCGCTAGATAAGACCCTTATTCATCGTCTGGTGTCGTTTAAAGCCCTTTGAAGCTGCACTGAAACTCTCGTTTAGACCTTGAACCGTTTGGTCCCCATTGAAGTCCATTATATGGAGAAAATCCTGGAATGTTTTAATCAAAAACCTTAATTTCTTTTCGACTGAAGAAAGAAAGACATGGACATCTTGGATGACATGGGGGTGAGTAAATTATCAGCAAAAGTTTTTTTTAAAGTGAACTACTCTTTAAGGTATTTTGTCGGTTTAGTAGTCAACACCTCTTGGTCACAGTGATTTTACCAAGTTAGACATGTTCCCGGATCAACATATTTTGTTCCTGTACAAAAATGTTGTCCTAAAGCTAATCCCACCCATAACTTAACCCTAAAAGGTGAATGACACTGATGTAGAAGCACCTAAACCTGGTTGTAAGCCTATACTTGACATAAGCTGTAAACCTGTCTCTCAAATCTGATTGGATGGTTGAAATGTTGTTCCAGGAACAACAAAGATGTTGATCCAGGAACATGTTGCACTTGGTGAAATCACGTTCACCAACACGCCTTTGGTGTGTATGCAGAAATTTAAATTGCAAAAAGGCCATAATTTTCACATTGTTCCTACTTTTCATACCGTTTCCTCTTATACAAAAGGTTCATTGAGGCCCCTTGGACCAAAACAGTCAAAATCTATGTCTTCTATGTAAATGACCTCTGTAATGGTTGGCTAACCTTTGCAAACACAGAGGTGTTGATATGTAAATGATGGTGGTCGTATGTTAATGAACTAATGGTTTTGTAGAGACAATACTGTTCAAAAGTTTGGGGTCAGTATTGTTATTTGAAAAACTAATATTTGTATTTAGCAGGGACTCATTAAACTGATCAAAATTTATGACATTTATAATGTTGCAGATTTCTATTTCAAATAAATTCTGTCCTTTTGAACTTGAGAAATGCTGGTGTTTGAATACATTTTGGATTGACTGTAGATGGACTGGGAAGGATGCTTGGCACTGTGAGGGTTGTATTATATGAGTACAAATTATTAGAACCATTTTTTTTTAATATTTAATATTAAAAGATTGAAGTTCTGTTTTCCATATGTCGTCCTCTTAAAGTATTCAGTATGCATCTAAGAGTTTGATTAATCGCAGTCATCAAGACAGTATCTGTCTGTTCTGCTTGCTGGATATCTGCTCGTATTCAAAACGTTCATGAGACTGGTCATGTTGTGCGTCACATGGTCTGTGGTCATGAAGACATCAGTGTGCTTCTCTCTCTGGGTTCTGGGGTTTCAGTCAGTTCACTGCTCTTCTAAACAGCCTGCAGGTTCAAATATTGTTAGTTTGTGCTCTCTAACTTTGTATAAAATGTTACTTTGTTTAAACCGCTATCTCTGAGTATTAAACTTTGTCATGCCATGTAAACGGTAATATTACAGTACTTTTCTAAGCGATTAGACTTGCCTGACAGACCATAAAATGGCTAAAAACGGTCTAGTGAATAGAACAAAGTTGCTGCGTTAAATTAAGTACAACCAACTTTAAATTACACTAAACTGACTTATTTGGATGAGTTAAAGTAATGTTAAAACATGTTGTCATAACTTATTGATCAAGTATATATATTTTTTACAGTGCATAGAGAAATGAGAGTGGCTTCTTTTGACTTGGACATGTAGGCAACCAATCAGAACACCTTAGTAACTGCATACCAGTGGAACTAAAAGTCACTCAAGACAAGAGTCCGAATACATTAGCTACCACATAGCAACACCCACAACTCCTTAGCATTGAATAAACACTCACATTTCTGTCAGAAAATGTAAAAATCCAGTTCTTCTAAAACTAAAACAAGATCCGACTTCACTGAATGTCTGATCCACTGTTCTCTACTAGTCTGTGAGGTTATAGATAAAATGAACATTCTTGTGGTGTCTTTTTAGTTACCCATCGTCTTCATCTGACATTGTTTATTCTTTAATCAAATTCTTTTTTGGAACAGTCAAAGGTTATGTGTTTAAAATAAACCGGGACTTCACCATACACAATGGTTTCTCTTGTTTCGCGGACTGGAAAGGGAATCATTCCCAACATTTTATCTGGAAAAAGTAAGATTAAGGAGTGTGGGTGGAGGAGAGGAAACTGAGAGAGACTGAAACTGAATGCATTCTGCTTTCACCAGGGGTTCAAAACGTCCCAGCATGCAATGAACAATGTTTTGATCCACACCATAGTTATACTTCCTCTAAAGACAAAAATCATTATTGCTCATACTAGGGGCTTATCACTTCCCCAATCCAAAGCATTAAACTTACAGCTGCTGTGATTTTAATGGCTGAATCAGTGATTAGAACTTGATTAGGTAAGTTACTCTAAAAAAGTAATTAATTACTAGCTAATTACATTTTCAACACTGTAATACGATTACTGTATCAATTACTCTTCTAGAAAGTGTCGAATTACTTCAACACTTAGTAATTACTTTCTATCTAGATCCTATCAACTCCAACTATTTGAACAACACAAGACGGACATGAAACTGCCCTTTTAATGAATTCAAATAAATAATATAAATTTCATATATTATTCTTGAACTAACTAAAGTATTTAAAGGGAGAAGGGGAGAAAAACATACATTTTAACATTAGATGTTAAAATGGTTTATATAGAATTATTCTCTACAGCCGATACAGTATTTAATGCAATTACATCAGAAGTAACTAATTAAATTACAGTAAAATTAAGAGTAATCCCAAGTTAATGACCTCGTAATGCATTACCCAATGTTTGTGAATCATTGAATTGTTTAGTCTGATCAGCCAGTTCATGGAAAAGAAATGTTTCAGAAGAACACTGTTCATAGTTTTGGTGCTTCAGTTCAGCTCACTGACTCAATGATCTGGTTGCAGCAGTTCTCAAATTAATTGACTTATTATTTTTTTCCTCATGCAAAGCCACATAGTTTCATGTTTGGGTTGAACCCAAACTCCTTTACCTCTCAAAAGACATTTCCATCATTAGACTGGGATGAGGTTAGAGTCTGCTGTTGTCACTGGGGGGCTGATGTCATGAGATGATCATCCACATGATCGCTGCAGGGTTCGAGCTCTCTGCTCTCATCAAAGCCAAACTTCTCTCCGTTAACCTGGGGGATAGTCATGAGGGAGAGAGAGAGACTGAAATTAAGTGAACTCATCATCTACCTCCTCCAGCATTTTTTAAAAAAACATCTCCTGCAGAGATTTGTTTTATAAATGTCGATGGATATTGAATTTGGGGTGCTTGGAGAGTTGAACTGACTGTAAAAAGCAGTTAATAAAGAGAAGTTCTAGATATGATCAGACGAGATGATATGCAGTGTCTGTAGGGAGGACACATTTCATGTGAAGCTAGACCGTGGATGTTTTGCCATCCGGGATGCGTCATTAGTTGTAGAAAGAAGCGGCAGAATGAATAATTAGACTGTAATATTATGCATGTTAAACATTTATTAGCAATTTTGTGTCATAATAATGATACTAATCCTACAAATTATTATTATTATTATTTCAAGGATAAAATAAAAGCATAAAAATTATGAAGACAAAGATTACATATAAATTTGATGGATATTAGTGATGCACCGACAAGAAAACTTTGGCCGACATTCGATAACCGATAATTCTTGATATTTGAAAGCTGATAACCAATATATCGGTCGATAAATCTAAATCCAAATGTGTATATCATTTTTGAGCAGTTGATTTACAAAAGTGTCACTATTAAAAGACAAGTCTCCGCTGAAGGATATTATTTATCGACTTTAAAATATCGGGCAAATCCTCTTATCGGACCGAATAATATTAAAAATGAACATTTATCGACCGATATGGTATTGTGCATCCCGAAAAAATATAGTACATTCATCTTTTGTGACATATTTTATTTTCTGATAACATAAGGAAAGGACGCTCCTCGTTTTTGGCAGGCCGTGGCTCAGATGTTCTCATCTTTTGTGTGTTTTGGATTAATAAAGGGTCTTTTGTCTGGGCTAATGCCCCTGTGGCTTCGCTGCCTTTGCCTTTTGTGCTGTGTTTATTTCGCGCTCCCCTGGTGTCCACACACCAGCCTGGAGACGCTGCACTGATGCCTGGCCGGCTGGATCCCCTTACGGCCCCGCCGCTGATGGCTAATCCATGACTGGGGGGTGGGCTGGTTTCAGCGCCCTGTTTGGATTTGGAGGTTCAGCCAGCTGCCTACCCCACCCCACCCTCTTAGCCCTCCCCTCTCCATCTCTCCCGCGGCTGCCAGCAAAACACTGGCATGCTCACCGTCTTTAATCTGCTCTCAGAGCACTGCCGGCCTTTAGTCAGACAGACTCGGCTCTGTAAATCTCCAGGAATCACTGCGGACCGCCCGTTGCTGCCTGTCTGATTTTAAATCGGTAAGACGCGTGGCTTTTAGATCGATACTGATATTGTTACATGTGGAAACTCTCTGTTCGGTGGGATGATGTCAGTTTTAGTTCCTGTTGTACTGCCTTCCTGAGAACAATGGCAATGGATACAGCAGACTTTTTGGAGGATGTGTTTGTGCTGGGATTGATTGCAGGGTTGTTGGACAATATGTGCTAGGGACTTCTTGAAAAGTAGATCTTTCGTTTTTTCTATTTTCTGAAACAAAAGCAGAAAAGTAATACTACTACAATTAAAAATGCTAAATGGTGCAAGAACTTTAATATGTTTCCTCTTAGTCATCTTATAGAAAAGTTTATGATCCAGACATTGTGACTTTATTTGTTTAATTACAGATAATACAATTTGACTGTGTCAACAGGGCACTAAATTGTTGGGTTAATGTAAGTGTAGTAACAGTGGTGTTGTTCACTGGTTTGTTCTGGTCTCCATGTGTCTGTCTACCGGGTGTATTGAGTTGCATGGGAGATGTTGTGCTGTGTGTGTGCTGGAGTTGTTGTGTCCGTAAAGCCAGACGCTGGTGTCTGTCCACGGCTCTCTCAGAGCTCATTAGAGGATTATTGATGCCAGTGGAGGAACTGACCAGGGCAGGAGACATGTTTAAACACTGCTGTCATGGCTTTAAATGTCTGTCACCTTACTAATTAGTGCTGTTTGCTAAAGTAAGCATCATTATTATTACTTTAGCTCATACTTAGGTTTGGGGGATTTGAACAAACCCCTTACCCGTCCCAGGGTATTAAACTCTGGAGCTTAACTCATCCCACACTTAATACGAATAGATGGAATAAGGCAGAATAATAAAGTGGGATATGAATTTTTTTTTTGTTTATTGTATGACGGGCAATAAAATAATGACACGTCAATCATATTCTTTGACTTTTGTAAGTAACGTAATTGTTTATATACATTGAAGATGGAAGCACGAGAAAATTTGCTTTGAAAAATCATTTCAAATATTAAATTAACATTATATTTTAATTTGGGATGCACAATGTATCGGCCACCATATCGGTATTGGCAGATATATATCTTCGTCTTTAATGTTATTCGTTATCGGCCTGATAAGAAAATTTGACTGATATTTTAAAGCCGATAAATAATGGATTGTTTGCTTGAAATATGATCGGAATCATTTGGAAAAAAAGGAAAATATAGTTAAGTGCAACATGTCTCTGTAGGCTACATAAAAATTGATGAGAACATTATAATTGTCTGTTTGGACTTTTTATGGTATGACCTATTGTTTTTGTAACCAGGCTCTGAAAATGATCTAAAAAATTGGATTTAAATTTATCGGCCAGTATGTCGGTTATCGGCTTCCAAATATGAAAAAATATCGGGAATCGTATTGGCCAAAAATTTCATATCAGTGCATCACTAATTTTAATAAAGTCAATTATTAGATGGTATAGAGAAACAGGAAATTGTTGGGGCGAGAGAGAGGGAATGGGATAAAATCTTCATTGGCTCTGAATGAAATCAGTTACGTTTCTCATTGTGAATATCCTGTTTTATTCTGAAATGCATCACAGTAAAGTAGTAAAATAGTTGGTAAATGGCCATTCATGTTGACTTTAATGACTTTTTAATGCTCTCTTTGTCTTTGCTCTGTGCTTAACTCCTCATTAACACGTTTCTTTGTCTATTTAGGTGTCCGGAGAACCAGGGGAAACGGGAGACAGTGGATCTGAGAACATGGAACCAGGAGACAAAGGTACAGAATCAAACACAACACTAAACACAAACACGCCAGTCTAATAGTTTGTGCAATATGTTTTCAGTTAAATGATTTCACATCTTGAACATCCTGCTTCCTTTTTGCAACACTGTAAGAATGAGCTTTCTGGAAAGTGCTGATGGCAGTTCTGTGGAAATTGCTGTTTCCCATTCCCACTTTGACCTTTTGGCTCTCATTTTCTCTTGCGCATTTTTTTCATTGTATAAGTTATCAGAGACTCCACTGACTCTCTCTTTTTTCTTAATTCACAGAAAGTCTTGACTCCGGAGTCAAAATGGTGGAGTCAACCCCTCTCAGGGACAGAATGGCCATGTACCAGGCAGCTGTGACTAAGCACGATTTCCCTTCCTCCCCCACCGTGAGTTTCACCCCCATCCCTTTCACAATAAAACACTCCCTCAATTACTGTCACTTCTTATGATTTCATCAGATGCATTATGTCTGCTGACCTGACACTCTTTGTTTCGCAAAACACATGAAACGGATGTCATTTACTCGCTCTGATTTAGTTTCAAACCAATTTGACTATTGATTAATGCTTAATTCAGTGGAAAACGATTTTTCATGTGATTTAAAATGAACAGTTACTGAAGCTTTTAATACACAAGTCATACGGACTACTTTTAAGTCTCTAAAAAGTCGTTCTTCTTTGGAGCTGTATTACAAGTAGGGACGTCCAATATGTAAATGAAAAAAATTCAACTGAAAAGAATGAATGCTTACAAATCCAAGCTGAATAATTTATTCATGAATTGGGGTGATCTGGTTTGGGAGAGGGAGGGGAGGATGTCATGATCATCAGAGACTAATGATGTTAATTTCAACCCATTTCTATATTTTAATAGTAATAATTGTGCATAATTTTCTGAAGTTTGAAGTCTTTAGTCCTCATTATTAAAAAAAATGTCATGTTGCATGAGGAGCAAGTCATGGGCTTGGAATGGTTTCGGGATGCGTAAATTATAACAGATGTTAATTCTTAGGTGAACTGTTCCTTTAAAGGAGCACATGCTCACTGATAACCTTTTCCCTTTTTGTGTTCCTGTTAGAGTGAACCAGCAGACAATGAAGTCCGGAGTCACAGTGGGAAGCAGAAGGAAAATGTGCCACCAGTGTGTGCTGATGTGGTAAGAACTGTTAGGCTCTTTATAACGTGAAATCCTGTGAATGAATTCACAATACATTTTTTAAGTGCCCCTACTATGCTTTTTCAAATATTATTTTTCGTGCAGTGTGTAATTGCTGTTTGAATGTTAACGGTCTACAAAGTGCACAACAAATAAAGCAGGGTTTCTGCAGGTATCTTCAAATTAAATTTAATGCCTTTTTAATGCCATTTAATGCCATTTTAAAATGTTTTAATGCCATATACGACCCATGACTAACCACACATATATATACACACAGATGCAATGATTAATGCATCCATGGCCCGGATATAATTATAAAATATGATTTTAAAATTGACCTATAACATCGAATATGCAATACACTTTAATTTTGCTAGTGCTTATAAAATTAGGAGAGTATAAAATATAAAATATTTGGAGAGAGAGAGGTTAATAATGTGACGATTTATTTTACAATTATTAATCATGAAGGCTATATTCAAATTAATTTATATAAAATTATCTATAAAAAAATAATGCAAGTATGAATCAGATTTAATGATTTTTAATGCTTTTTAAGGCCTTAATTTTCACAAAATCCATTTAAGGACTTTTAATGCTTTTTAATGCCCCGCGGAAACCCTGTAAAGAATCGACTAGTAATTCCAGTCTCACTTTTGTAACATCTACGTAAGTTTGTAACAAACAGCCTATGGTCTTCATTGGCTGCCCGTGAGCAATGTCTACTTAGCCACAACTACAGTGTTTGAGGGTAGGTCAGAGTACCTGAAGCAACATGTCGTGTCGTCGAAAATCTATTGTAGGCCTACCTATTGGGAGAGCTCCAAAACAAAATTAGGAATGGTTAAGATAGCATAAAGGGGCACTTCAATGCATAATTATTGTATTGTGCACAATTTTTTGTCTCTCTAATCTTTCATTGAATAATTGTTTTATTTCTGGTTGACTTCCTGAATGCCTTTTATTTTTTTAACCTGAAAACTTTTCATGATTCAATCATTTTTCTGTTGACAAAATCAATTCTCATCCTTTTTTTTATTTTTAATATCCAGTTTCACTCTGGTATGTCACATTATGGAACCAAAAAGGGTTTTTTTTTTTTAGTAGTGAAAAACTGGCACTTAACTTACTACTCTTTGTATCTGCAGGGCTCTGAATCCAACACTATGAAAAGTCCCACTACAGACAAGAATGGTGAGTTTCTGCTTGTGGTGTCTTGCATCCATAATGACACACTGTACAAATCATGAGTAAAAAATCTATAGTTTTCACCCAAAAATTAAAATTCTGCCATTAATTAACCTCAAGTCGTTCCAAGAGTTTTGTTCATCTTCGGAACACAAATGAAGATTTTTTTGATGATGAATGAGTTTTTGGAACAACATGAGGATGATGAGTAATTAATGACAGAATTTTCCTTTTGGGGTGAAGCATCCTTTTAAGTATTTGACACAGTTAGTTATAGTTACTTTGAATCCCAGTGCCCTCTAGAGGTTATTTTGTTGCACTGTCAAATCACTGTCTCTCCATTTACAGGCTCTGTTATAAGTCCGGAACAAAACCAGTCTAAAGCTGTTAGGGTGAGAATTAAGTTATTAAATAAATATCTATTTCTTTATTTACCATATAATTTTATCTCTGTTTTTGCATTTTGTGAAGTGTCATTGAAAAATACAGACATGGCTTGTCATTTTGGCTAAAACATTTTTGTGCACTTGTAGAAGTTCCGCTTGCCTGTCCGTGAAACCTGTGTGACGTGCCTTAAGACCGTGTACCCACTAGAGAAACTTGTAGCGAATCAGCAGATTTTCCACAACACCTGCTTCCGCTGTGCCTACTGTAACACTAAACTCAGGTGAGGGCAAGAGACATGGCTCTGATCCACACTTGATGTGGACTAGCAGTAGTACACAAGACTGTTGGGTCTCTCATTTGTCAATTTTTGGTGTGCTCATGAGGTTTTTTGTTTGTTTGTTTTTCTACAGCAGAAATTTAGTTGGTTTCATCAATTTATTTTAGTCTTCTTTTTAATGGTATCAAATTTCCCTGTGCATAAGTAACATTTTAGTTGCTGAGAAGCAGAATTAAATCAAATTTTCAAGCATTTATATAATAAACATGGAAAAACTGTTATAAAAACACTATCTTATTAAATAACATTGAGTACACAAAGCATGAAGATTTCATAGGAGGCCCTAAGTCATTTAAATTAAAATAAAAAGAAATCACTTGTGCGTTGACATTTTGTGCAGACATAGTTGTTGATGTTGAATATCTGATTATTGAGGTATGTGTTTGGTTAATTAGACTAACATGCTAGCTAGCCTATGCTATAGCTAAATAGTAATAGTTTAGTAAACGAAATAATTTGAAGCAATAATTGGCTGGCTACGTCCAAAACATCGAAATAATTGTCATTTATGTATTTTAGTGGTTAATACGTTGACATGAAGTTACAGTTATAGCCTACATGATGACATACAATTTACGAAATTAAGTCGACATAACCGTGTTCTGCAACCAAACTCGCAACCGTCAATTTTCAGCAAACCCTCGGAACAGAACCGTACTGGACACACCTGGTCGTTTATAACTACGAGAGAGCTTCTAGAAGGCCTATATGTGTTCAGTAACTTACCGAGATGAAGATATGAGCTGTTTATCATTTGAAGGCTTCATATTCCGTCATTGTCGTCGTCCACAAACAGGGCTTCACCTTCCACGAGCTGCTCCCGCCACTTTTTGAGTCTGCGTGCGACTCAAAACAAGATCGTTCTCCAGTCAGGAATAAAAAAAAACACAAACTACTGTCGGTTAATTTAAATTATAATGAGTGTTGCCCTACAGTAAACATAATTCCTTGATGATGGCGCCATCGTTTCTTTCTAGAGCAATTAAATACTCTTGTTCCGTCGTCTGTTCACCATCACGGTTAGCGCGAGAATAAAAAACGGTTCGAATACAGTATTTAACCCGTTGTAACGAAAGAAAATGACAGTTTGAGAGTCACGCGTCAAGTCTGTTACTAAAATATGGTTTTAGACTATTTTATTTAGCCATTGTTTTATTTTTTTTTTTACATAAATGTTCAAAATGTTAGTGAATATTTTGCATTATTTTTTTTTCTTGTCATATTTTCGTCAACAGAATACTGCTAAGATGATGTATTTTTGTAGGTTAACTCAGTAAATTAGAATGACCAATGGTTCCCTAAACCCAATATTTTAAAATGGCTTTTGGATTATTGGAGAAAATAATCTCTGTGACCAACAAAATGATTCTTTCCAATTAACAACATTTGAAAAAAATATGTCAAAATAAAATTGTAAAGTAAAAAGCAAAATTTAGGCTATATAGCATGGTCGCATGACTTTAACCTAGAGTTTTGACAACAATTTCAGGGATGTAAAAAATAAAAACATTTCCTGTTTATTAAAATAGTTTGAAAGAGTGTGATTATAGACACAACGAGGCTGTAAAAGCAGACTATAGTCAGTAGGCCTAGACGAGTTTACCAGTTCAGTGTGAAGATGTTTAATGTCCCGATGACCTCTGTAGACTCATTTAGCCACTTGTTGGCAGCCACCTTCAAGACAAGATCTTAAAAAATCACTAGGGTGCATTGCTTTTGTATATTATATTGTGGAATAAAAATGAAAATAGCTTAAACCTGTTTTATACCACCAACCATATTTCAGGCATTTACCAAATACCCATTAAAAATCCCACTGAGTTCAGGACGATGGAACCAGAAGTGCTAAAATGCTAACTCATTTCCTGGTTTTGGCCTACAAAAATACGTCACCCCTGCTGCACTAAAATGGTTTAATTTAGTACATTTATGGCATTTAGGACAGGATTGATGCTCAGCTTGGTTTGTTTCTAATCTCTCACTCTGTTTTGCCGCCCTCTTTTGGACAGTTTGGTGAACTATGCTTCTTTGCACAACAATGTTTACTGCAAGCCACACTACTGCCAGCTGTTTAAAGCCAAGGGCAACTACGACTGAGGGCTTCGGCCACCGACCCCATAAGGAGCTTTGGGAGACTCGAGGAGAAGACGCAGAGGAGCAAGTGAAGCTCTCACCTCAAGAAACGACCCCCAGCCCAACAGTTGAGGAGTCTCCACTGGTGAAGGTTAATGTACTCGCGGCCACTTTCAGAGACCCGAAAACAGGTTGTTTCTGAGAGGGTGGAGAAGCCGCTGGAGATGGGACGACTCAAGATATCCTGGCCTCCACAGTCAGAAGGGGACGAGAGCGCGACCCATATGTGTGGAGCCACTGATGGCATTGGCATCAAACCCATCCGCCCAAATGGCCTCCAGAGGGCGACTCTGTATCAAGCAACTCAGACCAATCAGATTTTCCAAAGCTTCGCAGGAGCGTCTCTCTCAAGGAGAGAAGCAAACCCTTTTCCATCTTCAGCTCTCCACCGGTCACTCAACCCAACAAGAGATGCCAAAGATCTCCTTCAAATGAGAAGCCAGACTCCTCTGAGGAAATGTCACCCGTCTCTTCCACCACAGACACACTGATCTCTTCTGAGGACATGACTGAACACAACCAATCAGAAGAGGAGGAGGAAAAGGGTGAGGCCAATGAGGAAAGGATGGAACAGGAGGAGAAAGTGGATGTCCAGGAAGAAGAACTGTCCTCTCTGAAGTGCAGCTCACCGGAGATCAGTTCTCCATCGTCACCCGAGAGCGAGACTGGGTTGAATCCCGAGGAGAACAAGGCCTCACAAGATGTGGGCTTCTGGGATGGAGAAGAAGCTGAGGAAGATAGAGCTGATGTGTCCGTGGAGGACCTCATTAAGAGGAACCGGCATTACGACGACGATGAGGAGGATGATGTGGTGTGACTGAGCGATAGAGTAGATGTCCGTGGACTTTAATTTCCCAGAAGCACCAGCGTATTTTCATGTAGTCTTCATTGTGGGTCTCCGTCTGTCTTTTGTGCAGTTTTTCATGTCTTCAGCTTTTACATGTGCCTATAAATGTAAATGAACTAAACCAAGTAGTTGTCAGGTTATTCACAAGGCTTCTCTAGTCTAGACATACACTAGAGCTAGCTCACTTCAAGCCTAGGTTTATGATATTTTAATTTGTTTGGTACTTTTTCTATATTTTATATTTTAATAGACTAGAATATTTTATTCTGATGCTGTTCAATTTCAAAATATAAGCATTTCGAAACAATTGAAAAAAAAATTCTATTTGATATTGCTTTAAGAGTTTAAATTAGATTTTAAGGGCAATCTTAGTGTTTAGTTCAAGCACCCATATTTTGTTTTATCTCTACTGTAATGCACTTGGATGTACTTTACTATGTTAAACATGCCCTGGCTGTACCACATTTGATCTCAATTGGCAACCTTTGAATGTTTTATTGCAAAATTGTATTTAACTATTTTACGTCACTTTTTTTATCATGGGACCAAATATCCTTTTCAAATAAATATACTATTACAAAATCTTGAGCAAGTGAGCTTTGTTTTCTTACAATGACCCAACAATTAATTCAATATTTTTTTCCCCAGCAAAGTGAGCATATGTATTTTTGCTCCCCAGATGGCTTTATGAAACAAATGGCAAGTTTAAAACTTTTATAAAGCTATACATATTTTATCTTTGGTAGCAATTGTAAGAAGTTAGAACACTACAGTGAAAAATCAGTCTTATAAAATTGCATGATAGTATATGTGTGCATATACACTACCGGTCAAAAGTTCAAGATCGGTAAGATTTTTTTATGTTTTTAAAAGAAGTCTCTTCTGCTCACCAAGGATGCAATTTTTTGATAAAACATAATCACATGATCCTTCACAAATCACTCTAATATGATGATTTTATGCTCCAAAAACATGTATGATTATTATCCATGTTGAAAACAGTTTTTTACAGTTTTATGTCGGGATTCTTTGATGAATAGAAAGTTCAAAAGAACAGCTTTTATCCGAAATGGAAAGCTTTTGTTACATCAAACACTACCCTTTACAAAGTTTGGGGTCAGTAAGAATTTGTATTTTATTTTTGGGGGAAATAAATAAGAAATCAATACTTCTATTCATCAAGGATGAGTTACATTGATCAAAAGTTACAGTAAAGACATTTATAATGTTAGAAAAGATTCTAATTAAATAAAAGCTGTTCTTTGAACTTTCTATTCATCAAAGAATCCAGAAATAAAAATGTAAAAAACTGTTTTCAACATGGATAATAATCATACATGTTTTTGGAGCATAAAATCATCATATTAGAGTGATTTGGGAAGGATCATGTGACACTGAAGACTGGAGTAATGATGCTGAAAATTCAGCTTTTTTTCAGAGGAATAAATTACATTTTAATATATATTAACATAAAAAAGTCATTTAAAATGGTCATAATATTTCACAATATTACTGTGTTTTTTGTGTATTTTTTTATCAAAAAATTGCAGCCTTGGTGAGCAGAAGAGACTTCTTTAAAAAACATAAAAAAATCTTACCGATCTTAAACTTTTGACCGGTAGTGTACATATACACAATACATCAAATGTATCTGGTGGGATCAAATGGGTTAAGGTTTATTTAAAATGTGCTTGTGTGAAAATGTATAAAAACGAATTTCACTGCAACCCAAGTACAATATGTGTGGAAATAACTCTTTATTATATACACATTAGCAAAAGAGTGCATGCTACAAGTAAAACAACATAACATCTTCAACGCAAATCTCCATTTAGTAAGACTGTGTGAACCCAAAACGATCATCGCCCATTTATGCGCCAAGCAACCACATTCCAGTCGAAGAATTCAGATGATCTTGGAGAGGACAACCACTTGGCTTTTTGAATAAGCTTAACTGATAGAGGTATTTGGTTTTGGCATCCCTGCGCTGTCAATTTATGTCTGGAACACAAGCAATTCTTTATGTTAAATGATCTGATCTGGAATATTCATTTCACCACTAAATGGAAGAGCTTTAGTGGACTGCGATTTCCATTCCTCTCTCTAAAGAGATTCATTTTTTCATTAACAACCTCATGATTCTCACAGAATATATGTTGCAGAATAGTCTATGAGAACCACGCAGGATAATAAACCACTGATAATCTTTCAAATGAATAAACCGAAGCCCATTATTCGATGATGCCCTTTGAAAACCAATGTGATAAATATGATTATGGCTATATTCAGAATAGCATTTCCATTTCTGCAGTATATTGTATACTGTGCATAGCATTAACATTTATGCATAGAACACCCCTTAAAATGGCAAAACGTGCACACGTGTCCCATAATGCAATGCACTCATCTCGACCTTCCATTTCCAGCAGCCAATGAACACAATCACTTAAAGGGATAGTTCACTTTGAAATTATTTTTTTATATGTTTTAGCTCACCTCAAGGACATCCAAGATGTAGGTGTTTTTGTTTCCACAGTAGTTTCAATTTTGATATTTTTGGGTCAAACCGTTCTCATCGGTCAGTCATATAATGGAGGTCAATGGTCACCACCTTAAAGAGCATGCACAGAGAAGTCCAAATTAAACATGATTTAATGACTCATGATAAATGTAAGTACACATTGATGGCCTAAGACACGAAAACGAGCGGTTTGTGTGAAAACAAACAGTATTCTTTATCGCTTTTACCTCTTGTAACCACAGCCACAAAGTGCCCGCAGCCTCAGATCACTTGGACATGGCTTTAGTTACAAGAGGTAAAAACGATATAAATACTGTTTGTTTTCTCACACAAACCGCTCGTTTCGTGTCTTTGGCCATCAATGTGTATTTACATTTACAATTCATTAAATCATATTTAATTTGGACTTCTCTGCGCATGCCCTTTGAGGTGGTGACCATAGACCTCCATTATATGACAGATAGACACAAACGGTTTGACCTAAAAGTATCAAAAGCCACCCACATCTTGGATGCCCTTGAGGTAAGCTAAAACATATCAAAAATGTATTTCAAAGTGAACTATCTCTTTAATTATAAACAGTATACACTGCAGTAAGCAAACATAACCGATGTCCTGGATAGTAAACTGTAGGATGCAACCGAGGCACCTAAATTAGGGCAATATAGAGAAAAGTTTAACATCACTGAAAGATTGCATTTATATAAAACAAGAAGGAAAACCCATACCAAAAGGGACAAAATTAGATTTTAAATTTGGCAACGTATGCAATGTGAAAGCTTTTTGTTCCATAAGTGATATGTAACAGAAGAGAAAAGCGCATAATTGCAACAGCGAGGTGTGCAAAATGGGCAGAATCATGGCTGCTCGCCCATCCGACTACCAGCTTAAGTTGAGGCATCTTTAAAGTGCTTGTGGCATTTGTGAACCGTACGAGTTCACATTACAGTGGACAATGCCTGAATGAACAGCTCCATTGTTTTAAACCTGACTCCGCCCTGAAATATCTGATAAACCGTCCACATACTAAAGTCAAATTCTACATTTAAAGAAATGAACTTCAATCGATTTGTAAAGATGCATTCATAGACGAATAAACAAAAAGTAGCCGATCTCTGGTCCAGAGCTTCTGTATGGCGTTTCCTGATGACAGTGTGAGATATACAACTGGAGACAATACAACTTGCCTCAGATGACATCGCAATTAGCAATTAATTCATGCTATTTACTGGCAAGCACATTCCCCTCAACCGCTCATTTTCAGATAGAAATTACAGCAAAAAATGGCACTTGATTAAACATGTCATTCAGACAAATCGCAATAAGAAAAACACGACCATAATATGCTTCCACCACCTTCACAGGTCATTTGTGAGAGGGAGTGCTTGTGGAAATCTGTGACGTTATTTGAACAATTATAATAATTTATAATTATTAACCCCCTAATTCCTAATATTTAACTTTCTCTAGGGTGTCCGCCTGTTATTAATATTCATGATTGATTTAGCAAAATAAATGTTTTGTGTAGCAGCCAATACATACATTTACATATGTACAAGTACATAAAAAATATATAATTCAATATTTTCTATGCATTTTTAATAAACTAAATCTTCGTACAATATTATTTCACCATAAACAGTTCTTTTGAGGCCTAATATTAGACATTTGTGGCTTCACAGTAAACCGTTTTAAAGCCGAGGTGAACGCTGTAGATATGCTCTACTGTGAGACATGCACTGGAGAGAATGTGTTAGACAGGTTAAACTTTTCTGAGGTGCCTTCAGAGAGAATAATAGAGATAAGTTTCTAGCTCTTTTGTGGGCGAGTCTAGCTGATGTGTGCAGTTCCTGGTTTATTATCCACTGAGTGGATGGAGGTCCACCTTCACCTTTTCCCCGCTGCTGAGCATCCCGATAGTGGGGTAGAACCCTCCGACCGGGACCACCACCTCCCTCCTGCCGATTATCTTGCCGTTCCGGGTGAAGAACACCTAGATGAACACAGAGGGGCGACAGCGAGTCAGCATTTCCACAGCTGGAGAGGAAAGAGAGTGAGTCAGCATTTCCATAGGTACAGGGCATCAGACAGTCCTGGTGCACACTAGGGCCAAAACTCTGGCTACTTCGGGACACGAGATGAGCACAAGAACACACTTTGCAAACATCTGTTTTTTTTAGCACCGAGGGTATACTGTGTTCCTTTATTTCCCCTTTCCAAGCGAGTGACTAAAATCGACTCGACCACATCTGGGATATCCTGTACCCTCAAAAAACAGCTCTCATGAGAGTTTGAAAGCGAGGTCATCCATAATGGGGTGATAACTGAGAAGATGACGGCCAGACACTGGGAGATTACAGAGTCGTGCAGTGCAATATTTGTCACCTAGCGTCTTGATCGTGTAACGTCCCACTGGGACACTTTGGCCCTGTTTACACCTGGTATTAAGATGTGTTTTGGTTCGAATCGGATCACAAGTAGACGAGGGAGACACATTTTCGTTTACACCTGGTGTTTTGATCCGTTTTTTTTGCCCACCTCTGTCTTGATTTCTTCCCATAATGTTTAGTGTCAGGTCAGCAGGCAGAGATTAGACCAGGGGTCTCCAATCTTTTTTCATTTGAGAGCTACTTTTTAAAAATGAAAGTGGCCGAGAGCTACTCATGTAATTCAAAACTTAAATCTCTTAAATAATGTCTCATAACTCTTATATTAATAGCTATTTAAACTGTTTTAGACCCAAAAGAGTTTTTGTAGGCCTATATATGTCACCCTTGAATGACAGAGAAAATAACAGAATCAGAGATTAATTTTTTTTCAAGAAATTTGTACTTTGCATATTTTACTGTAATTATAGTCAACTATTAAATCAATTATAGTAGATTTTACAGTGCATCATAACTAGAGATGAAATGGCATGAAAATTTCATTTCATAATTATAGTGACCAAAATGATCACGGTTGTCACAGAATCCTGTTCAAAAAGTACTAATGCTACATTATAAAACCAAGTTTTATCTCGAAAACCAGCAAATAACAAATAAAATTAGCATCAATATGCACTTTTTGTTTCCATAAACATTAAAATAATAATAAAAAAAACAATGGCCAGATATTAAAGGAGTAACTTGAAACATGTTATCTACTACAGTAACATGAACAAGCTCAAATTAAATCTGACAAAAAAGGTTTTATAGTAGATAAACCTCACATATTTCAGGGTTATAATCATATTTATAAAAGAATGATCCAAAAAATATAAATTACTGACATTTCAAAATGCACTTTAGCTTTTCTTTTATTATTAATAGAAACATTTTCCCATGGCGTCTGTTGTTGCTAAGCAACCATGCACTGCGCTTTCCACATCGTAGCTCTGCGACAAAATTTATTTACGGAGAAGAGAAAAACCCCCGTAGTGTTTGGGTGCACCCCCATCCTGAGCATTGACTGAGCTTTCAATGTTGTTACGGAAAGGGTGAAGCTGATTGGTTGTTTCTTGTCACATGACCTGCAGTGCGCTTGCGGCATTCTGAAAATTAGCTATTTTTTCATCTCACTGTGCCTGGAAAAATCGGCGCGTTGCTTCAATTAGCTTGCCGCGCGCCTACATTTGAAATAACGAACTTGAACGCGCAAAAGACGCGATATGTGAACGACCCCCTGGCGTGTTGGAGACCCCTGGAGTAGACAGTCTTTTGTGCGTGATTGAACACATTCGACCACATGAGCATTTACACTACCAAAGTATAATCTGGTCAAATGTGTTTTTGACTACTTCTTGACATGGTCAAAAGTGAACAAGATTAAACTGGTTTAGACCCCGTTTACCTGTATTTAGCACCATCCAATTGAGCACCAAATCAAAATAAAAGAATTTCTTAAATTCAGCTTTGCCATCAAAGGAATACATTTACATTTTTATATATATTATACAGGTATAAATATATATAATTACTGCACCATAACCTTCCGGCGCTCGTGTTCTTGTTCTGGGTCATCTCCCTCTTCCTCATCTTCATCATTCAAATACAGCAAGTTTTCGACACGCCCCTGCTTTGGTCGTACATCAGCAGCATCCCAGTCATCAATTTCATCTAACAGAGAAACACGTTGAGCTGGATGGACATCGAAAAAACTTGGGAGTACAGTCTTGACAAGCATGCTAAATGGATCAAAGTATGAGCAAAATAGAAAATTTCTTCTCATCTCCTTTGTTGAGCACCGCATGTGTATTCTCACCTTCATAGTCCAGCACGTAGTCGCGAGGAAACATAATTCCACAGCCCATGATGTCCCCTTCAAAACAGCGAGGGCCAAACTGGTCACCAACTCCACTTCCATGGAAAATCTTCCCATCATCTATAGAGCAGATAAGATGGATCCTTTCATTAATAAATCATGACCTTGCATCAAATCTGATATGCAAATCAACTGGGCAATTTTGGAGAAAACAACTCTAAAGTAAAGTACAGGAACTGGACTATATATTTATATTATATTGTGCATCTTTACACTACTGTTCAAAAGTTTGTGTTCAGTAAGATCATAGTGTTCGTAAGTCATACTAGACATTTATAATGTTACACAAGATTTCTATTAGTCACACGAATGCTGTTCTTTTATATATAATATTTGAATATTTCACCGTTTCCATAAAAGTACAACACAGCAAACTGTTTTTAACACTGATATAATAAATGTTTCTAGAGCAGCAAATCAGTATATCAGAATGATTTCTAAAGAATCATGTGACACCGAAGACTGAAGTAAAGATGCTGAAAATTCAGCTTTGATCATTTGAGATTTTAAAATATATATAAATTAAAAAGCAGTTATATTACACTCAAAAAATGCTGGGTTGTTTCAACCCAAATTTGGGTAAAATATGGAAAAACCCAAATGTTGGTTTAAAAATGCAATTAAAAATTTACATTTGAGAGTGAAAGTTGAAGTTGGGTTCAAATTTGAAATTACATTTTAACCCAACATTTGGGTTTGCCCATATTTTACCCAAATGGAGTGTTTAGAGTGTATATTGTAATAATATTTCACAATAATACAGTTTTGGTGAGCATAAGAAATTCTTTCAAGAGCGAAAAAATCACACCGACCTCAAACATTTGAACGGTAGTGTGAATAGTAGTATGCATGTGTATACACAACATAAATATACACTCACCGGCCACTTTATTAGGTACCCCATGCTAGTAACGGGTTCGACCCCCTTTTGCCTTCAGAACTGCCTCAATTCTTCGTGGCATAGATTCAACAAGGTGCTGGAAGCATTCCTCAGGGAGTTTGGTCCATATTGACATGATGGCATCACACAGTTGCCGCAGATTTGTCGGCTGCACATCCATGATGCGAATATTCCGTTCCACCACATCCCAAAGATGCTCTATTGGATTGAGATCTGGTGACTGTGGAGGCCATTTGAGTACAGCGAACTCATTGTCATGTTCAAGAAACCAGTCTGAGATGATTCCAGCTTTATGACATGGCGCATTATCCTGCTGAAAGTAGCCATCAGAAGTTGGGTACATTGTGGTCATAAAGGGATGGACATGGTCAGCAACAATACTCAGGTAGGCTGTGGCGTTGCAACGATGCTCAATTGGTACCAAGGGGCCCAAAGAGTGCCAAAAAATATTCCCCACACCATGACACCACCACCACCAGCCTGAACCGTTGATACAAGGCAGGATGGATTCATGCTTTCATGTTGTAGACGCCAAATTCTGACCCCACCATCCGAATGTCGCAGCAGAAATCGAGACTCATCAGACCAGGCAACGTTTTTCCAATCTTCTATTGTCCAATTTCGATGAGCTTGTGCAAATTGTAGCCTCAGTTTCCTGTTCTTAGCTTAAAGGAGTGGCACCCGGTGTGGTCTTCTGCTGCTGTAGCCCATCTGCCTCAAAGTTCGACGTACTGTGCGTTCAGAGATGCTCTTCTGCCCACCTTGGTTGTAACGGGTCATTATTTGAGTCACTGTTGCCCTTCTATCAGCTCGAACCAGTCTGGCCATTCTCCTCTGACCTCTGTCATCAACAAGGCATTTCCGCCCACAGAACTGCCGCTCACTGGATGTTTTTTCTTTTCGGACCATTCTCTGTAAACCCTAGAGATGGTTGTGCGTGAAAATCCCAGTAGATTAGCAGTTTCTGAAATACTCAGACCAGCCCTTCTGGCACCAACAATCATGCCACGTTCAAAGTCACTCAAATCACCTTTCTTCCCCATACTGATGCTCGGTTTGAACTGCAGGAGATTGTCTTGACCATGTCTACATGCCTAAATGCACTGAGTTGCCGCCATGTGATTGGCTGCTTAGAAATTAAGTGTTAACGAGCAGTTGGACAGGTGTACCTAATAAAGTGGCCGGTGAGTGTATATCTTTTAAGACCATCGAATCAACAAATCTATGGTAAAATCATGAGTCACAGGTCCAAAGGTGCCCTATTAATTTGAGTCCCACCTAAACCAGAAACATCATCTGCTGGTGTCGCTGTTGGACAGTATCACTAAAATGAGTGCTTGAGCTCATATTTCATAATATTTGTTTCAATATCTCATCTGATTAAGCCTCTTTTTTGGTTGATTCAATTACAGTCAATGACAGGGGTAACAACTCATCATCTGAATGAATTTTAGGACATAAAGAAGCAATGCTAAAGTTAGAGCTTGGCATCAGAGCACTGTGAAGACCTGAAGTGAATCCGAATAAGCAAGCACTAATGCTGCATTCCTCACACATTGGCTCTTAATGATCCAGAGAAGACTTATACTCTTCATCCAGAAACTGACAGGATGAAAGAAGATGTGCTTTCATGCCTCTGTAGGTTTAGTCAAAGTTCTCCTTATATAAGAAGATAACAAAACAAAGAGACAACAACAATCAAGAGCAAGTGAAAGAAAAACACAGAAAGGTAGCCTGCAGACAAAAAAAAAACACCTTATTGCAGTGTGTGGCTGGTAAATATTTGTAGAGTTGTCATGGGACCCGTTTCCAGCTCAGGATACTGTTTAAACAATCCCTATCTGAACATGCGGAGGGAGATGAAAACACTGCATCATTATGATTCCCATGTGGGCCTCGGTCCCAATACCACACTCCGCAAACACCACGACCACTGTGGGAGAAGAAGGCGACTAAAAATAGACGGGGGCTTGGACACGCGCTCTCACCAAGCCTGAGCTTTCAGGCTCTCTGGCAGGAAACGCTACACCGGAGTGCAGAGAGGGCTTTCCTCGAATGTCAGAGCTGTTCTCTGGAAAAGACCGGGAATGTAGACTTGCTTCCGCAAACAAGAAGGCAGTTTTATGAGCCTGGGGGCTCAGAAAGGAAAAACTATTTGCTTGTTCATATCGTCAACATTTTAAAGTAACCTAAACAGGGAAAGGTCACGTACCCTTATTGTATTACCAAACGTGAACTCAACAAACCTGAAAACAGTGATTTGGGTAAAGCGACCCTGCCAACTATTTTGACACACTTGGCACGGTCAACAAATGATTTAAAGCAGGAATGGGAATCGTATACGATCGTATTAAAAAAAAACGTATCACACGAATTCCGACTTCATTTCTCAATCCAAATGAGATTACAATAGCCCCGTTTGGCCTCGGCTACGACGCGCGTGAGGACACTGACCCTGTCCGTGGCCGTAACGCGTCTCTACGTGATGACTAACTGGATTATGAGTCATAGATGTGGGCCTCTTATAGATCAGGGCAGGACAATGAGTCATGTCCCCCTAATCTGACCCGCTTCTGTGGCACTGCCAGACCTCCATCAGCGGGTGCCGCAATGAGGCGCAGAAAAGATATGCCCCATAAATGCAGCTCCGCAAAAGCTGACAAGAGGGCTTGACAAACTGCATCGCCCTGATGCGAGTGATGATATGGATGAATTCTTCACAGTCGAGAAGAACACGGGACCAGGGCGAATTCACCAGGAAATAAACAAACTTCCATCACTATGGATGCACCGTTATGAACATTTGGATTGATGGAATACAATGTCACGTACTAATGCTAAGAAAAATACACATACATTTATTAATACATATACATATAAACGTTTATGTGCTTTAAAAAAGAAAACATACATATATAGTTATTATGATATAAAATATAATATTTATATTTCAAGTTTTATCTATCTATCTATCTATCTATCTATCTATCTATCTATCTATCTATCTATCTATCTATCTATCTATCTATCTATCTATCTATCTATCACAAATATATATGAATTTACATTTTAAGATCTACAAATTAATATATATATATATATATATATATATATATATATATATATATATATATATATATATATATATATATATATATATATACACACACTACCGGTCAAAAGTTTAAGATCGGTAAGTTTTTTTATGTTTTTAAAAGAAGTCTCTTCTGCTCACCAAGGCTGCAATTTTTTGATAAAAAATGCACAAAAAACACAGTAATATTGTGAAATATTATGACAATTTAAAATGACTTTTTATGTTAATATATATTAAAATGTAATTTATTCCTCTGAAAAAAAGCTGAATTTTCAGCATCATTACTCCAGTCTTCAGTGTCACATGATCCTTCACAAATCACTCTAATATGATGATTTTATGCTCCAAAAACATGTATGATTATTATCCATGTTGAAAACTGTTTTTTACATTTTTATTTCAGGATTCTTTGATGAATAGAAAGTTCAAAGAACAGCATTTATTTAATTAGAATTTTTTCTAACATTATAAATGTCTTTACTGTAACTTTTCATCAATGTAACTCATCCTTGATGAATAGAAGTATTGATTTCTTATTTATTTCCCCCAAAAATGAAATACAAATTCTTACTGACCACAAACTTTTTATAAGGGTAGTGTTTAATGTAACAAAAGCTTTCAGATAAAAGCTGCTCTTTTGAACTTTCTATTCATCAAAGAATCCTGAAATAAAAATGTAAAAAACTGTTTTCAACATGGATAATAATCATACATGTTTTTGGAACATAAAATCATCATATTAGAGTGATTTGTGAAAGATCATGTGACACTGAAGACTGGAGTAATGATGCTGAAAATTCAGCTTTTTTTAGAGGAATAAATTACATTTTTATATATTAACATAAAAAAAGTCATTTTAAATTGTCATTTTTTTTTTGTTTTTCTTTTGCCGACATGTTTATTTGCTGAGCTAACGAGCCTTTACCTGCAGCAGCAAAAGTAGCCTGGCTTGTGGTTTTGTTTTCATCGTCGCCCTGTTAGTAGGCTACGTCATATGCTTTGTTGATCTGATTGGTTGATTTGGCCCGTCTATCACCAACATAGGCCAATCAGCTAACCAGTATTTTCACCCCTTTCCAAAACTACTTCAACGGAAGGTTTCCAGATGGATATGCGGAGCAAATCCATCTGGCGGAGTCAGGTTAATCCAAAGGTAGGTCAATGTCAAATTGAGAGTTGTGAAGTACTTAAAAGTCAACAGAATTGCACAGTGTTTTACACTGGTTTGGTAATAGTGTAGTGGAAAAGAGATCTATCAACGTACAGTCTATCAAAAAAGATTAAAGAGTGCATTTTTATAGCATTTCTATTGTTGCAGCTACAACCCAAATAACACACTAAAGGAAGTAACGTTGCCACATTACATATACATATCAAAAAATCTGAACCGTCACTGTTTATCTGGCTTACAGGCAAAATCCCTCACCCTGAAACAATAGGCTCTCTGAGTCACCACAGAAGCACAGTTTCATTCAGGATGATACTCAGTGACTAATCTGTTATGTGGAGTGGCATGAAGGCATGAAGGGGTTGAGTATAAAGATTGCCATCTTTACATTGAGACGCAATCTTATCCAATATCCACTTCCTTTGAGCTGTTTTGAAAGATGGGACCTGTGGAGTGAGATAGGGCTATTTATCCTCATGCCATATTCAAGAGGATTTTCTCCTAATCAACACACTGATCTCATCTCTACACTCCTCTTATCATCATCCAGGACCTCCACACACTGCAGAGATGGTGCCCATAGATGTGTAAGGTTTGAAAAGAGAAGAGGAGTCAAATAATACAGCTTAAAAAAAGTCACCACCTGCAGGAATTCTGGGTAATCCATGCGTAACCTGTGATAGGAATACAACCAGAGATGACAAAACAAAGAAAACAAAAACTTTATGTAAACAGGATCTGGATGTGTGGATGTGTGTATAAAAATAACTTTATCTGGGGCTTTTTAGTACTTCTTCATTACATGAAAGTTTAATTTTAGATTTCAGACTAAAACAGATATTTCTTTTTATATGTCCTTACGCAATGTCGGGCTACAAAATGCTATTATAACCTGGCAAATGAGCAATAATAACAACATTCAGATGGTTTAAATACATTATTTAATGTGCAAGCACCTGGAAAAAATTGCTCAACTAATTGTACTTTTCTTCATTATTGAACAAATGTGTTTTAAGATCAGGGTGTCCAGCATGTGCTCATGTTCATTGGCCTGGACTTATGATGCCTTCAAGTCGTGACCGACAGATCGAATATTAATTATCGCCACAACTTTGGCGAGTGGAACTTCCAAAGTTTAAATGGGCACTTCACTGGGAAAATGGGTTTTCAATTAAATTCAGCTGCCTAAGCAGATAGAAAAGCAGATTTAGAAAAAAAATCTGTGCTACCTTGCCAAATAGGAAGGAAAACTTCCAAACACCCATAATGCACTGGTTATGTTGCTGTCCAAGGCCACTCCAACCAATCTGCTATGGATGCGCTTACCATAGTCAATCACCTTGCTTTAGAAGGAAATGCTTTGTAGTAAACTTTTTCATAATCGTGTCAGCCTTATTCTGCTCTTAACAATGCACGCTGCCATGACAACGAATCAGGTTGCCAACTTCTGGTTCGAATCTGGTCTATGCATTTTTGCTCTGCGTTTCAGATTGCGTCATCCTCACATTGCTTAACTAAATCGAAAAAAAAACATTCATCAAATGTGATCTGATCACGTTATATTTTATTAAATCACAGATAAAAACAAAATCTACCTCTGCTTTCAAAGATGCATAGTCTATATTTCTTCTCAGGCCTGTGAGGAGAGTAGGCTACATTATACGCTGAGTATCGGTTCATTTATGAGTCCAGTTTGCGTGCCGGCGCCTCAGTCATGATGATCTATTTTCTACTATATTTACTTCTTATTAATTAAAACAAGGCAATTTTTTGATGAAACATTGATTGAAATTAGATACCGATACAAATATTTGTCGGTTTTAAAATCCATATTCCCGATATATCGGCCGATTTTTTTTTTTTTCAGAAATGCGCAACAAAACATTAACAGATTTCCCTAACATTAGTTATTTGTAGTTATTTATGAGTTTTAACTAAAATAATATGATAATGCATTTTAAAAAGAAACTTGTTTCTTTTATTGTCACAACAGAACAGACTGATGACAGTGGCATTAGCTAGCTTTATGGTTAGCTAGTCTATGATGAGCCATAATTCAGCAATGGATAACGTCATACTGCAAATTGTCATACATTTTCAATATAACAGGCCAAGGAGAGGTGATACATCACTTCAGTCACATTATCAAAAGTTAAAAGGACAGTCAGTCAACTACACTATAACAACGTAACGTAACTATTACTAGCTAATTCCGCTTTACTCTCAGCTTAATTAACAGCAGCAAAACTGGACATGATAGTCACAAATTTTGTCATGTTTATTTGAGTTAAGAGAACTAATGGGGATGTTCTTTTAATTGTTATTCAAGCAATGTATGTACCGTGACCAACTCAACGAGTGTTGCCAACAGGGACAGTGTAGAGTGCCCTCTGGTGGACAAACTCCGACACTCATGACATGGTTCAAGCGTGTTTCGTCCGTTTTTATTTTATTTGCGAAATAAAATATGAATTTATCGGACATTATAACTGCTGATACCGATAGTTTGGGAAATGCCTAATATCGGCCGATAATATCAGCCTACCGATATATCGGTCTGGCTCTAATTGAAATGAATGCACAATTAATAAAAAAACGAAATTCCCTTTAAAGAAAGGCTTTATGGTTTATCTTTAAGATCTCTGTGAAAGTTTTAAAGTCGTTTTTTTTTCTTCTCATGAATGCAAACACAAAAAATAAAATAAAAATAATATTTTGTGTTCTGTGGAGACCTACCCTTCTTCATCAGGTTAGTAGGCTATTCCTTTTGTTTTGCGCAGAGTAATTCAAAGAATTACAAAAAATATTTTGCCACCTAAAAGTTAAAGATTTGTAGTGTTGTGTGTATTTCGCTCATATTAAATATAAAACGCATGTGTAGACTGATAGTTTTCTAATGTCTGGACTAGAGTGCTAGCATTCTATGTGAACAAATACTTCAACCGGAAGTAGAAAACCGTTTAGTCAGCTGAACCCGCTATGAATCATGGGAAATAGAACAGGCGCAGAAAAAGGTGGGTATTGTTCACAGGTGCAAGAATTCAAAGAGTAAACGTTTAGCGAAGGATCCAGAAAGTTACAGGCAGTGGCAAAAGGCTGTAATGAGTAGTAAATAAAATTCTTATCGTAAATAACACAGATATGAAAAACCTGTTTGTAGTCAACATTTCAATCTGGATGACAATGAACAGTGCTTTAGGCCAATCGGAGGAGAAAAAACTGAAAGAAACTGCCATTTCCCCATGTTCCCTAACAGATGCAGCATCTATATTGATTGTAAATTTGTTGAAATTAAATATAATTAATAAAGCTAGCTAAGGTTCATGTAAAAATGTGAAAGTACTGTACAATTTTGATGCAGTGATAAATGTACAGCACCTTCATAAATTAGTAAAGCATAAATTAAAAACACTGCTTATGTGCATACTTTATTCATAATTTTGTAGAGTTAAAAATCTTGCTGAATATTTTGTAGATTCATTTTGTAGGTTAAATTAAATTGCCATCTTCCTCCAACCAAGTGACTCATCTGATGTCTTAATTACGACTTCCTAACTCACAAATCCGAAATTTCAAGGTCTTGAACACACCAATAGTGCATATGTGATGTAAAAGGTGAAAGCGCTATGTGCATTCAATCCTTCAAACTATTTGTTTATGCATTGTGTTATGCATTTAGACAGATGTAGACTAGCTTGACTACACAAAAAATACTGCAGCTTGAAAATAACTGTGCATGTAAACATGCTGACTGTTGTAACGTCAAGATCTTCAAAAATGATCAACAACTCACCGGCGTGATATGCAACAGAACCTCGACTCCAGCCCGGATGCCTGTTCTTTGGGTAATCCTGACAAAAGAGAGGAAGAATAAGACACAAATACTAATTAGACAACAGTCTGGTTTTATAGATACAATGATGGATTTACTGCAAACACGAACTTGCGACACTTTCACTTTCAACAATCTCACTCAACACTTTCATATTAATGTGGTGGAGAGATAATTGACTTCTATAGCCAGAAAACGATTACAGCATCACAGCTCATTGTTTAGGTTTAAGAATTGCAGTCACATAGCAGCAAAAACACAAGGAGAAGCCAATATTTTGATAAGATCTGAGATGCAATTAACATGCAAAGATATTTTTGGTATTTCTCTGTTGTCATTTGAAGAGACTATTAAAGCCTGTTAACATAAAAAAATTAATACCCTTAAGGCCTGTATATGTAATGTACTCTAAAAAGCATGTTTAATGCATTCATAATACACCTTAAAATCTTTTTGAAAGATAGATTTTTTTGACAATTGTAATTTTTTTAAATGTAATATTGCCGTATTAATTATAATTGATTTATCCGTGCATTTCATTATTGAATTTTTTTAATTCATGTGACCTTGTAATCTTTAATTAAAAGAACGGTTCAATGAGATACAGCAATAGCAAAATCACAATCAGCAATTTTCAATTCCCCACGGAAAAAAGCAAATACCTCCCTACATTTTTTTATTGTTTGAGATGAAATTGCCATTTCACTCAAATAAATGTTATACTAAGAAAGAATTCTCAACTTCCATTTCATGTCGACTTGTATCATAAATAAACAATATTTTACAGAATCAATCCACCTATGCTAATGTTAATTCATGTTTGATAATACTTTTTTTACAATTAATAATAAAAATTAATTTATAACTTAAAGGGTTAAAATGCACATGTAGTAATTAACATTAATCAATGCGATATTATGCAATATTTTTAATTGCTAGTTCATACCCAAGCGGCAACATTCTAATCTGAAAGATGAAGCCTACCCGGAAGTGCGATAAACTGCAATACATCTCAAATCCGCTAGAGGTCGGTCCCAAAAGGGAGCAAATATCCATAGACGTCATGTTAAAATCTCCGTTTTCACAGCATAAATTCATATGTTTACAGGTTGGTCCCATAGACTTTTATTGTAATCTTCAATATGTTCCACGTGCCTGACAACTGTGAGGGGGTGAATTTTTTTTCTAACTCGTTAGTTTAGATCATACTTCAGATATAAAATGTATGACAAATAAGGGTGGTTAACTTTGATTGACAGCTGATAACAGGCTGCGCCAAGTGAATTTGACGTCTCGGCCATGATCTGACATAACACATCATACCACCTCTGTATCCTTTCTGAAACTTTTGTATTTTATTTTCCAAGATTTTTTCAGTATGGCGCCCCCATAAACAGCTTCAAACACGTTCTTCAGAGAGTCTATGGGTGACGTCACAGACGCTTTGTCCATATTTTTTACAGTCTATGTTCATACCTAATGCATAATTGAATGAACTGAACCTTATAAAGTGTTGCTGAAACATTTGCTGTAACTGAGAATTACGAGTAAAAAAAATTTATATAATAAGATATTATGTAATACATATTATGTAACATTAGATAATTAATTCACAGTTTAAGATTTTTAAAGATTTTGGGATTTGCTAAATCCATTTATGATTTCTGTAATCTGGTCCAAAGGATTACATGGGCATCTCTCTCTGTTTTGGTTAAGGCTGATAGAGGGTTGTGTTAAGGTTCAAGTCTGAGCTCTTTTAATCTGTTTATCTAATAAGGAAGAGGAGTAAACACGGACCAGGTGGACTTAAAACTGATTTATTCGCGATCTAAGCTCAGACACAAAACGTACAGATGATTTAAGTGAGAGCCACAGTAAGGTGACGCGTTTAACAACCCTTGGTCGCTTTCCACCCCACTAGCGTTGAGAAGCGCTATATCGAAGTTGTGCAACAGAGCGCGCGAGGATGATGACGATACCTAAGGCGAATCTGACAAACAGATCTAAACATGTAGAGACAATCGAGTGGCGCTCTCTGGAACAACACATGAGAAAGTAAACTGTTTGCAAACATTACTTAATTTCAATTGAGTTTACATCTGCTCCCTGACAAGGTGAAAAATGATAGTGCATTCCGTGTATTCGTACGATTACATCTGTGCTCTATATCAAGTACCATGTACAAACACACAAGCAAACAGACACTTCAACATGCCACGCAAAGCACACAAGCCATCAATCACCTCGCTCGCCCCAGCGACCCACATAACAGTTTTTTTTTAAATCTGTCAAATGAAATTATATACCACATACTCCTGTTCGAGGAGAGGAGCTATTCATGCATATAGTGTTTTGGCCCCCTGAGGACACTGCAAAAGCCATTAGAGAGAAGCATCGAGCTTCCAAGAAACACAAACAGTAGCATATGTGTCCGTGGCAGAGCCATATCAGATCCACCCGGGGCTTTTATGTGCGATACTTGAGCTGCCAGCATTTCCACACTGTGGCAAAGACAACAAGTAGCAGAGAGGCTGCCGGTGGAGGCAGATGCACATCTGCACATGACATACAGAGCAGAGATTAGGCCAAGTGGGTACCTGCTCCCAAACACCACAATACGGGCGCTGGGAACGGCATCTGTGCAAGCTCCTGTCATCACGAAACAATGAACTATGAGCACTTTTAGAAAATGAACTCTTAAAACACTTTAAATCTGACCTCTCACAGTGTATATTCATCCATCACAGGAGAATTGTCATTTCCACCACAATTTAAATTTTAACATGTCTTGTGCTTCAATATTCTGTGATAGAAAATGATGGTAGTGGAAATGACATTTTACATTTTTAGGGAATAAAATTACTCACTAAAATTTTTTAAAAATACAGGAAATTACAATAAATTCTGTTTCATTCTAAACTGGGTTCCTGGAGGGCCACAACCCTGCAGAGTTTAGCTTCAACCCTAATTAAACACACCTGATTAGCTAATCAAGTCATTCAGGCTCATTTGAAAACTGCAAGTGTGTGTGTGTTGAAGCAGGGTTGGAACTAAACTCTGTAGGGCTGTGGCCCTCCAGTAACTGAGTTTGACACCCCTGTTCTACAAGGATGCATTAAATTGATCAAAAGTGAAACTAAATATATATATAATATATATACACATGCACAACAGCTAGTTCAGGTCCTTGTATCTGATTGACTAGGAGGCCTTAATAATGATATATTTAAAGGAGTAGTTCACTTTTCAAAAAACTTTTTCTGACAATTTACTCACCACCGTGTCATCCAAGAAGTCTTTCTTTCTTCAGTCGAAAAGAAATTAAAGTTTTTGATGAAAACAATTTCAGCATTTTCATCCATATAATGGACTTCAGTTCAGTGGGAACCAAACGGAACTCGTTCATCAAAATGACTGAATCTTTTTCCGAGTCAATTAGTTCGTTGAATGAACCAAATGACTCGGAAAAAGATTTGTTCATTTGGATGAACAAGTTCGAACAGGAGAGTCACAAACGTGCATCGCAGTACAGAGCAAGGCGACCATTTGAGCTTATAAAACTTAAACTTTGATTTTTTTTTTTTTTAAATGAGCAATTGTTTCGCTTGATAAGACCCTTGTTCATTGTCTGGAATCATTAAAGCCCTTTGAACAGTTTGCAATTTGCACTGAAAGTGTCTTTTGGACCTTGCTGTCCCAATGAAGTCCATTATATGGAGAAAAATGCTGGAATGTTTTCATCAAAAACCTTAATTTCTTTTCGACTGAAGAAAGAATGACATGGACATCTTGGATGACATGGGGGTGAGTAAACTATCAGCAAACGTTTTTTGAAAAGTGAACTACTCCTTTAAGTGCTTTAAAGTAAACACCCAAACATACAATAAAATTGAGCGCTAGAATAGGTCAGATTGATTGGTGACCGATAAGACAGATTGCGTTCCTTGCCGAACACTTCAAGAGTGATCTCCACTTGTGAATGTTTCCAAAATAAATGAGAACACCAGGGTCAGGAACACACACTCCCTCAATTGCTTAATGGGAAGTGCAAGAGAGCTCGCTGAAACCGAAGCCTGCGGTGCCGGATGAGAGCAGAGCAGAGGAAAGGGCTGGTGAAAGAAGGGAAGGTCAGGAGGTGATAAGGGTTGGACCCATTCACGTAGATATGACTGCCGAGACTCCGGTCCGCACCTCCGCCCCTTGTTAGAACCCAGAAAATCTTTGTCTTGCATCCTAGCAACCCAGTGTATATTCCGGATGCATGCGTACAAGCTTGTACGGCCAGATCCAGTCCCCGTTCACAGGGGGTCAGGGTTCACTGATTGCAGATACGAGCTCGGCTCTTCCTTTCACATCCGCCATCATCCTCAGACTGAAACTGGGACTATCGGAGAGCAGACTAGCTTATAATTCGGCCCAACTGATGTTCCCACCGCAGTAGAGATCAAGTCATTAACAAGGTTGATCACCATTTTGTTGTTGTTCCTCAAAAGTCAGCGGTGATACTTGATGTTCTAACAATTAACAACCACATTGTTTGCAAACACCTCTCCAGACACAGGATGCAGGGAACACAGGGTACACATCTAATGAGAGTAAACAGTAATTAGGCAGCTATGCTGTACCTGATAGGTGATATGTAATGAAACACAGATGCAAAGTTCCAGAAAGTGTCAAAATTGGGGGATCTCTCCGTTTATCTGAGCAACCAATGGCCTTTCTATCGATTCGACACAGCAGACTTGTCTACTGTCTGCAGTTCCCAACCTGAGACTAATTACCCTTCATGTCAGGAAGAGCAAAGAACACAGTGCAGTGTTCCTGTTCCAACCCAGTATGATCACTACATGACTTTTACTGACGAAAGGAATAGTTCACACACACAAAAAAAAACAAACTCTGCCATCATTTACTCACTCATGAACAAGGGTTATTATTGTTAACTGTTAAAAACATTTATTTGGCCATTGAAAACTTAATTGTTTTAAGTTAAAGCACAGTGTATTGTGTACAGGCGCCGTTATAAAGAACATGTCAGAATAAATCTGTTCTCAAACACCAATGATAACATTCATTCCATTCTCTTCTCATTACGTCGTAGTGACGTACATTTGCATTGCCTAATCTCGCTCAGTGTAAAAGGGCCTTAAGAGACGAAATCTGCTATGACAACTTGCAGTGATTCACATCATCAATGTTGAGAAAAGAGTTGTAATTGTAGAGTCATAGAGTTATAGGAATTGTGAAAAGTTTCTCCTCTGCTAAAGCTCCTAATTTTGCCGGAAGAAACAAAGTTATGGAAAAGTTATGACAGAAAACAAGTAATGAGAAAAACTAGAGGATGAGTAAATGATGACAGAGAAGTGAGTTATTCACTTGAGCTTGACAGCAAGGTGATTCTCTCAAACCACAGTTTTATTTGCACACTGTGCCTCAGGGCCTGTCAAACTGTAACCGTTATGAGGTCGCAATGTTGTGGAGCCGCATTTGCAATTTTGGTGTAAATCCAGAGCTTACTGTACACATCCATTCTTGTTCAGGCCCAAACCACAGGGAATTTGATCAAAATACTTTACTATTGCCAAAAATACTTTAAAAACAAACAAAAAAATGAAATGGCATTTGCAATGCATGATGAAATGTGACAAGTATTACAGAGCATTTAGGAAAATATAATGAAGGATGGGAAATGTCATGCATGTGTGCATGCACTCCCTACATTAATCCATTTTGCAAACACTTTTATCAGAAGAAACTTTTAAATGAGGAATAATAACACAATTGACTTACTCTTCTTGCCAGGCCAAGGGCGATGTAGCACTTCTCTCCAGAATCCACAATCTCCACTTCAAAGTAGTGACTTCGTGTTGTGAGGGGCTGCCGGGCCTGGGCCAGACCCACGTCCATGATGCTCTTCCCTTTCCCAACATATTCCAGAAGCTGTGGTAGAACATATCATAGCCTTAATCAGACTTCATTTATATACATTATAGCGTATTAGACATCATTACAAATGTTGTAATCTCGCTCAAATAGAAGTAAACAGGATCTTGTTGGGTGGATTATCTGGTCCGTTGAAAGTGTAACTTGGCATAAACCAAATTAATCTATAAAAAAAAAAGTCAGTCTGGCTGTGAGTTGTCCTTCGCATGAGACGTTTAACCGAGGACCTGACTCTCTGTCACTTCGGAAAAAAGAGTAGGGGTTTAGCTCTGGCATCCTGCACGATGCACTTGGTGGTGGTTGAGGAGATTCCCCCTTCTATGTAAAGTGCTTTGAGCATCTAGAAAAGCGCTATATAAATGTAAATATAGATTTACTAGTAAATGCTGTATATATATATATATATATATATATATATATAAAAAGAAAAACAAACCCTGGTGTTTGGTGTTTTGCGCTCAAGGGACTTGACTATTTAGAAAAATAATCTACAATAAATTAGATCACGTATGGGCAAACTCAACTACAGGAGTGATGACACATATTTTAAATGATTTTTCCATCAGGTGTGTTAGGAAATGTGTAATAAGATTATTAGAGAAGACAAAAAGGTTGACACGTCTTCAATTAATTCATGATATACCGAGGGTAGGGCAAGGTCTTTCAATTACAGACATGTGAGTGGTATCGACAGCCCCACCTAAGAAAAGAAATTCACCAATGGAACAATTATGACATGGCAAGAGGTCAAATATCGGTCATATATGTGATATTATGATATACAAATGATTGCATGCATGAAGGTCTTTTTTACTGTTGGAATGTGGCAGATTAAGAAGTTTATTAGAATTTGAGATGGTGAAACTACCGTTAATGCAAAGTTGAGCCATCTCTTAAAGACCATCTCAACCTGGCCAAGCCTAATGCATGCTCAAACGTTCAATTCAAAGGCCAAATCTTCAACACTTTAGGTTAAACCTTGAGAGCTGCCTACTAGATGACACTTTTAGGCATCATATGTCTGTTCAAATGATCAAAGGGACAAAAAATTGTATCCAAAACCTAATTGCCAACCCAAATGGCTTCTTTGGTCAACATATAGTGCATATGTTGTCCAAAGAAGGACAACAAATGCACTGGGAACCTTCAATTTAAAGCCCAAAACTAGACCGGTTATCAAATGCATTCTTGAACAGTCAAAACTTCAACAAGTTAAAACCTAGGGAGTTGCCTACTTAAAGGGTTAGTTCACCCAAAAATGAAATTTCTGTCAGTATTTACTCACCCTCATGTTGTTTCAAACCTCTATGTGTTTATTTGTTCTGCTCCACACAAAGGAAGATATTTGGAAGAATGTTTTAATCAAACAGATCTCAATCCCCATTGACTACCATAGTAGGAAAAAATACATACTATGGAGCTGCCTAATGAGCTGCCAACCTAGACAGCACTTTTGGGAATCACTTGCCTATTGCCGCTTTTCAACTGCTGGTATGGCTCGGTATGGCTCAGGTACGGTTCGGCTCAGCGCGGAGCAGTTCGGCTCGCTTTGCTTTTCCACTGCATGGTACGACTTGGCTCGGCACCGCTCGGTTCGCTTTAGCTCGGTTGCTTTTCCACTGCAGTTAGTACCACTTTAATGTGGGTGGGATTAGTTTAAAAGCAGTCACTACAGCGGTGGCTATTACTGGCTATTTAAATCCAGTGGGTTTGGTTTTTTCACGTCGCAAATACAAATGATGCTGGTAGTGACGATTCTGTCTGACCAATCAGTGATCTACAGGGTTTCACGTCACATTTTAGTACTGGTACCGGTACGCTTGGAACCTCAACAGACCAGGTACCATTTAAAGCGAGCCAAAGTGAGCCGTACCGTACCATGCAGTGGAAATGCGCCATAATCAGAGCCGAACCGTACCGTACACCATGCAGTGGAAAAGCTCCATATGAGGCCTAAATGCTATTGCCTTTCTTTCAGATTCTGTTTCTGGCCACACATCTTCTAAACTTACAACACAGCATCATGATTACTTTCAGATTACAACTGGTTGTCATTAATTACTTAAAAATTTCCATTTGCAATGACAGAATCAGCACTTTGTTGGTGCAATGGAAAGATTTCTCTGATGCCATCTACAACAATCTTAGCTATTATTGTTTACGCCGGTAAATGAATGCAAGTCAGACGGAGACTCTGACAAAGGGCCTCGTACAGCAACATGCCGGTTTTGACCACATGTTTTATAAGACACAGAAAAGTGCGTGCAAAAGCCAAACGCAGCCATTAAACAGGCAGAAACAGATTGCTCCGAGCTGTCCAAGAATATCCCAGACTGAAATCAAAAACACTGATGAACTACAAAATAACAGATGCACAATCCTGCAAACAATCAGGCATCATTTTGATCAAAGCAGGCTTGAGCATTCCAACTAAACTGATCAGTGTTCAATATGTGTGTTTCTCTAACAGAAGTTATCTCCTGATGCTCACTGGAGAATGCACCCACCGAAGGGCTGAAATCCATTAATCCATTGTGTTGCTTTTTATAGAAGCAAAGTAGTGCTTTTTTTTCTGCCTACACCGACTCTTCTTTTCAACATCAACATCTTCAAGTTTTCATGCCAGGACAGTTGCCTGCTCAGTTGAGGATGGAGGCAAAATTGCACCTAGTCACACATTCCTGCCTCCTTGATGCTGAGTAATGGGGAGGTTGTCTACCTTTATACCACTCCTAACGGCTCTCAACAGCTCACAGCATGCTTGAATGACAGCGCTGACAGATCTGATATGCTCTCGAACGTTTCCATCCCCAGACCTGCGTAGAGGCGGCAGCTTGTTTTGTCTGACCCGCTGCCCTGGGCAACAGGTGTAACATTGCGAACAAGCCCCACAACTTCCTGTCAGAGTACGGAGAATGTGGAAAAGGTGGAGGACACAAAGAGGGAGACGCCTACATTTGGAGCCACTGAGATATTTGTCTAGTTCATCACTTGTCTTCAGCCTTTAAAATAAGATCTATGTTTTGACAGCATCAGATGATGTTGTTACAAGTTGTCTGTCGGCTAGCAGTTACTAACAGTCAGTCTAAACACAATTTATCCTTACTTCTTGATAGTGTTAAGCTGAACTTGGCATTCAGCTGCGTCTAATTGACACAACAATATATTAAAAGCCTCAACATGCATACTCTTTATTGTGGAGTGCTGGGAATTCCTGTCCCTTTCCAAAGACGGTCCTAAAAAGCAAAACAAAATGATTTCAAATGATGTATTATAGAAAAGTATTTGGTATGTTTACATAATGCCAGTACAATACTTAAATGTTTTTAGGACAAGATGTGGCAGGAATATCCCCATCCATTCATTTATTTTTAGATAAAATATAAAGGACACTGGTACTCAGCAGGTCAAATAATAAAGGAGCAGTAGAACAGCCACTGTTCCTACACGCATAAAGCTAATCCTACAACCCTAGCGTGTCTACAGTCAACGTCGGCTGGGTACTAATGCTACAACCCTAGCACGTCTACAGTCGACGTCGGCCGGGTGCTAATCCTACAACCCTGAACGCGTCTACAGTTGACGTCGGCCGGTTACTAATGCTACAACCCTAGCGCGTCTACAGTCAACGTCGACCGGGTGCTAATCCTAAAACCCTAGCGCGTCTACAGTCGACATCGGCCGGGTGCTAATCCTACAACCCTAGCGCGTCTACAGTCGACATCGGCCGGGTGCTAATCCTACAACTCTAGCGTGTCTACAGTCGACATCGGCCGGGTGCTAATCCTACAACCCTAGCGTGTCTACAGTCAACGTCGGCCGGTTACTAATGCTACAACCCTGAGCGCGTCTACAGTCAACGTCGGCCGGGTGCTAATCCTAAAACCCTAGCACGTCTACAGTCGACATCGGCCGGGTGCTAATCCTACAACCCTAGCGCGTCTACAGTCGACATCAGCCGGGTGCTAATCCTACAACCCTAGAGTGTCTACAGTTGACGTTGGCCGGGTACTGAATCCTACAAACCTAGCGCATCTACGGTCGACCAGGTACTAATCCTTTAACCCTAGCGCGTCTACAGCTGACGTCCGCCCGGTGCTAATCCTACAACCCTAGCGCATCTACAGTCAACGTCTGGCCGGGTACTAATCCCTACAACCCTAGAGCGTCTACAGTTGACGTCGGCCGGGTACTGACCCTACAACCCTAGAGCGTCTACAGTCGACGTCGACCGGGCACTGAATCCTACAACCCTAGAGCGTCTACAGTTGACGTCGGCCGGGTGCTAATCCTACAAACCTGAGCGCGTCTACAGCTGACGTCGACCGGGTGCTAATCCTACAACCCTAGAGCGTCTACAGTTGACGTCGGCCGGGTGCTAATCCTCACAACCCTAGCGCGTCTACAGTTGACGTCGGCCGGGTGCTAATCCTTTAACTCTAGCGAATCTACAGTCGAACGGCGGCCAGGTGCCAATCCTACAAACCCTAGCGCGTCTGACATTCGATGTCGGCCGGGTGCTAATAATTCTAACTTAGTTGTTCTTGCTGCGCAGCTTAAATAACTGACAGACTCCAGCAAATGTCCTATCAATGCTTTTAATTACGCCCAGGAGAGTTCGAGCAATACTCAGAGAATCTCCCAAGTAAAAACAAGGCGGGTGGAACTCAGACAAATTCCATTAAGAATCCCCGAAAACACTGATACAACAGTTTTTATACAATAGGGAGGTATGTCAAATGACATTAATATGATTGGTTCTTCATTTACAGTATCTTCTGTTACTGGGTAGAGGAGACTTTGTTTTGACACACATACATTCATCTAAAGTACAGAATGTCTTAGTATATAGTCTTAGAGATTTAGCTGCTTAAATGAGGTCAAATGTTAAAACATGGTTAGTTTATATTCAGTTTAAAGTTAAAAAGATTAAGATAAATGTGCCACTGCTGACTATGGAAACCAGCATGACTTTCCGAAGGAGATTCATAAGATTTCAGGATCCCCCCATTCAATTCGATCAGACTTGGTCCTTGGACTGCGTTGCAAATATGGCCACAGAGTGAATCGACTTTCCTTAAGAAGGACTTTGCCAGCAGCCAAGCCATAATGTAATGTAAAGCATCTGGATGGATATGTAATTATTTATGGCTTAGGGTGCAGTAAAACTACCAGGGCTAGAAAAACAGCTACATATAGATTTATAAACCCCTTCACTGTTTGACTGGATCATTTAAAATGTTGTCAGCATACTTCATTTCCTATGCAAAGATATTAGCCAATCATAACAATGGGTGTTGGGAGCACCAAAGCCACATGTTTAAATTGATAGAGAGAAAATGTATTCAGTAGAAGGATTAAAAGAAATGCGAATTATAAAATTAGATTCTTTTTTCATGTAAGGAGAACTGCATTACAACAAAATATCTTGTTGTAAGTTATATTGTTTTCTTATTTATTGACTAACAGCTCTCCTGTTCCCATGTCAAAAGAAAACGAAGAGTAAGTGTAAAGACATTGTGTGCGTTATGTAAAGTAAACATGATGGTTATTGTAGTTTTAGACTAAATGTGAGCATGGTTACATCTCACTTCAAAAAACAGATTCAGTATTCCTCAATTTTATTTTTATTTTCAGATTATAAAAAAAAGAACTCAGAATATAATGTAATCAAATCTGAGCCCCATGCATTTCTTCAAAATAATTCTACTAGTGTTTAGCTGGAAATCTCAACGGTGGCCTGGTCTGTGGTGTCTTTCAACACCTTTTAATAGATCCAACTATCACTACCAGTTATTGCAGCAGGGAATATGTTGCCCAACCATAATCATTCACTCCTGCCAAAGTACTGCTGCAACTGATGCTGTTGGACATAGCGTGATAAAAGACATTTACATACTTAGATGGCTCTGCAAATCTCCACAAAAAAACAACAACAAAAAAAAAACTCTGAAAAACAATATCAACCACAAAATTCTTTTGGTTTCCTTTTGATTAGTTCATGCTGAAATAACAGAGGAGTTAAAAATAAACTTCTACCAGGGCTCCAGACTAACATTTGAGAGCAATTCTACAGATGGTGGCGCTAACACCTGTTCGGTAAAACACACCAGTGTTATAGACCATGATTCCCACTAGATCTCACAGCATGTTATTAATTCTGCAGCGAATTCAAACCTTTTTACAGGATCTTACAGCACAGCGTAGTAACAGTGTTGCATGATCCGAGATCGGTCCGCGGGTAAAACCTGTTCTGAGGTAGTGCTGCATTATTATTGCTCCGAAATGATAAATGGGGCTAAATGCGTAACGCTTCATTCCGCTATTTCATTTCATTTGCCTTTTGATGTTTCTCATATGCAACAGAAATGCCAGATCTTATCAGTTGGACAATGTGGTGGTGGTGCGACCTCTAACAAAAGTAGTCACACAGGCAGGAAAAAACGGAAACAAAATGCATTTGGTCGCAGTCTGGAGTCCAGACTTCTACATTACATGCATTTCATTTAGCTGACGCTTTTATCCAAAGCGACTTGCAATTGCAATATATGTCAGAGGTTGCACGCCTCTGGAGCAACTAGGGGTTAAGTGTCTTACTAGGGGTTAAGTGTCTTACTAGGGATTAAGTGTCTTTACTAGGGGTCAAGTGCTACATATTTGACTTTTCTGTCAATACCAGAAACTGCAATGGCTCAATGAAGAAAAAAACACAAATGTAAAAAAGTTTATCAGAACATTTAATGCACGTTTAACCAGATTGTGAGAAATATTCAACTAAAGACTAAAAGAAGAGGCCCCAAAACTAAACAGGGGTCAGAGATGATTAAACTTTTCTTAATGACATTTTAGTTGGTAAACCTTTCTTTTAAGATTATATGAGTTGACATGAAATAGCAATGAAGAGCACTAAAGCATAATTTATTAATTTTTATTTAATTTTTATTTCAAAAGTTATTAATACATTTTGAAAATCAAAAGTTGCATCTGTTAACATTAGTAAATGTTAATGTAAATGAAGTGTGAACTGACAAATGAATAATGAACAACTATTTTAATTAACAAACATTTCAAAGATTAATTGCATTTAGTAAAAAATATATTGTATATATGTTGGCTCTAAGAATCAGACCTTGTTGTAAAGTTTACAGAAGCTAGAAACAAAGCCACCTCATCTCGACATGGTCTGGAATTTATTTTTGCAATTTTAAATGCGATTTCACAACAGAATGGTGCTGAGAAGTTCGGGTTAACCTGGGGTTAAACGCCTTGCTCAAAAACACAATAGTGATGGATCTTAAGGGGATTGAACCAGAAGCCTTTGGTTACTACCCCCTGAATGCTAAACATTTCTGAATTTGGTTGCAGGACCATAACTGCCAACATCTGCAGGCTAACAGTTACATTTCCACCTGCTAAGTTTCAAGAACAACCAGAACCAATCAAGGGACTCTAAACAAGCTCAATTTGAAGCTGCAGACTTGACATTCACACAAAACAGCACCAGGGATGAAGCCTGAAGCTTGACACTTCACTCCACAGACTTTACTTCACATGACACAAATCATGCAAAACATGTGTAAAGTGCTCCATAACTCCATACATATACAAGCAGCTTTTATCTACTAAGAAATCTCCAAAACTGCTATGCTTCAATAACACGAAATAAAATGACCAATAAAATAACAATGGTCCCATAAATTGCGATTCTTTGGCTCAAATCACACTAAAACCATTTTTGATGCCATATTAGGCAGCCAGCTAGCCTTTTTCCTTTTGCCTTACAGGCCATTTGACAGTCATATCTTGTTTTTTATCAAAAAAGGATGCAAACCCAATGGAAATTACATGTTAAAGCAGGTTAAAAGCCTCTCCCTCCTACAGATAAGTCATTATTTCCTTTTTTCTCACACTTTCAAGTTCCATGTAAGGGTTGAAGTGATTTTCCAGTGTTCTCACACACTGAGTTCAATTGAAACCGTCCTGTTGTGGGAAACAGATGAACTCAGGCTAATCAAAAAGACCGTCCATTGAAATGGACACTAAAGGTTCATCAGATAAACTCAAAACCGAATGGAAATACAGAAAACTGCATCCAACTGCCCTGTTGGGATGTTTTGTAAGAAAACAGATTTCCCTGGTAGCTTATTCAAGATGAAACTATGAAACACTGTCCTGACAGTGGTTAGTGTTACAGTAATACAGTTAAAGCCATAACGACAATGAATAATGTATTCCCGTCCAGACTTAATTGAACGAGTGCGGCTCCAAAAGTCTAACCAGAATTAACCAGGCCACAGTCACATCTACAGCGCCAGAAGGCTTGAGGACTGTCATTCATTCTTTTGTACAACATTAAGATTAAATCATTTCTCTAACTGGGACGGGGAATGTACTGTAATGGGTTGAACCCTTTCAGTCACCCTTCAGTTTCAGACACTCAGCAACATTGCCAGGCCTGATGAAACCACAAACACTCAGAGCTGAAGTGTTTAAAAAAAAAAAAAAAAGATATGGGCCAAAGAGGCTATGACCATAAATCTTTGCTCTGAAGCCAGAATTCTCAGACGTTATCACTCCCAACCAGCTCATAAGCGTGCGTGTGAGTCAGTGTATGTGCATGCATGAGTATAAAACAGTATTGTAAGGCCTTGGACGTGAGTATGTGTAAGCTAGCATTGGTGTGGATGAGTATGCCGGTAAAGCGAGCAGTACTCCAGTCTGGCGGCCACAGAGCCGTAGGAGATAGTGTGGCAGAGGCTCTGCTGTAGTAACAGCTAAACTGATCTCTGCCATGCGTTCGCATAGAACCGCACGTACACAGCGGCGCCAGCCAAACGCCTCCTCATAACACAAACACTCATACAAAGGCAGGGGTGACCTATGTGTGACAATTCATTGCTCAATTTTGAGAGATTGTATGCTGTAGATGTTGGCTACACATACAGTATCAGGGCTAATCTGAAGATTTATGGGTCTGAGTAAATCATACTAATCCACCATTTTCCATTTCATTTGATTGCAATTATCTCTTTTCTGATGATGTGATTGTTTTCATGCATTAATTGTAAGCAGAAACGGCAGCAGACATAGTACTGTTTAAAGTTGCCAGATCCAGTAAAACTAACGCTAAATTTAACCCAGAATTTCCAGAATAACCCAGAAAGACCACTTAAATGAGATGGGAATGGGCTAATTAGTGGCTTTACACAGGCTAACTGGAAAGAGAAGTGGAGGAGTCAGCAAATCTTCAGTTTCCCACAGTACATCTGTGAAAGGGATCTTCCACTGAAACCAATAATCTCATCTGGACAGCACTGATCTGTGTGATAGCCCATATTGTGCAAAGAAAAAATAATCATGTTTTTGAAAGAAGTCTCTTATTCTCACAAACGGGGTTCCTAAACTAATCGCGGAAAAATCTGGTTTTTGGCGTGTTCTGTGCAGGAACTGAGAACGATTTTAGTTAGGAACACCTTTTATATATTGTCGCTGTAGAAACCTTGTATATATGCAAAAATGCAACTTTTCAGGATATGGAAAAAATGCTTTAAAAATGTTTTAACCCTGTGTTGCCGAAGTATTGTGGCTTTAGACATTTACATGTGTGATCATATTACTATCATTTTACAAGAAGTCACGTTACAAGGTTTTTGACCCTTCCGTCATTAGAAAGGCCACATCTTGAGGCAGTAAGTGGATCGCATTACATTTTCATCAAATGCAGGTTATGAAGTTTACTGTAGCTATGTGGGTGCTCAGAAGAAGGAAAGGCCATGATGAGCTGTCGTAACACAATCTATTATAAGAGTGAATCACACTACTTCGCACATCAAAATATTTCCATGTTATCACAGACAGATGACAAACCATAGACAGTAAAAAAATGAACAGATAACAGCGTGTCAGAATGTGATATTTTCTCATCTAAACAGGGGTGGCCCTGTGATTGTAATGAATGTAAACATGAACAGTAGAAGAACAGAGAAAATTAGTGCTACTAATCAGACCTGCCGGTACTTCCCCTGGCTTTGAATGAAAACTCTGTCATCATTTACTCACCCTTGTGTTATTCCAAAACCTGTATGACTTTCTTTTTTAAAGGTGCCATATGTAATAATTGAGGTGAAAATATCCAGAAAATGAGCTACACGCATCAAAAGAATGAGAAGAAATAAGTGCAATGATGTCATTAAAAAACTGACAAGTTAAAGTGCTGCCGAGATATAAACCTAAATTAGCATGCTAAATTACTAGCCCCGGCCCGGCAGGTGTCGATAATACCAGTTTCGGCCATGGGAGGCGGTATGCGGGTGGGCAACATAACCACCAGCTAAACTGCAATACACGAGTAACTCGCGCGGCTTGTGTGTCTATTTGAACCTGATGTCAGTCGTGTGGAAATACAGCCCACTACTACATTTCAGTTCAGGGAAGAGTTAAAAAAATTATTGGTCAACATTATACATGAGGAATACATTTTGGTAAGTTGTAGCATACTGTATCTTTCAACAGTGTTCATTGTTCTTTTTCCATTAGCTAGTAGAGATGATCGGTTCACATGCGCTAGGGATCTGTGGTGTAACATGTACAAGCGCCAAAACGGTATTTATTGTTTGAATTGCGTAATAAAATTGACAGAATCTGAGAGCTTAACTAACCTTCTTGCTAAGTGTCAATTGCGTGTCTCACGGTGAATTCGTGAGAGTTGGCAGCTCTGAATGGCGCTAGCTTGATCAACATCAGCGAATGCTGTCTGTCAAATTAATGCAAACTAACAATAAGTGTAATATGAACAAAACGAATACCGTAAACTTAAAATAATAGCCCAGGCTTTTATTTTCCCATATCTGTCGAATTGAGACAGGCGTCTATGAGACGGTCTTCATCATTTAGTGTTGAGATGTTGTTCATTGAGTCTCTGATCTCTAAAAATCTCCAAATGCTCCACATGAAACTGCGGTCTTCCAACCTTTTACTATCGTGTCAAATGATTTGAATAAGATGCGGAGAAAGAGAGAGCAAAACAGCGCTCGCTTGTGTTGTTTGAAGACGTGAGTGCGCGCTGCCGCGGCACAACTCACTTTCTGGAGGTATACTGCCCCAATCTGTTATGGAATATGGAATAGGTTTTGATTTTTAGTTCCAAATGGCACCTTTAAGGTGATGTCCTAAAATGCTAATTTCCAGTTATGCATGTTCATTCTTACCATGTCACAATCACCAATAGAACCAATAGGGTTTGGTGCAATTGAACGTCAATCCCAGGATGACACACCAAGCATAAATGAGCAAATGTGCTAATGTCTCATTTTGTATTCCAAAGAGATTATATGATGACAGAGCTTCCATCATTGGGTGAATTTCTCCTTTACCTTTACCCAGGTCGTTTAAGGTCTGTCCCTGTAATAAATTCACTGCATAGTTCTATGGTGACATCACGTAAAATTCGGCCGCGTTGTTTGATAAATAAAAAAGGTGGTTTAACAAAGATACTGATGTTGATATCTATACTGATATACTTGTATTTAGTCTTTCAAAGGCTTACTGAAAGACAGACATTTCTAATTAATTTTACCAAAGAGAATGTGTTCCTACTAGAAACTATCACCGACTGCGAAAGACAAGAACGGCTCCATATATGGAAGGAATGACTGGAGGAACGCAGACAGTATATTGGATCCGTCAGAGACGGACCACAAAATGGACTCTTGTGACAGATTGCTAAGTAAAGAACACTTTAAGTTTTGGTTTACATTAGATCGTGCCTTCAGACTACGAGATGAGTATCGCCAAAAGCTGCCTGACAACCTCAGCTATCAAACCGACATTTTACTATTAGCATACTGCTGATGGCGAGGAGTGCTTTGCGCATAATCTCTCTTATGTGGGGAGATCGCCAATCTCAAAGAAACTTACTTGAGGCTGACTAATGTGGAAACTAAACGATGGGGCATTAGGACTTGGTTCCATCTTGTCCAAACATGCCCTTATCAGCAGAGTCTATAAGTCTTGGGACACCTTCTCACCACGCCAACAGGACTCACAGAGAAGGCACACAGCTGAGAAAACCTTCAACCACATTTTAAACAGGCAAAAAGATTCCTTGGCACCCCGTAAGTCCTCTTATTGAGTTTTTACAAGCTGGTCTAGTGCCAGTTCTGGCCTGCGCTGCCCGCTTCGTGCCATCAGCTCAGTAAAGCATAACGACAGTGCGGCACTTTATGCTGTATGCTTTCATGACCTCAGTAGAGCATTAATAGGCCTCAGAAGGTCCAGTGCATCAGATGGGAAGGTGAGCATGATGGGCACTCAATCCTTTTTCTAGAAGAACAGCTGTACCCTGCACTTTTTGGTCTCTTGGATCCAGAGTCTCACTCTATTGGGAGGTCTTTGCTCCAAAACCAACCCAAACACAAGACTGCTTGTTCCTTTCAACTTTATCTAAACACTACTCTGAGGAATTATGGGTGAAAAAACGTTGCCTCCAGCAAGCAATTCCCTTCACTCAGTCACAACTGCACACACGCATGAGTTCGGCAGACTCTTCTATCACTGTGTTCCTCCAGGTGTTTTTTTTTTCTAAGAATGATAATGTCAACTTAGAAAATGGCTGACAGGAAGTAAAGTAATGTGTGGTTTTTGGATTCACATCATTCATGTCAGAATTTATTGGGGCAAACCTGTGATGTATGATGATTCAAAATACTTCAAGCAAGGATTACATCAAAGTAACACTAAAAGGCTTGAGTGCTGAGAACACAGACCTTATTTAATCACAATAACACTATCATTCAAAAGACTGAGTACGATTTTTTTATACCTTTGTTTAACAATACATTAAAATCAATCAAAAGTGAGAGTGAAGACATTTATAATGTTTTAAAAGATTTCTATTTACATGGTTTCCACAAAAATATTAAGCAGCCCTGTCAAAAGCTTTTAACTGTTTTCAAATTTGATATTAAGACATTTTCTGAAGGATCACATGACACTGAAGAGTGAAGTAATGACTGCAGAAAATACATTTTTTAAAATACATTAAAAAAGAACAGTTATTTGAAACAACATTTTATAACGTTCATCAAATAAATTCAGCGTTGGTGAGCATAAGAGACTTTAAAAACATTAAGGCCCGGTTTCACAGACAGGGCTTTGATTAAGCCAGGATTAGGCTTTAGTTTAAATAGAGAATTTAAGTAGCTTTAATTAACATGCCTTAGAAAAAAAAACCAGCTCAAATATGCATTTTAGTCTGGGACTATGCCTTGTCTGTGAAACCAGGGGTAAAAAAAAAAATTACTAATGAATCTGAACAAAAATAGCACGTACAAGTAAAAGCAAATGTAGGTGGTAATCAGAATTCTACGGCAATGGCTAACATCCTCTCTTACCAGGAAAACAGATCATGGTGCTCTGGTTGACTTCACTGCCATGTAAATATGTGGTGGAGTGCAATGCCATGTAATTGACACTAAGAAATAAGCTATTTTGGGACATTTTATTGGGAACTGTGGATATAGTGCAGTAACATGGTATTGCAAATGTGGCTGGTAGTTCCCTGTGCAAAACATGCCACCAAAAAGTCTCTAGATATGGCTTATGTTCCTCTTTCATTGCAAACCAATGAGCCAGTTTCATCATACACCAGGCAGACAATACATTCAACTGCATAGAAACTAGCCGCAAAACGTCATCAGTCATGACCATGCAAATGTTCCAGGATTAGTTCCACACCAATGAGGGCTCAATCGAGAAGGATTTTTTCTACTGGCCTGGCCCCACCACAAAAAAAGTTCTAAATAAATAAATAAAATAGGCCTAGTTGTTAATTGTTTTTGATCCATGTCACCTTAATAAATAAGGTTATGACAGAAAAATATCGAACATGCTAGGTTTCCAGAGCAGTCCCACGACTCAACCTCACGTGATGTCATGAGCTACAGCCAATCAGAGCGAGGCATGGGTTGAGGTCACTGGGTAAATCGTATTTTTTCTTTTTTGCGTTTTATTCTCAGAGCAAATATCGCACAAACAGTTAGCAGCACTAGCCTGACGTACATATTCGCGTGGTGTGTTGTCTCTTCTTCGTGAGGTATTGGCGCGCGTGCTGTTTCCGCGTCAATTCCGGTTCGTTTTAACGGGTAATTTTTTTGATAAAACGTGGTTTGTAGACAAGATAGAATCGTTGGGTGACAGTCGTCAACTCGTGTAGTGCTTTACCTCCTGTTGCGGATCAATCACGTTGTGACGTGTGGTGTGAACAAGCTCAAAAACTTCACAGTTCACAGAGAGCAAGTCATGTAGTGTGAAGCAGAGTTCAGCTCGATGTTTTAAAATCATGTAGTGTGAACTAGGCTTTAGCAAGCACCACTAATTCCTAAACATGTATGACTTCCCATTAACCCAGTGTAAAATATGGTTTACTTTAGAGTCTTTCACCATGCTTGCACTCAAACCCATCACACTTTCCAAGAGCCTGTAGATTAAAAAATTATTCTGAAACTAATTGGCTTCACATGGTCTGGTTTTCGATAGCCCCCGCCCGCCCACTCACCGTGCCGCTGACTCTGACATCATACAGGCGTGCCCATTCATCCTCATGGCTGTCCACCATCATGACGCTGTCCTCCTCCTCTGAACCCCATTCCGCCTGCAGGTCCAACCGTACCTCTTCGCCGAGGGAGTGCATGCCAATGGCAGGGAAAAGCCCATCTGGAGCCACCGGCACCACCACTGACCCCACCTTCCATTCACACATAGACATAAAGAGAGCTCTGTTAAAGCATTCCATAAAGTTAACCACTATTTTACAGCACATTATAACTGAGAATAAAGACTGCTCATTGAAATGATGTCTGTATCACTCCTGGTCCTTCTATCTGGCCTGCAGGAAAACCAGTCATCAGAAAACAACCCTCAATTAGAAGACTAGACTATTGTGTGTTCAAAGACTTTTGCTCTACCGATTCTTGTAACCACTATAATGGAGTAATAAACAAAACCATTACACACAATGGTCCATAGAATTCATAGTTTGAGGTAGGTGTTATGTAATTAGTGAAAGAATGCATAAATATATGGTCTCTGATTATATTTACATAGTGCTGTTAAAGTTTACACTTTTTTTTTTTAAAGTTTACACAGGTAATTAATTACCTGTGTTTAAGGCATTAATTCAACTTGACATTGTAATATTTTATAATATATAGCCTATACATATATCACACACATGCATCCATGGTGATATGTCAGTATGAATTTTAATGTATTGATTTGATCAAAAATACAGTAAAAACAATAATATTGTGAATTTAGATATATATATATATATATATATATATATATATATATATATATATATATATATATATATATATATGTAAATATATATACACATATACATATATTTATTTATTGTTATCAGCTTAAAACAGTTGTGCTGCTATCTATAATTTTTTTGGAAACATGATACTCAGATACTTCTGTCACTTTAAGTCTGAATGTACTGTTATACAAGTTTGCATTTGTTTAAATTCACTTAAAATAACTGATTGTGTTTACTGGTGCTGCACGCTTAGTCTGTCGCAATCGCGATGTCAAGCCTATGCTGCGACCAAAAATGCTGCGATTTTATATGAAATAAACAAATTAGGGCTGTTAAAGCAATAAATGTAAACATTAATTAAGCATCTCTTATTTTTGTACATCCTTTGGCTAGTGTTATGATCCCACGCATTCGTGTGAATGCTTTTAATCCATTCATGCGTGACAAGCCAAAAGAGAGCGCGCTGCCTGTGAATGTCCTGACAGTGACTCACAGAAAGACGATGCACAGACCGCCAGAATAGTCTTTCTGCTTGAACACACAGTAACACACACAATTATGCCAAAATGTCGTTTTGTCGAGTATCTTCATAACATAAGAGCAGTCTTATGATGGACGTAAAGAGTTCTGTCAACAGCGGCTGCTCTTAAAGGGCCAGCAGCCAATAAAGCTTTTTTCTTCAAAGGGAACGGGAGAAAATTACTCTGACTAAAGAACTTTTGTAGCTTTAATAAGAATTAGTCTATGTATAATATATAATTTATGCAGCGCAGACTGTTTGATAACTTTATTCATTTTCTATTTATGTCCTACCTGTTAGACAGGACAAATGTAAATCTGACATTTATTATGGGTTTATGTGAGGATTGTTTGAAGTTCACTTAAATTAAAAGCTGTTATATTTTTTGAAGCCTAATAAATGTATTAAAAAAATGGATAGCTTTCGATTGTTATGACTGAAATCACTGTAATGTTGGATGACTCTAATTAATGTTTAAAATGGGGGGGCGTCATTTTTATCCAGACATCAATGGCTTATAAATCATTATAGATGTTATCAATCATTTAGATGTTGTTCCTAGTTTGAGTTGACAAATACACATTTCAGAATTATCATTAATCTGTGTGTGCATTTTGCTTTAGAAACAAGCAAGTCGACTCATTAAACCAATTGTTGATTACATCACAATCGCAATATTGACCTCAATAAACACAGTATGACATTTTTGCCAATATCGTGCAGCCCTACTGTTTATATAAATACTCGCAAAGATGGGCATTATACGTAATTTTGTGTGTATTTGACCATTTAAGTGCAATAAGCCAGGAAAAAGTATTTAATATGGTACACGTTTTGAGAGGCAGCTTAATGCGTCTTCTGGGAACCTGCGGGTATTACTAAAATTATGTGAGTGAGAAGAGAGAGCGAGAATGCACAGCTGGTATCAGTGTATCGATATTGCTGGAAATGAGTATTAGAACCAGATATGTACTGAAAAATCTATATTTTTGACAACATTACTCTTCTGTGACTTCAGTACCAAGGCATGGCGACTCACCTCCTTGCCATTCTTTGTGAAGAACACAGTGATGAGTCCAGCATCAAAAGAGTCTGCATAGATACCGCAATCCGATTCGGTCCCCTCGGTTACATTTAGGACCGAACTGCTGACCGACAGGGTTGCCGTTGTACAGCCTGTGAAAAGAATAGATACAGTCATTTATGACTTATAACTGGAAAGGTTCATGGAAGTGATATTTAATAAAAAATTCCACAAGGTAAACAACAAAACAAAGTTTACAAACTAAAGCATTTTGGTTAATGCTATGTATTAAATATTGAAATAAATGTACTGATATTTATTTTGATATATTAATATATCTAAATCAACATGACATCATGACTTTTGCGTAAACATACAAGCCACTTCCAAGTTAAGTGGCATGTTATCTATACACATTTTGTATGTATTCGCCATTAAATGGCAGAGTGATTCCTCAAGTATGTACAATTTTAAGTATTTTAAATTTTTAAATAAATTTCTTACATACAGCTCCTTTAAGTCAACGCCGTTCATAAACACGCTGAAAATCGATTATGCTTGTTGATAGCATGCCAAAAATGGAAATACGAATTGGCGTGTCATTCAAACGTCATTTCATGAGATCAGTCTGTCAAAATAAAATATTTAAACCCAAGGGTTTAGAAAATAAAACAGCAAAAGTAGACATTTTATATATAAAAAAAGTAAGTACCAACTCTTAACGTGAACTTACTTCCCATCATCAGCATGGTAAGCAATTGAGTGCGGAAGCCAGCCGGGCTGATGGTCAAGTTTGTAATATTGAGGAACCAGCCCGACAGCAATCGTCCCTCTCACTCCAGTATCCATAATGGTCACCTTGAAATATCATAAAAACCATTAAAAACACACGAGCTTCAGTATATGTGCAGTACAGCTGAGCAATTCAGTTTTTTATGACAGTTTATTTTTAAATGACTAAAGGGCAAAAGATGTCTTTCAGGGACTTCTAAGCAAATGCCAACGGTTATGTGCGTCACGAGCCGCACTGATTCCAAAATAACAGACGGTGTAGGAATCAAGAGTTAACAAGGAGCGTTCGGCTGAGTCACAGGATGGAAATGTCAGGTAACCTATTATTAAGAATTTTAACGTCTCGGCTACTACTTATCTCTCCCTTGTATGCAAAGCATTTCCGAACAACTTCCACACCCTCACCAAGAACATACAGCTATGAAATGTAGAAATAACAGCCAAAGCTTATTTGTTAATTTTCTCATGCTCATTAATCAAGTTTTCAGGCAGACCAAGCGATTTGTTTTATTGAAACTTCAACGTGGAATAGGATTTGTTGAGTTTGAGGGACTATCTTGCAAAAAAGACGGATTATTCCTGCCACATCGACTCAACTGTTGAAGCCTTACCCTTGGAAGGAGCAAGCATAGACAAATGAATCCAGTTACTACACCACAAACTAAACTTAACTCTGAACACTCATCCAAAACCACAAAGGACTTAGAAAGCGACGGCAACACTTCCAAGACGTTTAAATCCAAGTTTCCTCATCTTCCTTGTCGTTACTTTCGAGGATTTTCTTTCCAAGCTTTATATAGCTAGCGTAAATCCTGATAAGCCTATATACGAATGCTTGTTACTGGTTCCAAGACTTTTCTGCTGTAAATTCAATGCTCCACAATGATTAATTTAAGGGCACTCAATTATACCACCGCAACTTCAACAAAGAACCGTGCCATGAACCTTGTGGCTACAAAATTCCACGTCCAAGCTCCAGGCAAAATAATCAATTACACTAATAGAGATATTTCCACTTGACTAAGGACAAAACTGATTTGCACATGCACATGTGAGCACACTGAGAAAACAGAGCAGGGGTTAATCACTGCATGGCACTTCAATGTTGAAATAGGCGGTGAAGGTGCAGCAACACAGTTCAATTGTGATGGAGCATTGGCTTCCCTGCCCACAAGGGCTAAAATGAAACCCCTGTGAAAGAGTAATAAGGAAACATGAGGACGACGCTGACGCATATCCTGACTGGCAGATGACCTTTACGGAGAAGAAGGAGAAAAAAGTTCCCAGACTTTGCAAATCTGAATGATTCTGCGTCACAATCAGGTGATGTAGAGCGTATAAAGCAAGAGCGAGGTCTTTATTGATTACTCATAGCTCACTGCTGCAGATGTCACATTCATTTCCACTGGCTGTAGATATTCCCAGGGTGCACACTCACGCATGGAGTGACGCTTTTGGTCAATAAGATTGCAATAGTTTAGTTTGAGACATCTGCTTTAAGAAATAGGCTTTTTTACAAGCCAAGGTTGATTATTAAATTAGAATAAATGTTACGGTCTCAAAAAATCCTTCAAGGCTTGGCAGAACCAAACTAGACACAACCAGGAGGATGTGCAAAAATACAGATTTTCAAAATCAACCAGTCATGGATGGACTGTACTTAACTAATGAAAATTAGCGCTTTGATTATCTTTGATAAAGAAGATGAGGCAAAAAAAAAGCATTGTGACCAAATAAATTTTGCTTTAAAGTGTAACGAAATTAATTTGACTAAATGGGTTATTCACGTAAAAATGAAAATTCTGTCATTGATTACTCACCCTGTCGTTCCAAACCCGCAAGACTTTCGCTCATCTTCGGAACACAAATGAAGCACTTTTGAAGAAATCAGAGATTTCTGGTCTATGGCCTGGTATTCGAATTCAGATGTTCAAATTCAATTCGATTTCGATCGCAAGCTCTTCGATTTTATTAAGATTCTCGACTTGATTTTTGATTTTGATTCGATTTCTGATTCAAATCTCAGTTCGAACTATAATGAAAATAGATGTAATACAAATACAACATTTATAAAAAAAAGATCAGTGGACACAAGTTTACAAGTGGTTAATTAATACAAAGAAATTAATTACAAACCTGTATATAAAACTCTTTATTTTAGATACACTATACACTAAATGCATAAAATGAAAAATAGACAGGATTTTGATACAAGATGTTGACGCAATTGATGCTGAAAATCAGAACAGTCGCACGTTCTTGATCAAACAGGATCAGGTTATTTTATGTTTTAGATATAGATAAATAAATATATAAATATTTAGACATTTTTTACTGACATTGATCTTACCTAAATGTTTGTTTTAACAATGGGGTATTTTTTTGTTAAGAGTTTATGCAACACATGGAAGCTTGATTTTCAAACATATTTAGATATATTGAAATTCGTCTTCCATTGCGATTTCACCTACATCTAAATATGTTTAGTTAAAGGTAAAACATCCGAAATCTCCGTGTAAACAATGCGTGACGTAAGACGCGCGAGGGATCACTTCCGGCGTAACGTTGGACACAGTTCAGTTCGGTTCAGTTGGACAACTGATTCAGATCAGTGCACGTAGCTGTTAACAAAAGGTAAAAACTATATAAATACTGTTCGTTTTCTCAAACAAACTGCTCATTTCGTGTCTTAGGCCATCAATGTGTACTTACATTTATGAATCATTAAATCATGTTTCATTTTGACTTCTCTGTGCATGCTCTTTGAGGTGGACCCCCTAAAACGCCATTATATGACTGACAGACAACAACGGTTCTAACCGAAAAATGTCAAACATGTCATCTTGGATGCCCTTGAGGTAAGCTAAAACATATAAAAAAATAATTTCAAAGTGAACTATCCCTTTAATATGGAAAATTCGATTCGTGGCCATTGAGAATCGATTTTGAATTGACCACATTTTAAAAAACGATTAATCGAACGATTAATCGAAAACGATTAATTCTTTGCCCAGCCCTAAAGGGCATGAGAAAAATATGACAGAATTTTCATGAACTAACACTTTAAATATTTACAACTCACATCTGCACAGAGAATGAGCCTTAATGCACACCTCTTGTTGTGGAGTCACTCCCACAACATTGCATGATAAATACAATACGATATCCAAAAAGGTCTCTAAAACACAGAAAATTAAAAAGTAGCTAATACTTTTTATGTTGATAAAAGTATGTTTAGTACAGCTTAAAATTAATACATAGTAATTTATTATTTTCAGCAATTAGAATTATTTTAAATGGCCTAAAAAGGACAAAAATAAATCAATATGACATGACAAAAAATTTACAAAATTCAAACTATGACACTGGCTGTATGAAGGACTCATCAGGGTAACGTACAGGGTGTTACTTTCCCGCTCCAATCCCCCAGAGAGGAAGTTCATCACACCAGCTCAATCTGCCAGCAGCAGAAAACCCATCAGAGCTGTCTCCTCCTCAGATACACAACCAGACGGCTTCTACTGAGCTCCATAAATTAAATCACGCTTGCCCTCTCCCAAAGACTAATTTATAGCCCAATCCCTGCAAGTTTTCCGGTACTAAATCACCTGGGAGCTTCTCTTTCAAACTGTATTTTATAGCAAAGTTGCTAGAGAGGTAGCAGTAATATCGGAGTACATCAACTCAAAGGGCAGTGTCTATTTTGACGTGGAGGGACACAGGAAACATTACACATTTTAAAAACAGACTAGTCTGTGAGCTGTCTAAACGACTAGAAATCTGTTGTTGACAACTATGAATTTGTAAGTGATTTTTAACTCATTCAAGCACACACAACCTTGCTTCACTCCCACCTTATAAATCCTGTTCAAATCAGATAATGAAATCATCCAATGTAAAAACTCAAATGTCATTTAGAAAACTAATCCCGTCTGAAGTGATTTACATAGCAACAAAAGTTCAGAGACGAAAAAAAATCCAAACAGCATTCACTTTAGAAAGCTTATTTTCTTTGCAAAAACTGTATGAAAAATAGCGTGTGAAAAGGCAGATGATTAAAGACCAGATGCAAGACAAAGATTTGAAAAATTAAGAACACAAAAACATAAAAAATACTAGAACTGACTACAGCATAATGAAATTGAAAACACTGGTTTAAAAAAGTTGACATCTTCGAGCATACAGTTACAAAAAAGTTATTTTTCTTAAAGGCAACAGAAAGGGTGTTGAAATGATTGTAATGTTATTAGCAACCCGACAACATAGGTGTGCTACTTACCTCGAAGTAACAGTTTCCTTTTGATAAGGGGCGTGGGAGCCACGTAGCAGCCAACTTCATCAGAGTTCCCTTGGTAACTACAGCAGGAAAGTAATAAAAAGCTTAATCGTTAATAACCAGAGCACTGTTGCTATAGGTACGTTATTAAAATGGCCAGTGATTAGTGGACCAGCAGCTGAAATCAGGTTCAGTTGTGTTTCTACATGTTTCACATTGATATGGATGAGACGAGCTTCTTTTGGAGACGGCTATAACCTTTTGCACATCTTCATTTAAATCTAAATAATATTAAGGTGACCACCTGTCCCTGTGGTGGACATAGACGTAAGCAGTGAGATAATGTAGGCATTTCAAATATGTCTGCATTGTTGCAATACCACAATAAGAAATGTGATAAAAAATGTGACTGCTGTTTAAAATAATCAACGCAATCATAGAGAGGGATATGTTTTGCTGATGATGGCTGCATGGATGGAGCAAAGAAATCAGTTTGGACCTCATCAAAAGTTGTTAAACACAGCCACGATTTCATCTAGACACACACTGGATAAGAACATCCTGATCAAACATGCCAGATTCAACAAAGAACTCAAGTTCAGGATGCACTGAATCTGGTAAAATGCAATTAATCATAAAGGATAATAAACCAGTCGCTACTTGTAGAAATTTATTTTAGTATAAAATGTGATTTTTAACGACTAGTCTGTTACTCAGTTTATTATATTTAGCAGACTGAATAGCTCCTGGGGAGTAAATTAAATTTTAGGGCTGTGTGATTAATCGTAACTGATTTTTGGCTTCCAACGATTATGAAAACAAGATAATCAAGGTAAAACGATTATTGTGCCACTGCCGCATTCCACATTTTCTTCCTTAAAGCCCAAACTAAACATTCAATCGGTCAAATAAGTGAGTGCTGTAAAATTCAGTCTACTGTTCTAAACTCCAGTACGTTTGATATTAAACAGTGTTGTTAACCAGGCGGCTTTCTGCGAGTTCGGAGTCGAACGCGGGACATCAAATGGGGTTCGGATACGAGCATAAACGCGTACACACAAAAATGTCAAAATACAATTTTTGAGAGTATTCCCGTAAACAGTCGATTTTGTCTTAAGTGAACGTACACGGTTGAGAAAGAAGCCTAATCATGGAACAAAAAAGGCTGTTGAATTGCACTACTTAAAAAAAATAGGCATTGCATTAACCATGCTTGCATTTTAATGCATTATATTTTTAGTGCTCGCAGTTTTATGAATTATTAAAAATTCAATAATCCATATATTTACCTTTCATATTTCACTTAAGGAATATTCAACTGTTTAAAAATACAACCTATTATATTCAACTGGCAATTTTTATTCCATTTTATTTCGCTTTGCAAATTCGCTTCCACAATTTCAGTGGTTCAAATTCGACAGTAAATTCAACGTTGACATCCAGGAACTTCAAGAAAAGCAGTAGATTACCGAGCTTAATCTCCATTTGATATGAACATAAATAAATACATGATATTCAATAAAAATAAAAATGGATAAGGCTTATTCATGACCTTATTCATGACCTTTTGCTTAAGTATTCGATTATTGCAAAATTTCACAGATATTTAAAATGGCTGGTATTGTGAAATAAGAATCTGATCATCTAGCAAACATGTAATCGTCCAATGAAATTGCAAATAGGCTTTCCAAAGAATGTAAATCAATATTTACATAGTATAATATTAGCAAATGTATCTCTCTCACGCATCTCGCAAAATCACATATACGTCCTGTAACAGAGCAATAACCAGGTGGTCACTCAAAATATCATTATATTTCAATTAAATGCTGTTTACTCTAAACCCCTTAAGATTTTTGGGTGAAATGTTAGTTTTAAAGTCACTGAACATGTTTTGCACAGTTTGACTCCTCAAACTGGACAAACATAGTGATACGAATTAATTCTGAAAAAAGCTGGAGACTTCCAATATAAAAAAAAGGAATTAAAACATCACATGTGGGAGAACTATTTATTTTTCCGATGGATTGAGTTTGCTTTTCATCTTTTTTCTGATCAAATAAAAACAAGTAGCCACTTCCTCAAAAATTATAATTGTTTCAGCAAGTGAGGTCAAGGCTGATTACGTCTTTAGTACAGACTTATGGCTCAAATACACGCACGTACAGTGCTTTCCACTCGCAAGCCCAGCTCACAGATAGCGATGAGGGTGGATGGTTGTGCAATTCAAAATATACAAATGAATAAGGATAAATGAAAAACAATGCAGAAGTTTTCCATACAAACTAGGGGGGTCAACACATGAATTCCAGGCAGGGAGCTGATTTCCAAACAAAGTGGAAAAAAAGAACAGAGAAAGGGTCAAGCGCTGGGCAAACCTACCTTAGCGTGTCTCCATTCTTCAACATGCGTTTGGATCGCTCTTGATAACGAACAGCGCGGACTTCTCTGATTTCTCTGATCCTGCGCGCCAGTTCAGAAATCTGTAGTGTAAATTGATGTCATCCATCTCAGAGGCCTGTGGAGCAGAAAACAGATGGCGCAAAGTTTAAAGGTTTTAGATTGAGAATCTGAGATATGCAATTCATTCAAGACATGAGAAGAATAAGTAATAATGGACTTGCTGTTCTTTCCTTTTTCAACCCCTGCACATGGTTTGTTTTTATTTTTAGTTTTTTAACCTTTAGAGCAAGGTTTCCCAAACTTGGGCTTGTGACGAAACCATTTAAATTGTTATTAAATATACAAATATTTACTAATTCATTCGAATATAAAATAGGGTTGTACAGTCAATCGAAAATAAATGAAATTGCTATCATCAAATGGGTTCACACTAAATGCTGGTTCTCACAAGCTCAATCCCTGTATGTGTTAAATGGGCATTTGGGAACACAATGTACATTAGGTTCACTTTATTTAGTCACATCATTTCTACAGTACGGTGGTCCTCAAGGAACTTTTGCGCCCATGAGCTGACAAAAAAAAAGTTTGGGAATGCCTACTCTAGAGAATGCAATGGTTTTAAAAAATTGTATCTTCATTTTCATATTTGAGATTTACGAGGATGCCATAAATGGCTTATCTGAGTTATCTGAGTCTCAAAGGCCTCAATAGATAATTTAACGTGTCAGCTGTCATTCACGCATCCATCCTAGATTGTCGTTAAATGTCGATTCACTATAGCAACAAATCACAGATATTAGTTTTTAATAATCAGTTTACAGTCAATAGACACAGAAAAGTACAGGGAAATACCAAATACAACGTATTTAAACGACTGACTACAGAAATGATGAAATAAAGTATTACATAACTTCTATTATAACCATTAAAATTACATTTGTATGTATGAATAAAATTCAGAAACGAAATAATTACTAAATAAGAGATGCAATAACTCACTTTAGCTGTAGCAGGATAGTTTAAATCACTGCTAATTACCTTCATAGCTAACAAATTATTGGCTACTTTGAGGCCTTCTCGAAATAAAATATAATAACAACACAACCGCTAACGATACATGCCCACATTTTCTAAAGAGTAACGTACCTAAATATGATGACATCACATACGTACCTTATATACATCAGTAGGTAAGACGTTATAACATCCTAAGCCCACTTGTGTTTACTTTTAGCTATCGCCTCCATTAGCTAAGCTACCTGACAAACTTCGCAGAAGTGAGAGCGATTCTTCCGGGATGACGTCAGTGGAGGAATGAACGCAGCGCACCAATGAAATTCGTCATACAGTTGATTGACAGGCGCTTAGCCAATGAGAAACTTCGCAGCGCGTCGGAGTATTTTTTTTAAGCTGTGCTTCAAGAAATGCTGAGAAGAAATGAGCACAGCACAACTTACATACACACACAGTACGGTATCATCACAGAATCATGCTATTTGTATTCAAAAGACTGTGATTGTGGCAATATTTAAGGGAAAATATACAGTCAGCTGGTCATTAGCGCAAATAATCAGGGTTTAAAATACATCTGCCACAATCATTTGTTAAATTAAAACCAGACTGTACATAATTTCACAGACAATTAACAAAATAAATAAATAGACAGAAAACACTGATTTGAGTTGAATTCATTTTACTTATAGAGACATCAGAGAGACATCCATCCAGTTATAGCCTACTGTCATTATTCTTAGATATTTGACCATTGAATACAGTGATTGACCAATCAGAATCAAGTATTCCAGAGGGCAGCGTAGTGAGGTAGCATTATGAAGTGTTGACACAACCATTTCCATTTTCTATTCACTATAAATACCTGCTTCCAGTCCACTATAACGGTTTGGCATTCCATCACCTCAAATAGTTGTAAAGTGGGTTACAGAACATTTGGCACAATCTAAGGGCCCCTTATAATCATGATTTATAATGACTGCTGTAAGCGAATGGAGCATAACACCAGCAAGACAGGATGATGCATGCATTATATTTTTAGTATATGTTACATTGAGAAAATGCTGACAAACGGATGCAGCAAGGTTTGAAAAGAAACACTGCGTTGGAAGCATCTGTAGCTAAGTCTGACTTGTAGACAGAGATGAGGAGGAAAACCGTGTAATCTGGTGAATTTGGGAATGGAGAGACCCTATCGGTTTGGCACGCATCTTGGAACATTCTCCAGCCAGAACATGTGGAAACAAAGAGTGGGCCGTGCTGTGGTGCGGATGGGAATGCCAGACGGCAGGTGATTTTTGCATTCTTTGCCGAGACTAATCAGCTCTAATAAGAGAACATCAGCCAGTCGACATCAATCCAATCAAGGAATGCTCCAACCTTCTGTGGTGTGCAGAAGTTGAATAACTATAGGTATATCATATCGAGACCGTTCAATGCTTTTGAACCTAAAGAGAACTATTCCACAGCACAAACAGAGACTCTGAAGGCAAACATGTTTGTTTTTAAAAAGAACTATGACCACACATGTCAATACCATAAGAGTAATCATCTAAATCCTGTTTGCCTTCTGCACTCATACCAGCTCATCTTTGACATCTTAACTTCCATCATGCTTCATGACAACAACAAATAAACACAGCTCTGTCCTTATGGGACCCCTGCAGCTGGGTGTGACCTAAAAGCATCCGTTTGCATGTAGATACCCCATCAGACACATCTTTTGGGTGCATCCTGATGGTATAAATAGTTAGTATAAAGCCCCTTGGCAACTGTATGGAATTTTTATCGTCTTCTACAAAAGCACTCTGTGACATCTTTGCACTAAAAGACATCTCATAAAACTCTCGAATTAAACGGTATCTGGGCCAAAGGACAACTCCAAAGAGATCAGATTTATCTGATGGATTGCATTATTAGTTGCTGGCATTTACCGTCTTTTGCACATTCCAGTGAAAACACTGCCCCAATTATCCAGATGGTCCCCTCTCCAAAATAAACTATTAAGTGGCAGAATCTCCCTCGGTTGAATCGCTCCATCATAAGGCGACGTTCTCGAATGCAATGCAGGTTCTCATTCAATTAGGTCAACGCAAAATTTCAATTCTATATATTTTTTAATGCATATTGATCTTATCCGCTTGTTAAGTCATGACGTAAGACATACTGTTTCCAGGTCCAAGCCTGTACTCGTTTCAGTTAAGAATACAATCTCAATAGCCGTTTATTCACTATTTATTCATATCACAAGTTTTAAAAACTCGGTGTACTACTGTCTCCAGGCTTTAGATGAAACAAAGGACATTTCGGCGTTGAGATAAAGGTTAGGAATATGATTTTTCAGTACGTTTTACAGTAGTAAGTTCTGTTTGTTCTTTACTTTTGGCACCTGGTGGTGAGTTTGGACCTATGGCGTCAAACAAAAGATTGTGAACGTTTGATCCATGAAAATGTTTCTTTTAAAGCTACACTGTGTGATTTTTACCCCCATCTAGTGGTGAAAAGGTACATGACCATCTAGTGAATATTAGTTTCTGTTCCTCTCAATTCCAATTTCGTTTTAACTCATACGGTGGCCAATGTAGTCCAAGATTAACATGGCTTCCAGTTCGACCTCGATCCATGAGTGTTAACTCAAACGTAAACGCGAAAGGCGAAGCTTGAATTAACGGGTATGTCCCTCTTTAGCTAATGTACTTTCAAGATGGAGGGGACACATGACGACCGACATTAGAACCCCTCACCCGTATGTATTTTCAATGGCATATTATACACTCACGAGAATACTTTATTACTTGAACGAAGTAAATATACATTAATGAGCACATATATATTTTTGAAAGAACTAAGTGTTTTTAGCTAAGATTAAGTTACACAGTGTAGCTTAAAAAAAAACTTTTTGGACATGTAATGTTATAACCATCCAGTATTTATCTCTGGTGACGTATGCCAATAAATTGCTCCGAATAAAACCCGCCCCAGCAAGATCACATTCATCACAAGCCAAAAACCCATTCATTGAACCAAGTCCACGCCCATCATTACGATAATGCGCCGCAATATGGAAGAAAAGACCTGTTGCCAATACAATTTAATCACGATTTTCTGCATCTGAAATAAAACCATTAAAAAAGTTACTAACACTACGATGCTATGTTAAAAGGCTTGACTTCTAAGAAGTGGCTGAGCTTCTTAGCATTCTTAGAAGCAACAGGGTTAATGGAGCGACTCTCCCGCCGTAGTCGCGTGTAATCACCAGAAAAAATGGAATCTTCATTGTTACCATGGAAAAGATTACTAGAATGCTCTAAGATTTTCACAGATGATGCAGAAAAAGTAACCATCATAGCCAGAGTAAGTATCCTGGTCAAAGGAATGTTTTCCAGATACAATAATGGGTGAGGGAAAGCTGGATCAGTGCTTGATGATTTCTAAAAGGAAAAATAATCTCTCTCTCTCTCTTCTTTCCACCCCCCCTTACACATTTCTCTCTCTCTCTCCCCTCTCTCTCTCTCAGTCCCAGCCCCTGAAGGTGTCATAACTGTGCTCTCTCCCTTCTCGCTCTCTATCACCGCCTTTCAGATCTTTAAAAGCCGCTGCTTGCCGTTTCTCACTCGTTCTCGGTTTGTATCCTCTGGCACTGCAGGGGACTCCCGGCTTGCAGCCTCACCAAGCAAAGCAAGAAACGGAGAGGGGAAGAAAGAAACAGACTTCCAGAAATAGCATCAGCCACGTACGACAGAACCGAGCATGGAGAACCTGAGACCCAGACGCAAGATGTCTTTCCTTTCCAACTTGACACCGGTTGTCCTGTTGCTGATCGTCCACTGTGGATCCTGGTCCCTGGCGGTCGCTGGGCCCCCACAAAAACTGCCTGACCTGCAAAGACGGGCACTCGTCGGGCGCGGGCCGGGCCTCCAGGGACCCGGCCGGGGCGGCCAGCACGACCGTGTTGGCGTCGGGGGAGCCCTGTGGGGTGTACACCCTGAGCTGCGCCCAGGGGTCTTCGCTGCGTGCCCCTCCGCGTGAACACAGCCCCCTTCAGGCTCTACTGCAGGGCAGAGGCTCCTGCGCCAAACAGAGCAGGACAAGTCCCACCGAGAAGCCCCGCCCCACAGGTAAGACTTTCAGCCAACGGATGCCTCTGCGGCTCCTTCCTCCGCGTTCCCCGGCGTTCTGTTTTTCAGCGCCGTGCCGCATGCGGTGCACTGGTAATCTGCTTCAAGTGCCAAAGCGAGATAGCTCGAGGATGCATTTCAGGTTCCAGGGATGTGCTGCAAGCCGCTGTGCTGCAGTGTCCATGTCAGAGGCTTGGTAGGATGACAAAACTGTAACTGAACCAAGGACATGTGCATAAAGTGCCGGGAATAGCTGCTGGTTTGCGTGTGATGGCTGTAAATTCCTGAAGGGTGTAAAGGCATTTCTGTGATTTGAGGCTTTCACACATCATAAATGCGCACGATCAAGATCACTTGTAATAATGGTCATGGGTATGAATGCGCAAGATGTGTGTGTGTCATGTGTGTGTGTGTATTTGCAATCGTGCACGTATATGTCATGCATATGGGAATCAGAACTATTGAGAAGAGCAACAGACGAGAATGAAGAGCGAGAGTAGTGTGTGTGTGTGATCTTGAGTATATGTGAGTGTCACCCACATTCTGACAGTGTCATTTTATGTCTCCATCTACTGTTTACTTTGGGTCATTACAATTTAAGAGAGCTTATGCTGTCAATGCATGAGGATCTATTCCCTAAAAATGTTGGGGTTTACAGTTCTAGTAACCTGAATCAAGCAACATATACTCTAAAAAGTACAGCCAAATATATGAATTCAGTTTTTCTCTCAAAAATGCAGTCATTTTTCAGTATTGATGTCCCCTTTTCTTACAGGGTCGCATCCTTCACACGGTGGTGAAATAGAAAAGGTGAGTCTATCCTTCTATAATTCATGCTTACTGTCTCAATTGAGCATGAAAGACAAAAAAAAACATACTGGAATAGGGTTAATTATAGTGTTTATGCTCAAAACATTCTGATAAAAAACATTAAATCATTTATTCTAAACATTGCAATATTGCATTTATAAATGTGCAAGACAGGTCAGATTGTGGCTGTATAATTTAAACGGAAATTAAATGTTTTTAACATTCTGTAATCCTGATCCAAATCTTATTTTCTTATTTAACTCTTTTGTGTACCTCTGGGTTGTGTTATGGCCAGAATACAATGATCAAAATTCAGAGGTATGATATGCAGTTTTCCAATATGAAGTTTTCAACATTTCCTCACCAGGCTCCATGTTGTAAGCTGCTCAACAGTGTCTTGCGAGGTCTTGAGCTCACCATTTTCCAGTCTGATCGCGACATCTACATCCCGAACTGTGACACGCGTGGGTTCTACAGGAAAAAGCAGGTATTGGTTGAATAAATTAGGCAGGTATTGTTTGAGTTTTGTCGCTTTAGTTTTAATAAATGAACTGAGGAGGAGGTTTTGATATCTGAAAGGGGAATCAAATACTTTTGTGAAGCTAAATGTATTTATTATATGAATTTTGCACATCCAGAGACTCAGTGAAGAATTAAAACTGTCATGTTTCCTATATGTTTGTTGAGATTAATGGTTTATTATAACATTTGTTGATTAGATTCATTTTCATTCATTAGTAGTCATATTTAATTTTGTATAAAGTTTAACATAATATTTTTTTCACTAGTGGTTATATATAATTTTGAATAAAGTTTAACATAATATTTTTCACTAGTGGTTATATATAATTTTGTATAAAGTTTAACATCATATTTTTTTCACTAGTGGTTATATATAATTTTGTATAAAGTTTACCATAAAAAATTTTTCACTAGTGGTTATATATAATTTTGTATAAAGTTTAACAAAACATTTTTTCACTAGTGGTTATATATAATTTTGCTTTAAAGTTGAACCATATTTTTTTATATATATTTACTACTGGTGGTCATATGTAATTTTGTATACATTTTTAACTATAACTAATGTTATTTACTAGTTTTCATATTTAATTTTGTATAAAGTTTAACATAATTTTTTTTTCACTAGTGGTTATATATAATTTTGCTTAAAGTTTAACCATATATATATATATATAACATAATATTTTTTTCACTAGTGGTTATATATAATTTTGAATAAAGTTTAACATAATATTTTTTTCACTAGTGGTTATATATAATTTTGTATAAAGTTTAACATCATATTTTTTTCACTAGTGGTTATATATAATTTTGTATAAAGTTTACCATAAAAAATTTTTCACTAGTGGTTATATATCATTTTGTATAAAGTTTAACAAAACATTTTTTTCACTAGTGGTTATATATAATTTTATATATAAAATTATAATATATATTTTTATATATATAATATATATAATTATAATATATATATATATATATAGTAGTAAATATATATATATATATATATATATATTTACTACTGGTGGTCATATGTAATTTTGTATACATTTTTACCTATAACTAATGTTATTTACTAGTTTTCATATTTAATTTTGTATAAAGTTTAACATAACATTTTTTCACTAGTGGCTACATATAATTTTGTATAAAGTTTAACATAACATTTTTTTTCACTAGTGGTTATATATAATTTTGCTTAAAGTTTAACCATATATATATATATATATATATATATATATATATATATATATATATATATATATATACTACTGGTGGTCATATGTAATTTTGTATACATTTTTACCTATAACTAATGTTATTTACTAGTTTTCATATTTAATTTTGTATAAAGTTTAACATAATATTTTTTCACTAGTGGTTATATATAATTTTGTATAAAGTTGAACATAACATTTTTTTCACTAGTGGTTATATATAATTTTGCTTAAAGTTTAACCATAATGTTTTTTTATATTTACTACTGGTGGTCATATGTAATTTTGTATAACTATAACTAATGTTTTTTTTACTAGTTTTCATATTTAATTTTGAATAAAGTTTAACCATAACTATTTGTTTTATTCACTAATGTTCATATATAATATTTTATAAAGTTTAAACATAACTATTTGTTTCATTCACTAGTTGTCATATACTATTTTGTAGAAATCTTTAACCATGATTATCATTAGAGGATTTTTGGATCTCTGAAGGTCACTGTTATGAGACGCTTTGTGCTTCGAATGCCAAAATTCGAGGCTGATAAAAGGGTAGCAAAGCACAGGAGAAAAAAATAACAAATCCGAACCATCTCCTGTGGTTTTGCAGTGTCGGTCCTCTAAGGGCATGCAGCGCGGGCACTGCTGGTGCGTGGACGAGCAGGGCAACACCGTGCCGTCACGTGCCGGGGAGGATGGCATTTTACCATGTGATGGAGAGTGAGGGAAGTGACGGCCCCACAGCTCTGAGCCTGGAGGAAGAGGAGGGGTACAGGGAGAGGGGATGACTTCAGCTCGGTGCAAGACACTGCCTGACCAGGACACACCAGGGATAAACCACTTCACATGGGAACGGGCCCTAACTCAGAACGTCCAGAGCACGTTCACTGCCATAAACTCGACCATCATGAGCATCAGCATCAGAACACAGAAATAATGACCACTACACCACATGAGCTTCTTCAAAGAGATCTTAATTCCTTGCCCTACAGTAGAACTTTGTGTGTGTGTGTGTGTGCGCGTGCGTGTGTGTGATAGCTATGTTTGTTTCTCAATGGGCTGTTATACTGTTAAAACCATCCCCCTCTCCCCTTCTCCAACGATACACTGACTAAACTATACTTAAGAAAGCGGAATATACCTTCTCGTCTGAATTTATTCTGGAGCATTACTAAATTTCCTTGAATGCTTTCCTCGAGGACCTGTACACATTGCCATGTAATCGACATCTAAACACTATCATAATGTGCACATTGGGAAAGTACTCCTTTTTCATTCATACGACACTGACTGCAAACACACATCGTGGATTATTTGTACATTTTATTGTGGTTGGTTGTGTCATGAGGTGGAATATTCTTGAATGCTGATGGCTGTTACCTTTTTGAGAAGTCGTTAGGCATATTTTTATATACTTCAATATGCTATTTTATATATATATATAAATATATATAAATTGTGGATTTATTTAATGAACTACGATGCCATGTATTTTTATATTGTCAGCAGTTTTCATTGTCAAAACAGAGCTTATTTTATTCGCGTAAGTGAATGAGTGCCATATGTTGGTGTCACCATACAAAGGGATTAAAAAGAAAAACAATTGAAACACCCTTTAGAGAGCATTTACTGCTGTACATGTGTTTTTTATATTGTTTCTTGTCAGTTGTTTCATTATTTATGTTGATCCTTAAGTATTGGAAAGTGTTACTATATCGCTTAATTTTCAATATTTCAGATTGTATTCTGGGTAATTTGTTCAGAACGCTGTGTTTTCTCATTTCCACAATGCATTGAGAAAAAAAGTGCACAAAATAATGTCTGATCAATGTACCTCACAATGATTTTGTTGTATCGATATATGTGCAGTAGTTGTGGGCCCTTGAAATGGAGCCCATTGCAAAAATTATAACGTGTGCAAGAATTATGACAAAAAATACAAACAAAAAAAACCAAATGGATACAGAGAAAATAAATGCATATGTTAATATAAAAACGGACTCTTTGCAGAATCTCATTTAGAAACTCACATGCAGGAAATCAAACCATATACATGCACCACTGAAATAGATGATAGAAAGCGATGAATTAGCAAAAGCAACAAGAAAGAGCAGATGCTGCAGTTGGCAGCAAAAACACAGCCATATGGTCATAAAAATGTCATCATTCAAATATTGCCTTGTGCATATTGAGCTATGGTGACTGTGCATTTCTGTGAGCCTAGAGCAGATTTTGCTTACTAAGAATGACTGTATGCTGTATCAGGATATAATATCTTGTTATATCAGCCAAGTAGATAGCCTACATATGATGTTATTTATACAGTTTATATCATACAAATGAAAGAGTAAATGTTTAGAATGCTGGAGCTTTTGTGCCAAGACAGATTCATGCACATGTAAACTCACACAGCAATCCATATGCTTGTTTCCAAGGTAACAACATAGCCTATAGCAGATTATAGCATATGTCCTACTTTCTAATACTGAGACTTGGAGAGTAGGCAACATTTTTGTATGCATGTATTATTTGAGGCAAGGGTGATATGGGCAAAAATATAGGCCTAAATGAAATCGTTACCCACACATATTCACATTTGATAAAGTCAGTAACTAAAAAAAAAGTTCCTTAAATTCTTAAATGTAAGATTCCTGCGCCACTAGAGGGATCAAACGGGATAATTACTTTTCAAAAGACACCACGTTGAGTGTATTTGAGTGACAAAAAAAAATAGAATAATTATATCTGATTCTCGACACTTTTTACGAAACGGTGAATAATGCTTACCTGTGCAAAAGATATATTAAAGACGACATGGTGGTTGTCAGGTCGTTAACTACGTTATTCAAACAGTCCTCTGACATTTCGAGCATTGTTATGCAGGTTTTGGGTAGTTGCTTACTGGCCCAGTAAAAAGACCACCCTAAGTCTCTATTCTGATCTCCAAACGTCTCGAGACGCCCCTTCAATCATGACAAATCGTCCTTCGATTTGAGTTTTCATTCCTGTGACTGGAAGTCCTACTCGATTCTGCGAATCGGTTCTTTCGAACAAATCGTTGATTCTTGATGTCATTACGCACCTGACATTTTGGTGTATATTACATCTAAACATTAATTTGCAACAGTAGCCTATTCATTTTATCATACATTGTTTTTGTCTTGGAAACTAATGTGAGAAATGGACTAAAGCAGCCCCTTAGCTACGCAAAAATTTCCTGACAACCAATAGCAGATTTTATTTTTAATAGCCTATAATGAATATTCAGAATACTATATTGTATTAATAATTACAATACATTTAATAATACATAAGAGAAATGGCACTTTTGATGTAATGAAAAATATGACATTATGAAATGTGTAACTATATGCAAACAATAAAGTGAGATATAAGTGTATGAATAGGCTATGTGTTTAGCTTTATGCGTTAAGTTATATATATTATATATATATATATATATATATATATATATATATATATATATATATATATATATAGAAGAGTTCAGATGCAAAAGCCTCTAAATGCCATTTAAATTTTTTTCTAAAATGACAGTATTTATCAAGCTTGTATATTTAAGTTCAGTAATTTCACTTAAATGACAATTAATAGGTAATCTTCATGGTCATTTAAGTGAAATTACTGAACTTAAATATACAAGCTTGATAAAAATGATCATTTTAGAAGAAAATTTCAAATGGCATTTAGAGGCTTTTGCATCTGAACTTCTTAACATATATATATATATATATATATATATATATATATATATATATATATATATAGCCTGTGTGTGTGTGTGTGTGTGTGGGTTCATGCATATATTGCAGTATATTGAAAAGTATAAGCACTATGGAAATATATAAAGTACACTCTAAACAATGCTGGGACTTATTTAACCCAAGATTTGGATCAAAATATGGACAAACCAAAATGTTGGGTTAAAAATGTAATTTAAAAATTTAACCCAACTTCAACTTTCAACTGTACATTTTCAAAAATACATTTTAACTCAACATTTGGGTTTGTCCATATTTTACCCAAATTTGGTGTTGAAACACCAGCATTTTTTAGAGTATAATAGGCTTTGGGATTTTATTTTCCAGTATATTCCTATAATTTTATTTTTTTTGTAAGGGAAGCCTGCTTAGAATGACAATAGAAAGAAAAAATCAAGAAAGACACATGAGTCACTTTTTTTAATAAGGTCCAATCCAGTCCTATTCGTGAACGAACCAATATTGTGAATCGGTTAGACTTTGAATCATTATAAAAGATCCTCTTCAAAATGAACGGTTTGTTTTAAATATGTCATTTCATGTCACTAGCAAGAACGAGTTTAATAGGTATGGTTGAGATAAATACTCATATTTTTATGCCGTCTCATGTCACCTGTAAAACCACATGACGTAGGCTACACTCAGGTGAGATTCCTGCCTGACACACACATTCCTGCTGTCACAATACATCAAGATCTGTTCCTCTGAACTAGTGGGAGGAGCATCTGGATCACTGCCACACTTCAGCAACCTAGTGTTGTTCACTTCCATGGAGAATCGGTCCATCTGGGCCTGCCAAACACCGCGGAAAACCGGCCCCCGCGTCTTAGCTTAACGCTCGTGCTGTCCGACCGTTGATTGTCAGTTAGAGGAACCGGAGCAGGAACAAGAGAGATCCGAGAGGAAAACAGACCGCTGCGTTACAGGGGAGTGACCGACAGTGATGATGGCGTCTCTCGGTAACACCGGCAGCGCCTCCAGCCCGATGGTCATGCTCGCCCCCAAAACCAAGACCAAAAAGAAACATTTCGTGCAGCAGAAGGTGAAAGTGTTCCGCGCGAGCGACCCGATGCTCAGCGTGTTCATGTGGGGCGTTAATCATTCGGTAAGGTGGTTTTGATTCACTTTACATCCTACAACTGCCATTTTATGAGCTAACAGTTAGCTGCAACTGCAAGCACGTATATTGGGGGAATATGAGCTATTTAAAGCATTGTATAAAGTAATATCAATTAAATACATGATCAGTGTGTACTGTTATTGATATGGTATTGACATATGAGGTCACGCGCAAACCGGATATACATTGTTTCAATGCACGCGGCGGATTAGCAACTGTTGCTAGTGAGCGATGTCCGATTTGTGAAGGAATTGATCTTTTGAGTCGAATCTTTGAAAGGACCAGCTAACTGTCTCGCCGATTCCTGAACATATCACAGTCTGAATCAGTCCGACAAGTTTAACCGATTCTAGTCGCCTGTTTAGGGCATGTTTGACTCGTTAGTATAGTCTAATTGAATTACAAATTACGATTCTAAACGTTTTTGTGTGTGTGATTATCTGAATCGCGGCTTCATTGAAATGGCACACATATAGCCTCATTCCAAAAATCACCCATATTACTAAACGTTTTAAACTTATGTGCTTATATATGACTTTATTGTAACCTTTAGAGCATGTAATATTCCACTCTGGAATGACAGGGACCACGTTAAAACGTCATGAGGTTAACGAATCACTGAATCGTTGCTTTGAACGGTTCATTGTCATTGTTCGAAAGAACCGTTTGACACGACTCCGATTTCCCATCACTAACTGTTTCAGAGAAATTGAAAGTTTATAATCTTAAATTTGTCTCTTCCATATAATATTTTTCCCTATTTATACGAAACAATTTAGTCAAAATACACTAATCATGCAGTCAAACCAAATTATATAAATGCAGTACAAATTATGATTGAAATTCCAACAGGAATCCTGTACACATTGCTTTAAGACTTTCGAGGGGTTGGGAAGTAATTGCCTATAGGTTAAAGTTTGTGTTATATGAAGCATTTGGTTGTTGCATAATTAGAAGACTGAGAACTCTTCATGCAGTGACTTGTGAGAAAGAAGGAAAATAAATGAATCATTCAGTGTTGGGATATGGATCTTAAATCTGCCAGTGCAAAATTCATTTCAGATGCAATTTTTTTTTTAACCTTCTGTTTTCCAGATAAATGATTTAAATCAAGTTCCTGTGCCCGTCATGCTGCTCCCTGACGACTTCAAAGCCAACACCAAAATTAAAGTGAACAACCATCTCTTCAACAAGTATTTATCAAAAGCACATCCTTATTTTACACATATTTTCATTCCACAGCGTGTGCTGTGCCTACTACTGTAGTAACATGTTTACCTTGATTTCAATGTAATGACAGTGAAAGGTGGTAATTGGGTTTTCTGCAAAACAGCCGTCAGCATTTGGCCTTTAGATGATGGGAAATGCAGAGTGTAAAAGGCAGTATATAGAAAAGGCTTTCAATGCAAATGTAAAATGACCATTATGTGCCTTACAGGGAGAATCTTCCAGGCCATTTTAAATTTAAGGAGTACTGTCCACAAGTCTTCAGGAACCTCAGGGAGCGATTTGGAATTGAAGATCTTGACTACCAGGTGACCTTTTTTCCTTTATTTAATAAAGTGCCCAAGTATGTTATTTTAAAGGTTCCTAGTTTTATTTTGGGGGTCTCCTATGCGTTTACATTACATGCATCCAAAAATTACTTACATTTTCTTATAACATACATTGCAGCATCATCATATGGTGATGCATAATGGGTGAAACTTTATAAAAACTATGATGGAGCCATTACGGGCTTTCACACCAGAGGAACCTTTTCATAGTTCCTAGAACTATTGGCAGTAGTACCCGTTTTTTGGCAAGTTCACACCGCGTGAACCAGGAACGATTTTAGTTTTAGGAACTCCTTTTGTAGAAATGAATTTAGTTCCTACTTCAGAGTAGGGTCTAAAGGTGAGTTCACGTGCAATGGAAAATGTTATTTTCCACTTGTGAACTGGTATTTAACAGTGTGTTGATGAGTTTGTTGTTGTAATTTGGTAAAAAGATGGAGATCCAGACCTGTTATTTAGCTAAAACTATTTTAGGTTGCTTAAAGCAGCACTCTGTAGTTTTTTTAACCTTATAATATTTTAATATTATTCCAAAACCATTGAGATGGTACATCAACTTACAATAGGTTGAACTTACAAGTAAAACTAAATGTGAAGTGCATCAGAAACAGACCGTGCGTGATCAGTTTACTGTTGGTAATGTGTTGTGTAGCTTCGCACCTCGCTGCATCCAATATATGCAAGAGCAGAGGTTGGGCAGCTCGCGCTTGTTATATGGCGGTATATTAAAAATGAATATCATAACAAAAATATACACCGGTTTTTGGTATGAACCGGTATACTGTCCAGTACTAATTTTAAACTTCTTAAATATATATACGAGCAGTTTTTCAGGGTTTCCGCAGGGTCTTAAAAAGATTCTAAAATTTCAAAATCACAATTTAAGGCCTTAAAAAAGTCTTAAATTTGCTCAAGTATTGTGTTCTAGGTCCTAAATCTTTTTAAACAGGTCTTAATTTTCCAGTAACACTTTACAATAAGGTTCATTTATTAAACATTAGTTCATGCATTAACTAACATGAACTAACCATTTGTTACTGTATTTGTTATTCTTTGTTAACGCTAATTAATACAAATCTAGCTGTTCATTGTTGTTCATGTTAGTTCACAGTGCATTAACTAATGTTAACAAGATTTTAATAAAGTATTAGTAAATGTTAAAATTAACATTACCAAAGATTAACAAATGCTGAAGAAGTATTGTTCATTCTTTGTTAATGTTAACTAATGTAGTAACTAATGAACCTTATTGTAAAGTGTTACCAATTTTTCCTATGTTCATGTAAATCTCATTGAAATGCTCCCGCAGTGCTTTGGAGTGTTTTTTTTTATTTATAGTACGTAGTTGTAGTTCTTAATTCGCTGTATTACGACTACAAAATAGACCAACATGCGACAGCCAATCAGATTTTTAAGGTTTTGTGTTATTGGTGGGTATCTCAGAGACCACAGACAGACATAAAACAGATTTTATTCAGCTATGGGGACGTGGAAGCTTAGCGATACTTGGCTTGAAATATCTGAATTTCAGGATCCAATTTTGCTGATTTGGATTTTGCTTTTTGATCAGAGCCAACACTAATAGCAGAGGTGCTCTGGGTTCTCCACACGGCAACAAGACACCAGTTCTACATTGTTTCAAACGATGTTTCCTTCAGGTGCAGGAATGATAAAACGGTGTATAGAGGATTTTATAAAAACAGAACAGAACAAATTTCTAAAATCACGGGACTGTTTGTACTGATTTTCGCCGAATGTTCAGTTTGAATAAATTAAATTACTTTGCGAATAATTTTGAGACTCGTTGCACATTTCCTTTGTACGTTTTTTTTTTTGTAATATAGGTCTTAAATTTCATTCATAAATGGTCTTAAAAAAGTCTTAAATTTAACTTTGTGAAACCTGCAGAAACCCTGTTTTTGTCACTTACTTGTCAAAAGTATATATGAAGAGTTCAGATGCAAAAGCCTCTAAATGCCATTTGAAATTTTCTTCTAAAATGATCATTTTTATCAAGCTTGTATATTTAAGTTCAGTAATTTCACTTAAATGACAATTAATAGGTAATCTTCATTTGTCATTTAAGTGAAATTACTGAACTTAAATATACAAGCTAGATAAAAATGATCATTTTAGAAAAAAATTTCAAATGGCACTTGAGGCTTTTGCATCTGAAGCTCTTCAGTATATATATTTTTTTCTTGCATACAATACTAATATTACTGCTATGTTTGGTCTGAAGTTTTCTGGATGTTTTCCATCAGGTGTCCCTGGCCCCGCAGTGCACCCATGAAAGGCGATGGACAGGGAGAAGGTCTTCTCTTCACGTCCTATGACCGTACGCTGATAGTCAAGCACATCTCCAGTGAAGAAGTAGCCGACATGCACAACATTTCTGTCCGAGTATCACCAGGTATCTCGCAATGTTCTGGTCAGGACGTTCATGCTTAAGTCACACCATGAATCATTATTCCAACATATGCAGATCATTAATATCTGCTCAACTGCTGTATCTTTCACTGAAAATGCGATAGGCGAGATGTATTAAACACATTGGTATTGATGTAGGAAGTGTTCAGATCAGGTCAGGTAAGACTGCTACAGTCCAATCATCTGTTCAAATGATATTTATAACTTTTAAACCAAAAACTAGTATGCCAACAAAACTGTTAGGTCTTATTTATTAAGCTTTAGCTTCAAAAATTCAAAGCTGGTTGTGAAAAATACAGAAACATTGTTTTGCATTTGTGTAATACTTTCAGCTTTTTTGCTGTCTACTTTCTAATACTTATTTGTATGTCATTATACGCTGCCCAGCCAAAAAAAAAAAAAAAAGATTTAAATAGGCAAATGCTTAAGAATCTATGACTGGATCGTTATCTCAGTAATTATTATGTTTCTAGAATGTTATATGTTTGTCAGCAGTTCTTCTAACCCTAATTGATTGAGTGTGTAGCTTTTCATTTCGTGGACACATCATGGCCATATTCCAGGATGACAAAGGCTCAATCCCAATGCACCCCTTGGCCCTACCCCTCCGTTTTGCGCGTTCATGTCTTGGGGTAGGTTGTCCCAATTCTTGTTGACATCGAGAGGGTAAGGCTACATAGCCCTCGAAACTGAGATATTTTCAGAGGCACACTTTCAGAGGCAAGTCACAGAATGCATCACAAATCACCGGCGAGATGGCTTTGCAAACGGTTAAACATCTAAATTTAGCACCAGAGTGACTCCACCATGCACTTTATTTACCCTTATAATAATACTATAGTCATTTAAATAAAGAAATTGTTTCCTTTCTGAATCAGAAAATACATGCATTTCGAAAGGAAGGAATGTTATCATCATCATGTATATTCAAAGTTAAAGGAGTAGTTCACTTTTTAAAAAAACTTTTGCTGATAATTTACTCACCCCCATGTCATCCAAGATGTCCATGTCTTTCTTTCTTCAGTCGAAAAGAAATTAAGGTTTTTGTTAAACATTCCAGCATTTTTCTCCATATAATGGACTTCATTGGGAACCAAACGGTTCAAGGTCCAAAAGAAACTTTCAGTACAAACTGCAAACTGTTCAAAGGGCTTTGAACGATTCCAGACGATGAATAAGGGTCTTATCAAGCGAAAACAATCGTTCATTAAAAAAAAAAAAAAAAGTTTAAGTTTTATAAGCTCAAATGGTCGCCTTGCTCTGTTCTGTGTTGCGCGTTCGTGACTCTCCTGTTCAAAAATCAAAATGAGCAAATCTTTTTCCGAGTCATTTGGTTCATTCAACGAACAAAGACTTTCAATGATTTTAAGATCTGGACTCAATAGAGTGCCGAAGTTACGACGTCATCTCTGTTGGCCAAAACGCGGGAAGTGAGTTAGCATTTTAGCACTCCGGTTCCCCACGCTCTAAAGTCAATGGGATTTTTGAATGGGTTTTTGCTAAACCGCCTGAAATAAGGTGTGTGGTGAACAAAGCCTCTAAATATTTTCACGTTTTGATCTATGACACTGAACACACAGATATAACCTGCTTTTTTTAACTTTATTGTGTCTGCTTGTGTTTTTAAAAAACTTTATATAGGCTTCAAAATGTATACATTTTGGATGAACTTGTAAAGATTATCTTGATAGACAAAACGTGTAAGGGTCACAACTCTTTGTTGAACACAGATCTTATTTTTTGCGATTTTCCAAAAGTCTATGGGGAAAATGCATAGCTTTTCGATCGAGGGAACCCATGCGCCGCTAGCTTCCGAGTTGTCCTACAAAGTGACGTCATCACTTCGGCACTCTATGGTGATAATTCATGTGTAAAAAAAATGATTCTTCAGTGCTCCCTCTCAACCATTCTTTCACATTTTGAGCCTGGTGAATCTTGACATCGTCATCCTGGAATATGGCCATGATGTGTCTTCCTACATGGTTGTCTAAGAAATGAAAAGCTACACACTCCATCAAAGTCAGGGTTAGAAAAAACATTAAGCATGCTTGAAACATAACAATAACTGCAATAATGATCCAATCAAAGACTCTTAAGCATTTGCCTATTTAAATCCAAACAGTGACTTTTTTTGTTTTTGGCCAGGCAGTGTAGTTTGCGTACTACACAATTTTGCTTGTGTTGGAGAAATAATCCATCAAAGAATTCAGACTCCAGCTATTTTTATGTTTTGTTTTTCCCAGTTGGGATCCACACGCCCTGTCGTTCATTTCCTCTTTACATTGTCATCCAAACTTGTTCAGTCACTGAAATCATTTTCATGTTCCATTCGCACTTCCTTGATATAGGTAAATTTCTCTTTTTATGATTGACAGTGAGCTTTGTTGTTCTGGGTGCTGATTTAAATGTGTAGGTGCAGTATGTTATGTTTATGTTTGTAGTGGATACAGCGGTGTGTATAATCACACATATTTGCATGCAAATGGCATCATGATAAAGTTCTGGGTTACCATTGTATAATTAGGTGTGTTTGGCATGCCATGAATTGTCTTAAAAATAAAAATAAAGGGACATATTGTCTTAAAAAAAAAGGTTCTAAGAGCTCTTTAAGATGTCAATCAGCCTCAATGTGGCTGTTCATGTAAATTATAGGTTAGTTTCACGTGTGTTTGCTTCTGGCTTGTTTACAGTGCCGTGACAGCCATGAGAAAAGTGTGTGTGAACTTGTTTAACAGTTTCCATTGTAGCTAAATGAGTAGATTTTAATCTTGACTGTGCTTTTGCATTTGCGCTGCATTTATATTCACGACATGTCCTGAGGGTGCATACTCATCCAGGACTCAGTCTCAACAAAATTGCTATTAAATTTGCTTTTTAAGTGCTATTGACATGCTTTTTCCTTCATATTACATGCAGCTTTAGTCAAGTTAGTTTAGTTGGTCAGTGATACAGACAGAAAAACACTAATGCATTATGCCTGTGGGCTTGTTTTAGTACTGGATACCATATGCTACCCAAAGTTCATTGTTTATGAACTATATACCATTGCATGAACATTTTAACCAGTAAACTTTACTGCTAAAGCTCACGAAATGCAATTCTTTGTGTTGGTTCTCACAGCATATAGTGAAGTGTCATGGCAGTACACTTCTCCCTCAGTTTCTGGGCATGTACAGCGTTACGGTGGAGAGTGAGGACACGTACCTGATCGTCATGAGGAACATGTTCAGCCACAGACTCGTTGTCCACAGGAAATACGATCTGAAGGTCAGGGCAGGTCCTCGCAGCTGAGATGTTGCTGAATCATCGGGATGTTTTTTGCTGGTACTGTGGGACTTAACTTTTCGTAGCATGACTGATATTTGTCGTTGCACATCAGTTAACTTCTCGAGCAATAAGCAAGCAGCACTTAAATCATGCGTCACATCCCCTTAGACCTGGTTTTAAGCATTTAGGGGAACATGATTGATGAGTAGTTCATAAATAGTATCTCAGATGTACCTGTTTTTGAGGAGCTGAGTGCTTTCACTGTCAAAGCTGTAAAATTAAAACACACAAAAAAATGCACACTAACTCTATATATATATATATATATATATATATATATATATATATATTATAGGGCTGTTAAACGATTAATCGCATCCAAAATAAAAGTTTGTGTTTACATAATATACATGTGTACTGTGTATAATTATTTTGTATATATATAATACACACGCATGCATGTATATTTAAGAAAAAACATTAATTACATATAATATATATATATATATATATATATATATATATATATATATATATATATATATAACATAAATTATATATAAATCTATAATACAGTATATACATGAAAATATTTCTTAAAATATATACAAGCATGTGTGTGTGTTGTATATACTGTGTATATATATATATATATATAAATAATTATACACAGTGCACCCCACATATATTATGTGAACACAACTTTTTATTTTGGATGTGGTAATAGTCAGTGATTAAGTGTTTGACGGCCCTAATATATATATATTAAGCCTTAACATTTTACATAGATAAGATCTAAACCTATAACATTTTTATTTTTACAATTCTAACTTTTTTAAATTATCAGCAATTCTGAGAAAAAAATCACAATTGAGGGATGTAAGACTGGTTTGGCAGATTATCAAGTTTATATTTTGGGAATTGCAAGGGGGAAAATGTCAGTAATCTGTGAGATTTAAACTTGAAAAAAACTACTTTTTTCATGGCTTCTATAAACTTTTACTGCAGAACTGTAATAGCTTATAATATTGAAAATACAATAACAAAAACATCAGTAGGCCCTTTGTAATTGAAAAATGTCAGCCTTGGAGAAGCCTATAAATTGGCCCTATTTGAAAATGCAAAAACAAAAATATTCATACTGGTGTGTAGGTAAAAAAAAAGAAGAATATAGGCTAATACTAAAATGACTGTTGTCTGGGGCCTGAATACTTGCATGTTATTTGTGAGGCTTTATCAATGCGAGATCTTTATTTTTTACGCTTTTGATGCTATAGTGAGCGAAAATAAACTTGCATTTATTAACAGAATAATGCGTCTTTCATAAGAACATTGTAGCTGGAACTACATCTCTCTCTGTGTACATATGTGACAATCCGAACCAGTGTAAAATAGTCCCAATGTAAACACTTGTGTACCATAGTGGTTCAGGATAAGACAAAAACACGAAATTAGAAAATGGATTCATGATGAACTGGCTCATCATATACATTTTGTAATTTTGAACAGAAAAAAGTTAAGGACTTTTATTTATTGCTCATTGCTCAAACTTTTCAAAATATGATGCAACTCCCCATTAGAGCTTGCTGAGGCCCCCTTGTGGCCCCTCTGTTGGGAACCAAATGAGTTAGAGCAGGGGTGGCGAACCTGTTCAGCATGATGAGCCAAAAAAAATCCCTCATCACTGCAAAGAGCCACACAACATATGTCTAACAATAACATCAAAATTTATTAATTTTTACAATTACTAATTACATATCACACAATAGTTTAAGGATTTTAATGTTTGTCAATGTTTGTCATAGTATCAGACAGCCTACCTAAAAGGTCACATGACTCAGTGGGACACCTGGCACTCCTTTGTTTCCACAATCTTTGTTAAGTCTGGCTTGTATTCAGTTGTGGCTACTCGTAGTAATTCTTTCACATGCGTGTCAGTCAGGACAGAGCGATGCTTTGATTTCACCTGTTTCAGTGTTGAAAAAAGTGATTCACACATGTAAGTTGACCCAAACATTGACAATAGTTTGACTGCAGCCTGTTTGACATTGGGATATCTCTCATTCGGCACAATCTTCCAAAACTCCACGGTTCCTTCCCTCAGAACACTTTTAAGTCTGTCATCCTCAGAAAGTTCAATCATTTCAAGCTGAGTTGCTGCTTCATCCTGCACTAAAGGGGGTTTTAAACAGTCTGATTCAGCAGTGAATGGGTTGATGAGAAATGAAATTTGTGGTCTTTTTTGGCGTAGGCCGGAGAATCTGTCCTCAAAACTCTGTTCGAGATTTTCAAGCAGTGTTGCATACCGTGCAGTACTCCCGTTTACAACCTCTGCTGCTTGTCCACTTGCCTTCAACAAGGATGGAAAATGTGTTAACTGCCTCTTTTGTAGATGAGTCTTGAACAGCTTGAGTTTGTTGACAAATGTGAAAATACTCTGCACTAGGTCAGACACCATCTTTGACTTCCCTTGCAGATCCACATTGAGGCCATTCAGATAATGCAGCATGTCGACCAAAAAGGCCAAGTCCGAAATCCACTGGGGATCCTGTAGCTCAGGATAGTTCTTATGTTTCTCTGCGAGGAACAGCTTCACTGGATTTAAAAGCTCAAAAAAACGAGAAAGCACATTACCTCTTGAAAGCCATCTTACAGCACAGTGAAGAAGCAGATCAGATGGAAGATCTTCATCAAGTTCAGCAATTAGATTTTTGAACTGCCTGTGATTGAGAGCATGTGTGCGTATAAAATTGACTATTTCCAGCACAGGTTTCATGATGTGATCAAAGTTCAACTTTTTAGACACCAATTGCTCTTGGTGGATAATACAGTGAAATGTCCAAAATTCAGGAAACCGGTCATCAGCTTTACACAGCCCTACAAGGCCTTTCCCAGATCCCAACATGGCTGGTGCTCCGTCAGTGGATATTGCTGTTAGCTTTGATAACTGCAGATCTGCTTTCTCAACAACAGCCATCAGTGTCTCTTTTATGTCGATACCACGGGTTCTGTCTTTAAGTGGCACAATGTCAAGCAGCTCTTCCTTAATTGTGCAGTCTTCTGACACAAATCGTACAAATATCGCCAGCTGTGGCTTATCTTGAACATCGCAAGACTCATCCAAAGCAATGCTGAAATACCGGCACTTCTGCAGATCTGAATATAAATGTCTCTCAACTGAGTCGTTAATGTCCGATATTCTCTCTTCAACTGTGTGCCGTGACAGCTGAAGGTCCTTTACTGAACGTTTCAAATTTTCATTTTCGGGACAAAGAATAGCAACAACATCACTAAGGCACTTTTTAAGAAATTCCCCTTCACGATATGGCTTTTTTGCACGAGCAATGTTCCATGCCAGTTGATACGACGCTAATGTCACTGTCTCTGAATGCTTGGTAAATTTCCGAAAAAGCTGACTTTGCTTCTCAGTTTGACGTTTCAAAGTGTTTACCTTGTGCTTGCGAAGTTCACTGCCTTTGGGAAAATCCCGGGCGACCGTAGAATGCAGTGATGTGAAATGGCGCTAAGATTTGAAGCCTTAAAATGAGACAACGACGTCTGGCATATCAAGCAGAATGGTTTACCATTTCGTTCAACAAAAAAATATAAATCCTCCCATTCAGATAAAAATGTTCTGTGCTCATCTTCATATTTGCGCTTAGCTGTATGCTTCTTTGATTCTGCCATGATAATTCATACTAACGTACTTCACGTTCACCTGACAGCGGCAGCTCCTGTGTCAGTCAACAATAGGCTAGCCACGTTAAATTACGTGAGAGTTGAGGTTCTGTTAAAAAAAATTTAAAGAAAAAATATGAATAATCTATTATTTTAAAAAGTACAATTACATTCAGAAAATACATTTCAAGTCATTCCTATTTATTTTTAAATAAAATTTAGAAATTCTAAAAAAGCTGAATGAAAAGCAATTGCTATAACATGACTGAACCGAGCCGCAAAAAAGCAATTAAAGAGCCGCACGCGGCTCGCGAGCCGCGGGTTCGCCACCCTGAGTTAGAGCATCTGTTGCTAATACATTTAAGGAAAGACACACTCAAGACTGTCTTGAATTGTCTTAACTTTGTGTTTTCTTCAGGGATCCCTGGTAGATCAGAGGCCAGTGACAAAGAGAAGGTAGGACCTCAGTCCAGTTAAAGTTACCTGATACAACATCAGACACAAAGTCTTTGGTCTTGACATTCTTACTTCTTCTAATGCAGGTAAAAGAGCTGCCCACTTTTAAAGATGTGGATTTCAGAAATAACATGCAGAAGGTGTACGTGACTGAGGAACAGAAAGAGAAGATTATGGAGAAGCTAAACACAGATGTAGAGGTTAAAGAAATGCACAATGAAAATTTTACTTTTCAAAAATGTACATTTCACACTAGCCTACGTTTACATGCACTCAAATGATCTGACTGTGAAACCGGACTTTATAGAACCGCAAGAAGGTTATAAAGTGGTGATATTAATATTGCCATGAATCTTTCTATGATGATAGTTCTTGGTGAAGCTGAAGATAATGGACTACAGCCTGTTGCTGGGCATCCACGACGTGGCCCGTGGCGAGCGGGGACGAATGAGGACGCCGAGGAGCCCTCCTGTGAAGATGATGCTGATCCTGAAAACGGCCTTGCTACGGCTGCACAGGTTGGCTCTTACGGCACGTCGCCAGGAGGGCATCGCCGGTTACATGAACTCCTTCAAACCACTGGGCCCTGGAGAATTTGCACCCTTACGTTGATGTATACGCTGTGAAAAGCGCAACAGGTAAGTTCTGGCCTGTGATACGAAACCCATCCTGTGTCAAGCATGTATGAAAGAGGGAAATGGGGAAAGGATGTTACATGTGTGCTTGTGTTGGATTCCAGGAGCGGCCACACAGAGAGGTGTACTTCATGGGCCTCATTGACGTGTTGACACAGTACGACACTAAGAAGAAAGCTGCCCACGCGGCAAAGACCGTTAAACATGGCGTAAGTGGAAAAACACTTTTAATGCGGACTTGTCCAATATAATTGTGAGATATGGGAGGTTATAATAACATGACTCATTCTTTTCCTTCCTTTCAGGCTGGTGCTGAAATATCTACGAGTTCATCCAGAGCAGTATGCCAAACAATGTCCGGGAATTCATCTCCAACATTTTGCGTAACCACCTCAGTGTGCCCTTATCCACACTTATCACAAGGTCACATTTTACCCTAAAAAAAATGGAATTATATTTGCAGTGCAGAATTTTTTTTTTTTTTTAGATCCATAAGTTATATTTCATTCGGGAGATTATTTTTATGACAATAAATCACATTCGCCCCCCCTCCCAAAATTGCCATTACTGTGTAATATGGCCAGATTTTTTTTTGTTGAGAATATCATTGCAAGCACGCACACACATGCACATGAATTTGTTTTCAATATATAATATGCACATATATATATATATATATATATAATATGTTAGGCTGTGAACTCAATTATTCGTGATTAATTGATCCAAAATAAAAGTTTGTGTTTACATAATATATGTGGGTGCACTGTGTATAATTATTTGTATATATATAAATACACACACGTGCACTATCATGCACATGCTTGTATATTTAAGAAAAAATACTATTTATATATAAAATAATTATATTATATATATAATATCAATTATATATAAATCTATTTACAGTAAATACATGAAAATATTTCTTAAACATACATGCATGTGTGTGTATATATATATATATGTATATTAAAATAATTATACACAGTGAGTGCACCCACATATATTATGTAAACACAAACTTTTATTTGTAGTGTTATTAATTGTTTGACAGCCCTAAATATATATATATATATATATATATATATATATATTACACATACTCTTTACAGTCATAAAGTGCATATATTATTTTTATATATTCAGATATACTTTTTATTTATTTTTTTAATTATAATGAGAATTTGGAGGGGAAATGTGCTTAATTGTAATAAAAATAATTTGTGAATACACAAAATAAAATGAAATGGACTTAATAGGCTTAATTTTTTAAGCAAAATATAATATCTTATTTCTTTCTTTTGAATTTTAGGATGAAATATGCACCGAACATGTTCTTCACAGGCTTTGTCAGATTCACTCGACGTGTTTCTGCAGTTTCTATCTACTGTCGTCATATTGATTAAGTTATATCTTTTAGCGCCTGTCTGGCTGTGCTTCATAGTTTCTCATATAGTTTCATAACACGATATTTAAGCATGACATGTTGACGGGAACTTCACATTCTCATCCACACTACATCGACTTTCATTAAGTGCATCTTCACAAATGAATAGAACTAGATTCACACGAATCACAAACCCATGTGACACAACCCACAAACATGGGAACATTGCCTAATCTTTTAAGGAGATATGACTCCAAACCTGTAGCAGTGACATAACTTGTTCTTGGTGTGCTCTCTCTCTCTCTCTTTGGACTTTGGATTGGCAGAGAGAGAATCCACCGCCTTAACCATTTGCTGATCCAATTTTGGAGGAGTAGCAGAAACCTATGTTGTCTGATGCTTCAAGTGCATGCTAGCTTCACTTGATATGCAGCACTAGAATGTTGTGAGGAGGGAAACAAGATACTTTGTAAAATAAAAATAAAGAAATAAAAAAGACCAGCTGGGGACCCTAAGTGTACAGTAAGGGTCTAGATTAAAGTAATATTATGAATTGAATACTGACTGTTTGTATGAACGGATGGAGCACACACTATTATTTGAGCTATTTTATGCAGTTAGCCTTAATGCCGTAAAAGAGGAATTTTGTAGTTTGTAGTAGAGATACTTTAGCAACACAGAGCTGATTTAGTATAAAAAAAATGCCTTATTGTTGCATTTTATTTATTTTGCAAATCAGTGTTTGGACCAAATATATTTTTCAGAGATTTCCAAAAACATGGTTTCTGTTATTTATTCATTTTAGGTTTGTATGGCACCATTATATCCATAACAGTTGTAATTTAAACTGTATTTTTAGAGCTGTTTTAACCCCTGTTACACTGTGCTCACATAATGCACGTAACGACTGTAATTACAATAATGTGCATTCTTAAGTACAATAAAACTTTTTTTTTTGCTATATATTGGATGAAACAGAAATACTAGATTTGTGTAAAATTTGAGTCAACTGTTTATACTGCCTATTCATTAGTTATTTCTATTTTCTACATTTTGAAATAATAGTATATATTTATAAAATAACAAATGGAAGTATTTGCTCTTTCTGATTTATTTATATCTAAAAATAAATGTATATATAAAAGTAGTTTATTTGTATATAAAGGTAAATATAATAACTAAAATCGGGTCGTAGTGTAAGCCTGGGGCCTCCGTGATGTCTGTGACCTCGAATGAAGAGAGGGTCAAGGACAGGATCCACCTAGGCCTTTCCAGGAGCTGTGATTTTGCTGACAAATTCTTTCCTGTCTCACTGACAAAAATATGTACTCTAAACAATGGGGAGCATGCAGGGGGCAAGCCAATCGTCTAACAAACTGCTGACGGATTCTTGTGCTCGGTAGGAGTCTCTGGAACACGGAGTTCAAAGCTGTCACATTATTCTCCTTAAGGCTTTTCATACTGTGCTGGGTTAAGGACAATTTTTAACCCCTCGTTTAAAAGAAACGAAAATTTTGTCATTTACTCACCCTCATATTATTAAAAACCTTCATGAATTTCTTTGTTCTGTTGAACACAAAAGAAGATATTTTGAAGCATGTTTGTAACCAGAGAGTTAAACGGTAGACATTAACTTTCATAATCTGTTATGATGTTTTTGTTTTGCATATTATGGAAGTCTGTGTGGTTACCAACATTCTTCAAAATATCTTCTTTGTGTCCTGCATAAAAGAGAACTCATCGCAATCATAAATTAAATATACAAGTAAAACTGAGGGTTCATATTTAATTATACTACAGGGCTGTTAAATGCTTGATTCTGATTGGTTGAGAACGTTTTAAAGGTGTGCAATTATTTTCAGGGAAACGTACGGCTAAAGTAGTTCCAGGCAAGTTCGAACCGCATTACAGTTCCATATCACTGTGCATAGTTAACGGAAAATAGGATTCAATTCATAGCAAGAGAAGACATGCTGCCCCATGCGCTTGATCTGAAATATTCGATGTCTAACTTCACAATCAACTGAAACATACAGTTTAATTTTAATAAATAAAGTATAGTCCTATCTATAATAGGCTAAATAGAAAATTAAACTGAATATATACATAAATTAATAGTCCTGCTGCACGGATTTTTGGTAATTATTCCAGATAATATAACAAATAAATAATTATTGATAGGCTGTTAAAAGGGCTTTGTGTTTTTTCATTTATTGGGTACCCAATGTCAATTATAGAAAACAATAATGAACGAATTAATTAAAACGAAGTTAATAAATTAATATTAATATTGACGCACATGCTTTTCCTGTTCTCATTATTTCAACGTCTCCCTCTTCTGCTAATAACTGCATAAAGCCGGGACAGACTTAGTTTAGGCCTACGCCAGTTATACTTCCTGACTCATCATGCCCAAACGCGCGTTCAGACAGCACAGCAGCGTTCAGTCTGTGTTCACTCAGATGGTAAGACCTGCTACTACAGTCGATGGAAACAGTCGGTCTTCGAATATTTCAGCGAATTGTAAGTGTGTTCCCCATCATTACATTAGAATGCTATCAGTGGCTCAAACCTCCGTTACTACTACCTCTAAAATTACGTTTTGGAATTAGCAACGGAGGCATTAGATGTGTAAGAAATTAGTCCTACATACAAGAGCCGCTTTAATGTCAAAAACTTGACAAACGTCTTGATATGAATCATCTGAACAATGTTTTGAGGTGTGGTAACTGTAGTATAAGCGAATAATTGACTTCAGGCTCGTTGAATTATTCGAAAATAATGCACACCCGAGGTGTATACGGCCACTCCGCTTCGTGTCGTGACGCATTACCACCGTGCATTATTTTTCTAATAATTCAACGGCCTGTCGTTAATTATTCCTTACGTAATGAACTAACCAGGCCTCATTTGGAGTCAGTTTAAATTTCGACCGCATAGATGATTTAAACTTTTTTTTTTGCAGATTTGAGCTTTCAGAATAGCATACTACTAGTTATCATATTTCAGACTGATCTCATGAAATGGCGTATGTATCACACGCCAATTCTATTTCCATTTTTGCCGTGCTATCAACACTATAATTGCTTTTCAGCGTGTTTATGAACACCGTTGACTTAATGTTACATTGCTGTATATATAAATATATGACCTACCCCAACCCCGTCCCTAAACCTACCCGTCAGTGGGGTTAATATAATTTGAGTCTTCCCCTACCATCCTAGGAAAGAAAAATATCACTCCCCACTGATGTAGATCTACATTTTGCTTCGTTTCGCTCTGACATTTAACGGCGTGTACATACACGCGGATCACTCGGACATTTAACGCGTAGACATACACGCGATAGCTGAAAATGCATATAGATAATACGCCACTTGACTTGGAAGTGGGCGTGAATGGTATGTTTACGCTGAAGTCATGATGCCATGTTGCATATTTATATCACCATCATACTACTATTAAAAATACTACTCGTAATATTACAAATGCTGTTTTATTAAAACTGGCATCCACTGACTTAAATGCAACCTACAGTAGCAATGTCCCCTGTATTACGATATTGTCGCATTCAACAGTTTCAAATGTTAATCTCTGTGTTGTTTCAGATTTTAAAAAAAATATAGTAAGTAGTTTGCAGTGTATACTGCATAATTTGAAAATTATTTTAACCTTGAAAAGCAGTTAAGTGCTGTGGTAAAATCCTGCTTCTTTCATCTTCGTCTCTTATCTAAGGTTAAGCCATTTTTTGTCTGGTAAACACTTTTAGATTGCTATGCATGCTTTTTGTAACATCCAAATTGGACTATTGTAATTCTTTTAGATATTGGAGTTCCTCATCTCGCTTCACTGGCTACCGACGATTAAATTCCGAATAGATTTTAAAGTTTGTTTTTAAATCTTTACAGAATCAGAACTGCTTTCACCCAGAATCTAAGTCAAGATCACTAAGATCGGGGGATTCCAATGACTTTCTGTCCCCAGGACCAGATTAAAAAATTGAGTGGACCGTGTTTTCGCAGCTTAGGGACCCAAGCCTACCATAAGGAAAAAAAATTCTATGGAAGTCAATGTCTACCATCAACTGTCTGGTTCCCAACTTTACTTAAAAAAAAAAAAAAGCTTTTGTGTTCAACAAAAGAAAGAAACGCATACATGTTTGGAACTACATTGGTTGAGTAAATGACAACATTTTCATTTTTGGTTGAGGTTGAGCTCCCTTAAAGTCAGATTAGATAAGTGATCATTTTGTAGTGTTCTCAACCTCAGTAGCAGTTGCTGAAATGGTCAGTGTGGGACGCCGGGGTGTTGTGAGGGGGTTTGATGTACGACCAGCTTCCTACCTCTCTCTCTTGCTCTGCCTGCCACTTACTGCCCCTCGACCACCAAAGCATTTCCTGCTATTGTCCTGCTGGGGGCTGTGTTTATTCAGCATATCAGGCACAAACCAGCTAATATTTATTTTTCCTTTTAGACTTTCAGAACTGTGAAAAGATTATCTGGAAATCTCCCAGAGGCCCCAAACAGATTTAACTGGTGTTCAGATAAGAGCAAAGTAGTCAAACCACGAATTTATCTTAATAATTCACAGTTGAACTGTGGCGTGCAGCAATTGGACACACAGTACATTTCTTTTGATTTAATTCATTTGTGTAGACACCCTGCAGCAAGAACCTAAATTCATGATCATAAAAAGCACTTTTTTGTGCTTGAACAACCAATTTCTGCTATAATAATCATGCAACTTATCAAGGGTTGCTAATTATGTTCAAAAATGTGTGTTGTAGTATTGCTGATTGCTTGGTTTTGCCCAATTTGCATGTAGATTGATATGCTAATTAGCACATGTAAAAGCTTATTTTATATACATACAGTATCCACTTTGTAAGAAATACTACTTAATGATATGTGCAAAGTTGTGGTTATTGAGAGAGAGATATACTGCAATTGTTTAAAACAGTGAATCTCGCTCCAAACACATTAGCGGCCGAATTCATAATGTGTTTAGCTACCAATAAGAGTATCATGTGCCTGCTCATTAGTACAGATTTGATGTGCTTAGGGTACACCCTGGGGCTTTTGCATAATCCTTATTTTATTGTTGCGCCACTCCCTCCTGCAACCACTTTAATTCCATCTTGGCTCCACACAATGTTTTGACCAATACTCGCAGAAAAACAAACATTTTATCCGGTTATGTGGATGATACTATCGGCTATCAAGAGATTCTCTGAGTCCATCGTGTCAGATTCAACCCTCTCCCGTCCTGTGAGGATGTCCTGTCAGTGTGACGGTGGAGCAACCAGGTGCGTGAGAGGGAGAGGGAAGAGCTTATTTTGCCCCACAAGGCAATGTATGGCTACATCCCACACAACATTCCAGTCAAGCAAAGCCTCCAGTGATATTTCTCCAGGACTGCTTCTAACCTGAGAGCCTCATCAGCAGCAACTACACAGCAAGGTAGGTCATTTTAATTTGATTAGCATTGATCCCTGATGTAGTTGCTCGGGATAGGTTGGCTTTAATGTTCTAATTGGGGAACAAAAACTTAAGTAATCTTTGATAAATTTGGTGCCAAAATACTTTTAGAACAGGGTGGGCAACTCTGGGCCTTGAGGTCAAAACTCGTTAAAAAAAACTTGCTGAGCTGGGAAAGGGCAAAAGGGACAGATTTTCGTAAAAAATATCTGAGACACAATTCTCTAAAAGAAGGGATGTACAACTCGAGGTCCAATTTAGGTTTTTAGCTCCAAACCAAAAATCTAGCCAGACTCTTCAGGACTGCTTGACAATTAGACTTGTATGTTGAGGTGTATTTTTAATAGAACTTAATTTACCATGATTCTAAACTTGAGTTCGAACACCTAAACATTCTATCACTGAAAAACAATGTACTAAGAATTCTGTTTATTCTATTTGCGGAATGGAACATTCTAAAGTGCTAATGATGACAATTATATAAAATATACTGTCTGTATTGTGTCATGATATATTGATCAATCAACTGAACTCCACTTCCACTTTTTTTTAATGATTCGAGATGGTTTTGCTTATGCCAGTTACAGGTATTAAAGGTGGGGGCTTGCATTACAAATTAAACCAATCATATTGGTAGAAGGTGACAACATGTTAGTCAAGATGATCTAATTTGTTGTGTCTGTCTCTATTCTATAAAACTGTTGTATTCATGGTGGAATTCTCTAAGAAATTTGTCTGAGATCCTCTGGCCTTGCTTCTTGGGGAAAATTTTGTCTGTTAACTGCTTGGGAAGATCTCACGGCCGTGATTAAAGCATTTAAAGACATTTGCTGAAGTCTGTAGGAAGCAAGTTAGAGTTAGGGAACTCAGCTGAAGTCGACTGTAGGCTCGCTGAATGCCGATTGGAGACAACCTAGGGACTGTCGAGTGTAGGCGACCCAGGACTAAGGTACATAGTTAGGTTAAGGGAAAAATCGACGACAGTGTTCAATAATAGTTAGAGCTAAACTCTGCAGGACAGCATGTCTTGTGGGCCAAAGTTGCTTTTAGACTATTGTGTGACAATGTTTCCACTGAAATCAGTCCCTCTTGCCCTTTCCCAGCGTAGTCATTTTTACCCATACAATAGGTCAAGTGAACAACTGTCTGTTTCTGTCTGCAGAACATGAGCTTAGATCCACACAACTCGTCGTACGACTTCTACAACGGCACGCTCTGGTTCGTCCACGAGTGCACCATCCACCTAGACGAGGGACGGCCGACGGATCGCTCTTTTCCTCCTTTACCTGATGCTGTTCATGGTAGGGTTGGCCGAGAACACCGTGGTGGTGTGGGTGAACTGGCGTAGGCGCATTCGGCGAATGGCGTGCTGTTCTGCATCATCGACGTAGAGCTTGCTCCGACCTAATGGTGATCTTCACCATGCCCTTCTTCATGCTGGAGGTGACCATGAACAAGGTTTGGCTGTGGGGCCGCTTCCTGTGCAAGGTCACGCACCTCGTGTACGTCATTAACTTCTACAGCAGCTCCCTTTTCCTGGCCTTCATGACCCTTGAGAGATACTTGTCCTTGGCACGTCCTACCTCACCCGCCTGTTTTCCCCAAACCAAAGACGCCGCTGGTTGCTCTGCGCCGGGATCTGGCTCTTGTCGCTTGTGCTGACCTTGCTGGAGAACGTCCACGTTGACCTGCTGGAGTGGGATGAACCGGGCTGCTATATGGTTCCCGAGCAGTACTACACGGAGTGGTTCGTCTCAGTTTCCTTCCTTTGCCTGATATTCCAGTTCCTGGGCCCGGCATCCGTCATCGTCACGTGCAACATCTTGATCGCCCCGAGCCATCCGCTCGTCCCCGGACATCCAGAATCGCCGGGACGTGTGGTTGGTGCATGTGTACTCGCTGGTCTATATGGCCTGCTGGCTACCGTACCATTTGGTGTTGTTCTTGTTGACAATCGGATGACCTGGATCCGCACCTGTTCTCCTGCAACACGGTCGGCGTGCTGTACTTCTCGTTTAGCCTTGTGCAATGCTTGTCGCTCTTTCACTGCATCGCCAACCCAATCCTCTACAACTTTCTCAGCAAGAGCTTCCGCAACAATCTAATAAATACACAGTGATCAGCCGCATCTCTTCACCGCCGGCCGGCATGCCAGCTAACGCGGTAGCGCGACACAGGGACGGCCGCGGTGAAAGAGCGGAAGCTCAGCAACACCAGCACGAGCCACTCCGACGTTGGCGCGTGAAGAGGGAAGCTCGATGACGATTTTGGGAAGCAAAGCACATAATATGGCCTTGTTGAGGCAGATGTTTTTGGTCATTTGCTTGGTAACTAGCCATATTGTCTCCTGTTTTTTTTTCCACCTCAGTATTGTTCACAGTGCAAGGAAGGAAATATTGTCGACCTTTCGAAACCTTCATTTCCACCGGTTCCTTTTGTCAGATCTGAGGAACTCTGTAATAAAAACCCTAACCACATGTCGGTGTTTGTACAAAGATTGTTTTAATTGTTCCACTCAACAGAAACGTTTGTCCAAACTCTCACCTATAGTGATGATTAAATGGCTTTTTTTGAGCTTAGCAACTTGTTTGTACATATTGTAATGGATGTGATGTCACAATTTATTTTAAAATTCATGTTTGGGTGAAAGTCGTGGAGGCTAATGTCATTTTGTTTTTGAGCATGTCCTGCATTGATGTCTGGAAAACTATTATCCATCATAGTAATGTTTGTTGAATATAAATACACTATAAATACTTTAAACATTGATAATCTGTGGTGTTGTGTTCAAATGCTGTGAAAACTTGAACAAGACTCCCTGACTAGTTTTGTAAGTACCCGTTTTTATTCAGAAGACAAGAACAGCTGTAGTAAAAGATAACAGATTTCTGATCATGACACTGAACATATATAAATTATATAAATAACACTGAAGTTATATAAGGCAATTGTTTCATGATGAAAATAAAATGTAGCATGAACATGGCATTCCTATCACACGTTCAACATCAAAAGAAAGCACTGATAATATGCATTTTCTTCTAAAAATAAAACTGATTGATAAAAGGTGAAGTAGTTGATAAAACTACAGTAGGATGGCAATCTTCTTTAACCATTATTTTTCTGTGGTACATTGCAAATAAGGCTATAACAAACACAACGTCCCAGCAGCTTTGAATACATACTTTGTGGTTTGACCAATAACATCAATTATCAATGGACCTGTGTGTCAAATTAATCAAATAATTATTTAACGAACTATGGAAAGTGTCCCATTTAAGAAAGAAGTGTATTAAACAAAAAGGCATATAACTGCCGGGAAAACGAATACAGAAGAACAATGCCGGTAATTGCTTTTATTCATGACAAGACCATTTGCACAAAATATTGATATGTGCCGAGGGAAGAAGGTGAACCGACTCGATATATTAGCACCTCAGTCTGACTCACTTCTCTTTTCATAATTTTACGAATGAAATGAACGTTTTAAGTGTTTGCACAACATACAAACTATGATACTGCATCTCATAACTATTTCTAATTTAGTCAACGTCAAGTGATACACTGCACAACTATAAAAATAACAACTATTCTGTAAAAGAAAAGTACCTTTATTTATTTATTTTAAATGACCTTTTTGTTTATATCCTTGACCTAGAGGACTGCTTTATTTATCAGAAAACGTAGAAACAAAGTCTTGGTTTATTCTTAACTTCGTGATAGAACAAAGGTTACTTTGTGCTTTTCTAGAATAACCAGAGACATTTAGCTTATTGTGATAGAGTTGCCGGAAGAGTATAATAGAGGTAATCGCACATTAGCACTTGGAACTACATCCTGTTAAAAATGACTTTGTTATTAAATCACTACATATCAATTTGTTTTTTTTACTACAATGGAAGCCAACTGTTTGATTATCGTCATACTTTCAAATATCTTACTTTCTGTTTAACTGCAGAAATATACTCATGCAGGTTTGGGACAACTTAAGGGAAAGTAAATCATTTATGGGTGAACTATCCCTTTAAATGACTGAAAATAATAATGTGTTTATACATGGTTCTTCAAAACTGCATTATTTGGTAATTGGTCATTTTGACCAGAAAAGAGCCCAGCACACATGTAAACTCCTTCAACAGTGTTCAAACACTGCGCCTCATGACGTTCTTGGCAGAAGCTACAATATAAGATCGTTTGATATGTTGTTTTTTTTATTCGATAGCTTTAAAGACTTTATTATTCTAAAATGTAAAAAAAGAATGGAAATGATCAATAGGTGTGTCCAAACGTTTGATCGGCTGTGTAACTTTGCTCAGTCTCTCTTGCCATCAAGTGGTCAAGAATCAGCACTACATTTTTAAAATAAAGTTTTACCCTTAATTTAGTCTTTAAAAAAAACAAGAATCACTCTCATTCTGTATACAACACAAAGACGATCACATTGAACACTTCATTACATTCTAGGTCTACGGTCACTTGTCCTCTTCAACTTACTGAGTAAGTAAACGTGGGCACACAGTGTGACGGAGAATCACGGAGGGCGACGTTGTTCAGGTGTCCAGGTTTGGGACGGGCTCTTTAGAGTGGTCGTTATACATGAAGGTCTCCTCGATGTTGAAAATCGGGCGGCAGCTGGTCTTTATGGACCTCCATGTGCGAGGAAACCATTTTAAGCGTGGAGAAAAACAATCCGCAGATGGTGCAGCGGTACATGAGGGCGCCCGAGTGTGTCTTTAGGTGGCAGATCATGGTGGATCGGCCACGGAAAGCGCAGGCACACTTTGCACTGGTAGGGCTTCTCACCCGTGTGGATGCGGAGGTGGTACGTAGACTCGCCCCCGAATGTGCAAAATGCTTGCCGCAATACCGGCAGCGATACACTTTTTCCCTAAGCCCCGTGCCAGCACCGGAGTTGCCGTTCAGGTACGAGTCCGGCAGGAAACGGGGCGCCCCGTGAGCCATTTTGTCCTGCAGGTTGAAGCCCATGCTCACGTTGAAACCTGCTTTACCCCGAGCCGCTCGCCTCCAAAGGCGAGGAGGAGGAGGAGGAGTATTCGATGTAGCTGGTCTGCCTTGCGCTTGCCCGGCCAAACCTGGCTGCCCTGGAGCTCGTTGGAATGCACGCTGAGATGGTAATGAAACGCGGTTTCGGAGGGGAAGGTCTGCGGACACAGGAAGCAGCGCAGCTCGGCCTGGCCTTCTCCCCTGGATTCGGGGACTGCGTCGCCCCGTTTCGCTGACGCTCCTTCCTCTGCATGTACAGACAGGTGTCTCTCCAGCAGTGCACTCTCCAGGAAGGGGTTAGCGCATTGTGGACAAGTGTAAATTGGAAAAAGGTGTGTTAGTGTGTGCCACAGGAGGGCGCATCGAGAGGGCTGAGACAGCTGGCACACTCCACAGCGTAACGTCCTCAAGCATGCGTGGCTCTGAACGTGGTCCCTCACCGCCTGAAGAAAGTGAACAAATCCATCATTAATATAGACAAATCAATCAAATTAACTGACATATTAAAGTTAAAGAAACTGCAAAATTCTGAACAATATAATTTTTCTAGTCATAAAAATATTGCAATATTATACACTAATCTGCAAAAATGTGATAGTTGTGATAGTTGTAATTTTCTTCCTTTACCATACAAGTTAGTTAGAAGTATGCAACCAACAGAGTGGTAGCTAATATGCTCTATGAAATAATATTAAATAAAAATGACTAATTTGGTTGCTGTAATATTTACTGTTTATGGTCTACTTGAGTAGCTGAAAATCTGTGAAGCAATGCTTACTTATATTTAGAATTTCTCTGTACATGTACATTTTACTTTTTAATTATATTAATTTAAACATACATATATATATATATATATATATATATATATATATGTATGTCATAATTCTTATATTTCATATGTATATAAACATAAATATCAAGTTTAATTTATTATACTATTTGAAGTATTTTGCAATATTTTGATTTTATATTATATTTCCATTTTAGTGTATGTTTTAACACTTTTCTTGGCTGCTTTTGTCATTTGTATGTATATTTTTTATAAGTTTTTATATTTCTGTTTAGCTGTAATTTATTTAATCTAGTTTTAGTTAATTTAGTAAATAAGTTATATATACATATAAGTATATATATATATATATATATATATATATATTTATATATACACACACACACACACAAGTATATAAATAAGTATATATATATATTAGGGCTGGGCAATGATTAATCGCATCCAAAATAAAAGTTTGAAAGTTTGTGTTTACATTATATATGTGTGTGTACTGTGTATAATTATTTTGTATATAAAAATTCACACACATGCATTTAGGAAAAATGTATTATTAATATATAAAATATTCATATTTAATATAAATTATGTATAAATATACAGTATACACATGCAAATATTTCTTGAATATATACATGCATGTGTATTTATATATACAAAATAATTATACACACTACACACAAATATATTATGTATATATATTTAAATTATATATTATTAAATTTCTAAAAGTTTAAGTTTTATTCTAATTAATGATTAAGGCATTATGATTCAAAGTTGTCACGAGGCACCTGATTAGGACACAGTATAAGGCTTATAAACAAAAAAAAAAGTATGCTTTACTAACTTTGAAATCATTTGCCATGGTTTTGGCACAAATGGTGCACTGCAGTTCCCCTCCTTGCCCTTGGGAGGCCCCGTTCAGTTGGTCGGGATTTTGAGGGACACATTTGGCTGCTGACTGACGTCTATGGAGAATCAATGCGGACTCGGTCCGGAACTGGTGCTCACAAACGTCGCAGGAGAAGAGCAAGATGCCCACGTGAGTGAGGGCGTGTGCGACACCAGCAGAACGGTCCGAGAAGGTGGCGCCACAAACAAGACACGAACCCGTTTCCGAGAGGTGTGTCTCAGCGTGAGTTCGTATGATGTCGCTTTCCACCGGAAGCAGCATCCCGCACGATTTGCATGGCTGCGAGGACGCCAACTGGCCAAGAGTTACCCCGTTTTCACCGTTCTCAATGCACATCAAGTCCTCGTCGTCCTCTTCCTCCACAATGAAGTGCTCCTCCTCGTCGCTCAGTTCAATAATGTCCTCTGAAAGTGCTCGCCACTGATCACCACTTTCCGTATGCTCTTCCTGTAGGCGGTGCCTCTTTCTAGCATCATCTTCCTCAAAAAAATCTGAATCTTTGACTGGTCCTGTAACAGCCCCAAGCTGCAAACTGTCCAAGGGATCACCGGAGGACGACGAAGGGGCGCAGGTTTCACCGCCAAGCTGGGCTGAAGAATCAGGAATGGAGCATGATTCCTGAGACCCAAACGCTGACTTGCTCCCATTAACAACAAGCTGGTCCACTGAGTTGCTTCCTGCATTTCTTCTTCATCCTCCTGTTCAGTCTTGAGCTGCAAAGCAAGACAAGGAAGAACATCTGCAGAATGGTTACTGTCCGAAGGACTCAGCTTGTTGGTCACTTGCTGGTTGTAACCCAAATGCACCTGCAAGTCGTTTTTAGGTGACTGGGTGGCCAAGTGGGAGCGATTCACCCTGCTGTTCTTGCCTTGAGAAACCGGAGATGGAGTTACGGGTGTGGGAGCGGCAGAAGAAGAGAGCGAGGAGCAGGATGTTGCGGAGGATGAGCAAACGGACACGGCCACGGCGTTGGCGGACACCATATCACTTTCCGTATCCCATCGGCCACTGGGTCTCTAGAGCTGGAGCTCTGCAGGTCAGGAAAGGTGGCATGGCAAGCGCTCACCAACTCCCTCACGCCGAGCCTTTCCGCCAACTCATATAGCACACCCACATTGATCAAATCCGTGAAAATCTCACCTGTGTAGATAAAAGTCAACACCTTCTCGAGATTGGCGGCAGAGACAAAGTCCAGAGAGAAGGTGGTGAGAACGCCATCCTGGTTGAGGGAACCTCTGGAGAAGAGGCTGTTAAAGTGCGTGCAAGAGCACGCCAGTACCACACGATGAGCCGGGAAGGAACGGCCCCCGACCTGGAGGATGACGTCACACAGGAGGCGAGACAGACGGCAGCGGTTGAGCTCGGAGAGGAGACGGGCCGCGTGGCCAGAGCCCTGCAGCCTGATCCGCATGCCTGGCAATAGTGACCAAAGCCAGGATTTGGACTGAAACACAGAGAAGTAAACCAAAAAGGGTCATGACATAAAATTCAGATGAAATTGAATAGCAAGATGCACTTATATTCAGTATTTTAAGAGGGAAATATCATTGTACCACCTATGCTACGTTCACCGTAATTACCAGTAGCACCTCATTGCAGTACATGAGATCCAGGGGGCGGGGTTGTCCCATCGGGTCATAAAAAGATCTACACACACTTGCAGTCTTCACGCCTACTTAAACACTTGCCAAATACAGGAAATACGTAATGTAAGTAGACAAATGGTCAAATGCAAAGACGGCAAGTGTGGGTATTTGGAAAGGCAAGGGCCGTAGTATTTATGGGTAGTACAATACATTGTTGTCATATGACAATCACTATGCCCGTCCGATTTTTGTTTGAAACATTTAGGTAGAATAATGGCTGCTATTTTATTTATTTATTTTTAAACAGTATAGTTAGTATATACTGCAGATGATTAGTAAAGTAATAGGCCTATTATAAGATCATCGCCAAGATGGCAAGTGCTTGAAAAATAATAGACCATTTCACAAGATGTAAACACTGGTCCAGAAACACTTACTGTTTCAGTTTGTAACTGTTTTCTTTATTTCACATGTAAAGAAAACATCTTAAAGATGTTTGTTTAACTTTTTGATTCAGTTTTAAATGTTCTGTTGGTTGTATTTTATCCCAGCTTTTATGTAGTGTTAAAAAAATGAAACAGGAAGTGCTTCTGGACCAGTGTTGTTTACATCTTGTGAAATGGTCTATAGGGCTTGGTGACGTTAGCCAAATCGTAATGTCGTTTCAGTCAGTCATTACTGATTCAATTATTTCAGAATTATTGTGATGAAAGAATAGAATATGAAGACAAAAATTATTTGAAATAAAGTGCATGTCTTATAAAACATGCCCAATATCCCCCTAAAAACTAAATGAAATCTAAATGAAATATATATTTCCACTACACATGAAATTACACACTTAACGTTTACTTATGTTTAAGTTACATTTATCACCAACTAATTTCAACACAGAAAGTCTGGATAGCTTTAGATATGGTTGCTCTGTGTGCTCTAATAAAAAAAAAAAATACACAAACACACAATTCAATTCATAAAAACACAAATGTAAAAATAAAATTCGCACATGAATGATATACAAATCAACAACTGGTGTCCTAACAAAGACAGTCCACACACAAATAGAATTTGTGTTTTAGGGGTTAACACATTTGCCACCCCTCCGTAACAAAAATGTATATTTAAATATGTGCAGAATACAATCTAGGGTGCAATAAAACTCCTTAATGCATCTTTATTAAGTACATCATTCGTTTAGCCGTAGCTAACCGGTTACCGTTGGATTCCGTTAGCATGTGTGGCTAAGTAGCACGTAAGCATCATCTCTCGCAGTGGAAATAAAACATACCAATGTGCCACTGACTACTATTCAGAAACCATATAACAACTCAAATGTTTGCTTACCCAGAGAGTGCTGCTAGGTTGCGATAGATAAATAATCCAACTCGGATCCTGTTAGCCCAGACAGTCGTCCCCGCATAGACAAGGCGGTGTTTCAAAGCCTAGTAAGCTGCCTACCTAGATCACTCGGTTGTGTCAGAACGTATCTGTGATGCCCAAAACTACTGTCCAAGGTAAAGAGCTCGCTATATTTTTAATACACGGCCATTGTGCCATAAAGGACTGACAAATTCAACACCCAACACTGAGGAGAAAGAGCGCCTCCAATGGAAATCCATGTAATCTGGCTTGCTACTGTAAAACACGTCCACACATTCCCTCAGCATGTTTGTTTGTGTTCGAAATTGCGTTTAGCAGTAAGTAAAACTAGTGGTTTAACGATATTTTTGTAATATCATGACTGTATTTAACCCCTGATTTAACCACATAGATACCAACATTTTAAATACTTGTCCTTGGGGACATTTTTTGGTCCATTATTAAGAAAAAACGCTCATAAATTTGTACTAAGCGATGTTTTTTTGAAAATTTAAAAATGCAGGAAGTTTTCTGTGATGGCCACGGTCCTAAGATCACGACTGCTTTAGTGTCCTTTTGTGTAGGCAATTGTACATACAGTACGCAAAAATGTAAAAATTTTTACAATTACAAAAAATAAAACTTACAGTAATTCACCAAATAGATTTTTTCATGTTCCAAAAATTGTAGTATGTTCTGACCAGACTGACTTACTACTACAGGTAAAATTTTGACAATAACTCCCGTACGTACAATATACTAAGATAAAGATAAAATTACTGTAATTCCCCATGAGTATTTTTCCTATTCCAAAGGCTGTAGTGCTTTTCACAGTGACCACAATGACTTACTACAGGTGAAATTTTGACAATAACTCTTTTACATACAATAAACTAATAAGTTCAAGAAAAAATAACTGTAATTCCCCTAAAGTATTTTTTTTTCGTTCCAAAGGCTGTAGTGCTTTCCCAGTGACCACACTGACTTACTACAGGTGCAATTTTGACAATAACTCCTTTACTGTACATATAATAAACTAATAAGTTCAATAAAAAATACTGTAATTCCCCTACATACTGTAAGACTTACTACATATTGAATACTGCCAATACCTACCACACTGTAAGTATACTACAATTTTAGAGCATTTTCATCAAAAACCTTAATTTCTTTTTGACTGAAGAAAGAATGACATGCATTTCTTGGATGACATGGGCGTGAGTAAATTATCCGCAAAAGTTTTTTTAAAGTGAACTACTCCTTTAAGCCACAGCCACATTTTAATTTTGTCATTTGAAGGAGTGGTCTAATTTAAGAAGAGGTTAATTTAGGAACATTTTCGAAGAGTGGCTGCAGCTAACCAAACTATGCTCATGACGATTATCAGATGTGTAAAATAATTCAAAATGAAAATATGAGATAATAAGGCCAAGAAACATTATTCTATGAAGGCAATCTTGCATTATATGCATGAGCTCTGTCACATATTAACAATTAACCAGTGAAATTCTCTGAAATCAAACAGGCATTATAATATGGAAACATTAGCTTTTTGATAAAACAGATGGAAACTTAACAAGCAGTACCAAAGAGAGGTTGAAGATCAGAGTTTATTGTCTATATTATTTAGAAATGATGCACAATGACAAATACTATTTCTTCTGGAGTCTGGATATAAACATGTTCTTACATTACATTACCCTCAGCCATGATTTCTATTTTATACAATGGTAATGACAGTCATAATGGTAAATACATTCCCTCAGATTGCTTTGGGAAACTCTCAAGCTACATTTTTCCATGTAATGCATCAATAATACATATATTAATCAGCATATTATAAATAATATTGCTTTTTAGTTGGTAAAACAGCTTCCGTTTTCTTTCAAAAGGCATGTTGAAATTGTGTAGCTGTCATTCTAAGCCTTCTAATAAGGACAATTATGAGTTTCTTTTTTTCTTTTTCCCTTTTCTGAGGAATCCGCAAGGATGTACGTACAGTATATAAATACAGCGTTGTTGCCCGATATTCGGGAGGTGGGGGGTTCACAGACGCACAGAACACACAACTCTGTATGAAGAAATGAAAATGGCCCTGATGAAAATGTTTATGTGATCATGAACGTTCATGGGTTACGAGACCCTCCTCCTGGAATTGACACGTCCGAACACTCGTGATGCTACTTTTGCGGAGAGAACAGGAGTCGAGGGAGGTGGGTGACGTCTCACTGGGACAGCCGTGCTGGACAAGAATCTCAGCACACTCTTTGCTTCCGGCTTGGCGCAGCCAACAGTGAGTGCAGGTTCGAACCTTGTGGATCCTTTGACTTCACATCACTGCCATACTGTAGAGCACAATTAAGCAAAAACAAAAAAAAGTACCTGTTATAAATGCAACTAAATGTGCAAAAGCTAAAATAATGGTTCACACAAAAAAGTAATTCTACAAAAACTTGTCATTTAACACTTTAAGACTAAAGTATATCATGTTTGATATGCACATGTCTAATTATCAACATGATTATACTTTTGCTAAAAAAAACTGTCGTACATAAACTACATGCCTTCCATTGTCTGATTAATAGATACTTTTTTTAGCAAGTAAAAGGCTTTTTAATGTAATTCTAAAAATGTCCACCTTAAGGTCAAGGTACATGTGACTTTCTGCTGTGATTTTTGTAAAGTAAACTAAGAATAACTAACTATATTGTTATCAGTATTTTAAGATGAACATTTGCTGGACTGAAGCAAATAAGGTTTACGTATTTTTTCAGAAAAATCATGTTAAAATGTGAGTCTCAAATAATACGAATCCATCAGGATTTTGGGAAACATTTATTTCTCTCAATCATTACATTGCATTGTATGTTTTGCATTGGTTTATATGTAGTTTTGTAATAAAAACGAGTTTTTATTATTAAACAAGTCATTTAAATATTATCTTAATAAGACATATTATTGGGAGATATAGTTATTGATATATAGTTTGATATGCTGTTATTAAAACTTCATTGATTTACAATACAAGCTATCAGAATTTTGTCTTATCAGAGTTTTTGCAGCCAATAAGTTAAATATCAGATGATCTAGCACATATTGTTAAATATGCAATATAGTATTATTATGTATATATACATGTATATATATATATATATATATATATATATATATATATATATATATATATATATATGTATATATATATATATACATATATATACATACATATATATATATATCTGTATATGCATATATATATATGTACACATATATATATATATATATGTTACAATTCAATATTTGTTAATATTTAACAAATATAGTCCAGAACTTAAACTCTTTTGAACCAGATATGCAAAACAAGAGATAAGAGGTACACTCAAGATAGGGCTTTAGGACCCAGGGAACAGCTCATTTGCCCCATATTGCGCTATAAGGCCATCTAGTGTCAAGAGTCATGAATATCACGTTATATGTCTTTTCCCACAAGAGGTAGGTAGAGACACCCAAATTGACCCAATGTGAGATATTGTGAGCTGATTTGAGTCTGGTTATGCTTGTATTGTCAGAGTTGAATTAATGATGAAATCTAGTAATTTAAAGGGCACATACAATAATAAAAATCTCATTAAAAATAGAAAAATATTAGGATACAAGTTTTCTGAAAAATAAAAATAAAAAGTATAATTCTAGGGCTTTGGGTCATTTTAACCCGCGAGGAAGGATTTATTACAGAATGCGAGGAGAGGATTAAAAATATGTTTATAAACTTTCAAAAACTGTCTAATTCAGAAAAAAAGGGCTATTTATATCACACGTCAGGCTCAATAACTCACCCAGACCAGCAGCTGTGTCATGACCACGTCGCCCAGCTGGCAGGACGCATGTAATGCGCTGTGATGCTGCTGCCCTGCTCCTTCAGGCGCGATGTTGATCAGGTCCTTGGTGCTGTGCGCGAGGAGCAGCAGAAGTCTGGGAAGGTCTCTGTCCATTACTGCTTTAAGCAACCAAGTCGACATTGTGTCCTCTGAACACTGAGCGGGCAAGGGCGACACAAATGCCCGCTGTTCGTATTTGGCACGGATCCATGACTCCCTCTGCTCTCTGAGACAAACACCAAGCAAAGGCCCAATTATTCTCTGAAACATTGCCCACAATGACATTTCACGGTCAAAGCCAGCTCACCTTGTTGCCTCAGGTGTCAACTTCTGGCACCCTTGGGTACAGGTCTCCCAAATGCTGTTGGCCATATGATTGCCTATGGCCGAAAGCACTTTTGTAAGTTCACTGGGCCAGTCGTCCAGGTCTAGCGAGCGCACACGGGACAGGTGCGTCCCCAGGTTCCGGTGTATCCCCGAACACTCGATGCAGATCAGAGCACCAAGATTAAGACTTCGCCCATGTTGGATCTGCAAGGAGAGCGTAATGTTCTCATATACTGAATAACAGAGATCTCAACATTTATATTTTGAGGTTTATATGTTCATAAGAAGGCATCATTTCAGGACACTTACTTGGTGCTGCACAGTCCACACAGAGGTCGTTCCCTTTGGCGTTTCGAATGGCCTGCAAGGCAACAGCTTCACTTTGGCTGTTCCTTCGAGCCTGAGAGTTAAAAATGAAGTCCATTATTTTGTGATATGTATACAGCAAACTGTTAATATGTATATTGTTTCTTAACATGATTTACGTTTATTGATTTTATTAACCAATTATTGCTCTTCGATTTTAGGGATATATGGAAAAGTTAAAGTGCCCCTATTATGCTATTTTAAAGGTTCCTTAATTTTCTTTAGGTTTCCTACAATAGGTTTGCATGCATTCAATGTAAAAAACACATTCATTTTCTCATAACATACAGTTTCTCTAACTGCTCCTTTAGAGTCTCTCTGCTCTGATTGGTCAGATGACCCAGTCTGTTGTGATTGGTCTACCACTTACAGCACTTGTCAGAAGCAAAACTCTCATTACCATATCTGAATTTCAGCTCTGGATGTTCCTCAGCACTAGATACACAGTGATATGAACAGTAACAATGGCGATCAGCTTTACAGAATCAATTCCAGTGCGAGTCAGTATTTTAGATGAACATTTACTGGACTGAAGCAAATAAGGTTTACGATTTTTTTTCAGAAAAATCATGTTAAAATGTGAGTCTCAAATAATACAATCCATCAGGATTTTGAGAAACATTTATTTCTCTCAATCATTACATTGCATTATATGTTTTGCAGTGGTTTATATGTAGTTTTGCAATAAAAACGACAGAGTTTTTATTATAAAACTAGTCATTTAAATATTATCTTAATAAGACATATTATTGGGAGATATAGAGCGACAACTGATATTTATATGCATTTTATGCTAGTGGTTTGCTATGCTATTAAAATGTCATTTATTTACAATAGAAGCTATCAGAATTTGATCTTAGTTTTTGGCCATATAATTCTCAGTATCTGCACCATTTTTGCTGAATTTGGGCCTCTGAATAAAATTTAGATATATTTTATTTATTTATTTGTTTGTTTAAGTATTTGTTAATATATTAACAATGGCGTCAGCTTTACAGAATCAATTCCAGTACAGAGTCTGAATCAGTGGATCAGTGAAATAGTGGAAAAGTAGGATAGTGGATTTGCTTTCGCAGCGGAGAAAAACATCATCTTTTCAACATGTCGACAACATGAACTAAACTCTTCCACTCAGCTTCAACTATAACATTTGTTATGACACAAGTTATGACGTCAATTTGTAGGACAACTCGGAAGCTACGGCGCATGGGTTCCCTCGAATTGAAAAGCCATGCATTTTCCTCATTGACTTTTGGAAAATCGCAAAAAATAAGATCTGTGTTCAACAAAGAGTTGTGACCCTTACATGTTTTGTCTATCAAGATAATCTTTACAAGCGAGCCAAGGCGAGCCTACAAAGTGACGTCATAACTTCGGCACTCTATGAAGACCAAGAACATTATGCAAATTTGATAGACTGATAGAGATCAGATTAGAGCTTCTTATATAAATATGTATTGCCCTCTTTACCTTATTTCTGCTCTCACAGCTCTGTAGACTTGCAAGGATCTGGCTTTCGATGGCCTGAACCCAGGCGTCCCTGTCCTCTTGACTTTGGGCTTCAAAATGCCAGCTCTGTCCTGTGCTCGATATGATGATGAAGTCAGTGCTCTCTTCTTCTGTTTGGGCGAGAGCAACAGTTATTTACACAAGAAGAAGGGATCAGATAAAAACACCCATTGTGTCCTCAGTCTAATGTATCGTCTCAGTATAATTATGTGTTTCAGGAGACAGGAACACAGACAGAAAGACTCAGATCCATTTGCTGTAATCGAATGATGTGACAAGAGATGGACACAGAGACACATACAGCAGAAACGACAGCAAGATGGAGTCAGCTCAGCCACTCACACATTTCATTCATTCAGGTTACCTGTTTTGTTAATGTTTCTCAGGCTACCAAAGCTTTTTAATTTCCACATTTTGCGCTTGGCTTGCGGTGCAAGAAATTAGTCCAGGGCAGCAGAGGATAAGAGGAAGAAAGGAAAGAAGAAAGTGAGAAGTAGAAGAGATTGTAAGAGGACCTTACAGAAAGCAATTAATCAGGTCTATATACTGGATTCATAAAGGAAAAGGGAAGAAAGAAAATTTGCAAACTCTTTGCAATAATACATCTGATCGCTTCAGCGGTAAAACTGGATCAATGTACGGTGGCTGAGAGAGGTATGCGCTGCAACTGAAGAGAACACATGCGAATGGAAAAACACCCGCAAATTAAAGGCACACTATGTAAGAATTGTACCTTAATATGACAGCTTTAAAGTCATTTCGGTGGTAAGTAAACTCATAGTAGGGCGAATCATTCCTGGTAGTAAAGCTTGAGAAGGACGCCGCTCAGAAAAACAGTAATGCAAGTTTGAGAGGAGTGCCCCTGACAAATCTCACGAGAATCACAACATGCTTTACGCCAATGACGTCACACACACCAACAACAACATTTGAAGACACTTGCGTGCATTTTAGATGTGATACTCAACGAGGGAAAAAGAAAACGCGGTTGGAAGACACTAGGAAAAGTAAAAGATAATCGGACCATGCGAGGAACCAGACAAGAGTCCCACTAGGTCGACTTTTCCATAGATGGGGCTTTTCACACGTTATCGCGAGCTAAAAAGCACTGGTGTAAGCACGTCCCAGCCGGGTTCGTCACTTATTGGGGTCCCCTGGAAACATTTCTGTTGTGGTCTGTGCTATTGCAGTGTGTTTCTGTATTTGGTTGTGTTGTGAGTATTTGGAGCACACATGTGTTGTGAAACTGATGTTTCTTTTAATTTGCGGAATTGTTTTCGCATGTGTTTTCTTCAGTTGCAGCGAGTTGAGCTCTCTCAGCCACTGTATTAATGTAACGTCTGTCAATCTTTCGTAAATCTGATCTCTCACCCTCAGCCTGTCCAGCCGCTGCGTCTCCTTTCAGATTAATACTTCTGTTTCGCTTTTTCTTCTTCCTGTCAGTCATCGGAGAAAGACGGGATGTGTTCTTTTCCTAAGGGAGGACTTGTGGCCCCCTCAATGCTAGACTCTATTAAGATCATACAAAAAAAGAGGACAGAATTGTGTCAAAACATTTCCTGAAAAAGATTTGTAACCTCTGAAGATAAAGCCAAAGCCAAAGCCAAAATTCGAAATAATGATATATGTATTAAATATATTGAGTATATTTAAACATATTATAGTAAAATTTATATAACGCTATTATATAATGGAATTTTATTATATATGCTGTGTGTCTATATATATATATATATATGTATATATATAGATACATAGTATATATAATACAATATTATACTATAATAATATACTATATATATATATATATATAAAACATATTTCTACATATTACAGTATATAATATACTATATAATTTATATTTTTTAAAATATAATTGTTCAATATCATTATATTATGTATTTTCCTGCAACAAAAAAAGATTACATGTCTCAATTACAGCATTAAACACACACATTAACACTAAATGTAACTAATAAAATACTGAATCAAACAGAAAATACTGAATCATATTTAATTAACTAAATATTTCATGCAAAAACGAATAAGTAAATAGAAAAGGTAGTATCACTAAGTGATATAAATCTTTAAAATGAACTGTCAAAATGATCACATGAAGTGAACTGAAATGAATCACTACAATTCACAACAATGCTGAGCTACCTTCATTTCCAGGTTAGTAGCAGTGCTACTTTTAATTTATTATTCTCCAAAACTGTTATAGAAGGAATGAATGGAAGGTGTAAACTAAATATTAACGCACCCACACTGAACCCTTTATTAGACACAGATGACGGGCAACGTTTCACCCTTTGATCATTATGAAAAGACAAGCCAGTTATGGATGCCTCTTCTACAGTCAGAAGATTTGCTGGAAAGAGAGAAAACATGACAGTGAGAAATCGTTCAAATTATTTGTATTATTTTAAAAGATTTCACTTACATGTAGCGCCCCCTTCAGATGACTGCTTGTCTTTACTAAGTCCATTTACACCTGGCACAGGGACAAGAGCCGGGGCCAGGGGACGGCCCACCGGGAGTAACAGCGCGATGAAGACGCTTTCCTGGCACCTTTACTGTTACTCGCAATAAGTCCATCTCTTTCCCTTGAGCATTCTGCATAAACTCCTAAAATCATAAATATATGCATAATACTGGCGTATTTGTGAGTTAGGTCCATGGATTGCATTGCTCATTATAGAGTATGTCAACACTATATTATGAGTAATACAATCCATGGACCAAAAATACGCCATTTCTCTTCTACAGCCAAAATAGCAAAACATTCCAGCTTTTAGGTTTTGTAAATTTATCAGGCAATTTCATCAAAATATATCATTGATTTTTTATATCTAACAAAACATTTTCTGCACTGGATTTTAATCATTACAACATAGATTAGCTGTAAATCCACACCCAAAATATAATGATATAATTTTGTATTAATTTGTAAAAAATATAATAATATTGAGTTCTATATAATAGTATTATGTAATATAATACATGTTGACAATTAAAATCGACTATTTTACTATATTGTGTACGTAATTATATTTTAATTATATAATATGATATTTAAATTGGTATTTAAATATTTCATTAGTAAAGTCAAGTCGATTAATCACACATAACATTAAAGTTTTCTTTTATATAATACAATAGATAATATGTGTGTATATACATTATTATATTTATTACATACACATACATGTATATATATATATATATATATATATATATGTGTGTGTGTGTGTGTTTGTGTTTTGTACACACACACACACACACACACACACACACACACACACACACACACACACACACACACACACACACACACACACACACACACACACACACACACACACACACACACACACACACACACACACACACACACACACACACACACACACACACACACACACACACACACACACACACACACACACACACACACACACACACACACACACACACATATATATATGTATACTGTATATTATATATATATAATATATAAGCTAAATCACTTACGATATTTTAAGAGATATTAAGATATATTAAGATATTAATACCTTAATAAGAATGTTTATATGCTGGAAAGTGATATGAAAATACCGAGTAAGAAAATACATTTTTTCCTGGCAAAAGCCAGTATTATTAAATACAGTTACAGCATCACACCTGAACACACAATTTTATAATAAACTAATAAATCTAAAAATACCAAGTCAAAAACACACTGATGAACAGCATTCAAAAGGGACAAAACACAAAATGTGATAATACAGTACAGAAGCATACAGGAAGTATTTGTACATGAACTGAAGGATGTGTAAAACCACTAGTGCTCTGATGAAAACAGAACGGATTGCAAAAGAGCATTACTCACGTTTAAATTTGAATGATACATCAGCATCCCGTTGTTTGACAGCGTCACATACTTCTTCTTCCACTCCTTATTTAAAGAGCGTTCACTGCGTTTCCACAGAGTTCCCTAACAAAGAAAAACAACATAGCGATTTGTTTAATTATTCTTCTAATGCAATGAGATTCTTACATTTTTCCAGCACCTTATACATGTCCAAACACTTTTCGGGGCCACTGCATTTCACAGAAGCCCCACGACACACCAGCAAAGCTGAGATCTCTCACACACACACACACACACACACACACCTGTTTGATAGGAACCAACCGACTGCTCATGTCACTTCTGCTGTCTGAAGCTCTTTTCTCAGAGTCACTCCCACGGCGGTTCTAAAATAACAGACATGTTAGATAAAGTACAGGCAAAACACGTAAAGGAAGACAGATGTGACTCATGAGATGAAGTGAGTGTTAAAGAGTGACAGAAAGTTCACAGACAGAATCTCAGACTGGAGATGCCGTCATACTTTTAGTAACATTTGAAGGTGACGTATGTAATTTCAGGAGTAGTTCACTTTTGCTGATAATTTACTCACCCCATGTCATCCAAGATGTCCATGTCTTTCTTTCATCAGTTGAAAAGAAATTAAGGTTTTTGATGAAAACATTCCAGCATTTTTCTCTATATAATGGACATCAATGGGAACCAAACAGTTCATGGTCCAAAAGACACTTTCAGTACAAACTGCAAACTGTTCAAAGGGCTTTCAATGATTTCCAGACGATGAATAAGGGTCTTATCAAGCGAAACAATCACTCGTTTAATAAATAAATAACAAAATTTAAGTTTTATAAGCTCAAATGCTCGCCTTGCTCTGTTCTGTGATGAGTGTTCGTGATTCTCCTGTTCGAACTCGTTCATCAAAATGAACGAATCTTTTCAGAGTCAACTCATTCATTTCGTTCGTTGAATGAACCAAATGACTCGGAAAAAGATTTGTTTATTTTGATGAACAAGAACGAATAGGAGAGTCACAAACATACCTCACAGTACAGAGCAAGGCGAGCATTTGAGCTTATAAAACTTAAACTTTGTTATTCTATTTATTTATTAAATGAGCGATTGTTTTGCTTTGATAAGAACCTTATTCATCATCTGGAATCGTTTAAAGTCCTTTGAACAGTTTGCAGTTTGTACTGAAAGTGTCTTTTGGACCTTGAACCGGTTGGACCCATTTGAAGTCCATTATATGGAGAAAATTCTGGAATGTTTTCATCAAAAACCTTAATTTCTTTTCGACTGAAAGAAAGAAAGACGTGGACATCTTGGATGACATGGGGGTGAGTAAATTATCAGCAAAAGTTTTTTCAAAAGTGAACTACTCCTTTAATAGTTACTGTAAAAACATTACACACATCACCTTGGATTACTATAATTTTAATTTAGACATAAGGCCAACTATACTTTAAAATATGAATAATACAATTCTACATTTTCCAAAGCCAGTTTCACAATAATGTAACTGGCAAGATTTGACACTCTTTGTAATGAGCTCAAAGAACTAACCGCAAATAAAGAGGTCCTTCGTCGGGGCGGATTTCGTTGCGAGCCCCCGTCTCCACTTGCCCCACCCCGTATGTCTTTGTGACTTATCACAGGGGTAGAAGGCAAAGAGGAGGGGTAATCACTACTTTGACCCCCATTACTGGCCTAAGAGAGGATGATGGGACATTAACAAGACTGACACAGAGGTTGGTGGAATGGTGAATGGTGCAGACAGATTGATGAAGTTCACAATCATTTAAAACAGTCAAATACTCAACAACAGGGGTATACATGTGTAATGCATCAATCTACAATTAAAATGTATGAATTGAATTGTATTATAATGATTAGTTGTAAATAAGATTGAAATTATATTAATACTGATTTTGTGATGTACATCATATACATAAGAAAATAATATGAAAGTAACACACTATGATGGTATTTAATTCCTTATTCCATATTTCACATTATAATGATAAAAGGGTCAATCTCACAAAGATTGACAGACAGTTTATTTTGTCATATTTCAAAACAAAATAAAATTTGAATAAAGAAAATAGGTATATTATATTTAATTATATTTTCTTACATCTATCTATCTATCTATCTATCTATCTATCTATCTATCTATCTATCTATTATCTATCTATCTATCTATCTATCTATCTATCTATCTATCTATCTATCTATCTATCTATCTATCTATCTATATCTATCTATCTATCTATCTATCTATCTATCTATCTATCTATCTATCTATCTATCTATCTATCTATCTATCTATCTATCTATCTATCTATCTATCTATCTATCTATCTATCTATCTATCTATCTATCTATCTATCTATCTATCTATCTATCTATCTATCTATCTATCTATCTATCTATCTATCTATATATTTATCGTATCTATCTATACTTGTAGGTGTGTGCATAAGACTAACATGACACCTTCATAATAACGACATGACATGTTATGAATATGAAGGAAGTTTTCTGCATGTTTGTGACAACTGTCATTAAGTGTTATTTGCTCAGTTATGACATTTTTTATGCAAATATGACATAGTATGAGATGTCTTTGTTATGACACCTTGACATAAACTAATACATCATAACCTGTCAGTGTCTTTGTCATGACAACTTGACATTACTGAGGCTATATTTACACGGAAACGATTCTGAAGAGAAACGCAAAAGTGGCGTTGCGTCATCATTTTTATTCTGCGTTTAGACGAGCGTTTTGTGTGGGGAAATTCGCGCGCAAATGGTGACGCAAATGTCTGAGAAATTCAATGTAGTATGCACTCCAGGTGGCTAGGAGTGTATACTACAGCAACCTTCACTGTCAAGCAGACTTTTGCGTGTTTACCCTTTGGAAACGCGAACGGTGGAGCGTTTTTAAGATTTCCACTCTGGAGGGTGGTTTCACTTTTTTGCGTTTTTAAGCCTCAGAAACGCCGTCGCCTTGTAAACGAAAGGCACATCCGGTAAAATATTTTTACGTTTTCACCCGCGAGCGTTCTCGTGTACCAAGGTGTAAACAAGGCCTCAGTGTGGACGGAAGGTAAGACAACACAACCTGTCATAAACATGACATAGAAGATGAATTATCAAACTTAAGAAACCACCTAGCTTTATTGGTTAACATTACATTAAACTGTCAGGTGGTTGGTTTTGTAATTGGCTGCCATGAAGCCATTATAACTTTTTAATGACAAATTCAATTGGTACCACTGTAGTTGAGGTCACAAAAAATATTCAAGCACAGTTATAATGGCCTCATGACAGCCAATGTCAAAGCCAACCACATGACAGTTTAACTTAATCTTATGTCAAGTTTTAATGACAAAGACACTGACAGGTTATGATGTATTGGTTTATGTCAAGATGTCATAACAAAGACATAAATGTCATATTTGCATTCAAAATGTCATTATTTAGCAAAAGACACTAAATGACAGTTGTCATAAACAATAAACTCTATTCCATATTCAAGACATATGTCATGTCATGGTTATGAAGGTGTCATGTCAGTCTTATGCACACCCCTTCAAGTAAAGTGTTACCATATTTTCAGTTGGGCCATTAAGATGTTTCATTGTGATATTATTTTGATCACAATTTTCTCCTCAAATTCACAATATTTGAATAAGAAAAAAATATTTACAATAAGGTCATATTTGTTAACACTGGGTAATGTATTAACTAACATGACCTAACCATGAGCCATACTGCATTTGTTAGTCTTTAACGTTAAGTAAAATACTGCCGTTCATTGTTGTTAATGTGACTTCACAGTGCCTTAACTGATGTTAACAAATACAACTTTTGATTTTAATAATGTATCTGCAAAAAGATTAATAAATGTAGTAGAAGTGCAGTTTATTATGTAATTAATGAATGAAACCTTAATGTAAAGTGTTATACATATTTAAATACTTTACATATTTAAAAAAATGCACTTCACAAATGTAATTTTTTTGCATTATAGTAACAAAAATGTATTTTCTTTGACCCAGAATTGACCCAGACATGTCTTGACAGCTTTCATTGAGATACCTGTCCGGGCCCTGACAGCGGAGTCGAGGCCCCTGAGTGACTCGGGGAGTTTGGGAGAGATTTACAGGATGCCAGAAGGGCGGCTTGCTTCTTGGCAGCAACAATCTTGTGAGTCACTAAGAGAGAAACAAGTTTGTCCAATCACAACTGTCATCCTGTTTGGAAGTAACATGCTATTTTAGCCCCTATTTTGAGATGAAACTCACTTTCATTGAACACTCTGTCCACATTAAGTCCATAGGTGGCACAGGTCTCATAGTAAGTGCAGCGACGCACATCTATACACAGCTGCTGGACCCTCTTGTCCTCAATCACACGGGCGTTAGTGCTGCTAATCTTATCTGCAGGAAGAAAAACACTCAGAGTTGGTACGCGACACCATATAGCTCAATTAAACCCTGAAACCAAGAAGAGTGTATCTCTTACCTTGCCTTTCCGACCGCTATAATGGGGATTTCTGCTATGTTGCGATTTGCACTTAGCTCACTGTAGTTCTTGTACACATCCTGGAAACTTGCTTCATTTTCCAGACTAAAAACCAGGATGACACCATCGAGCCAGTTGCAGATCTACAATCACAGATTTAGGAATGAAAAACAGGGCGGAAGGGTATAATGCAGAATACACTACTTTAACAATTTAATTTTTAAATTGTTAACTTGCTACATGTAAAGCACTTTGTGATTTTATCTGTGATAGGTGCTATATAAATAAAGCTTACTTGCACTACTGTTCAAAGTTTTTTTAGGGAAACTAATACTTTTGGAATTGATCAAATGTGAAAGTAAAGATATTTATAATGTTACAAAATATATACACTACCGGTCAAAAGTTTTAGATCGGTAAGATTTTTTATGTTTTTAAAAGAAGTCTCTTCTGCTCACCAAGGCTGCAATTATTTGATAAAAAATACAAAAAAAAAACAGTAATATTGTGAAATAGTATTACAATTTAAAACAGTGGTTTTCTATGTGAATATATAGTGAAGTGTAATTTATTCCTGTGATCAAAGCTGAATTTACAGCATCGTTACTCCAGTCTTCAGTGTCGCATGATCCTACAGAAATTATTATAATATGATGCTCAAAAAATGTGATTATTATCCATGTTGAAAACAGTTTTTTACATTTTTATTTCAGGATTCTTTGATGAATAGAAAGTTCAAAAGAACAGAATTGATCTGAAATGGAAAGCTTTTGTTACATTAATCACTACCATTCAAAAGTTTGGGGTAAGTAAGAATTAATTTTTTATTTTTGGGGTAAAGAAATTAGAAAATACTTTTATTCATCAAGGATGAGTTAAATTGATCAAAAGTTACAGTAAAGACATTTATAATGTTAGAAAAGATTATATTTTAAATAAATGCTGTTCTTTGAACTTTCTATTCATCATAGAATTTTGGAAAAAAAAATGCGCACAACTGTTTTCAACATTGAAAGTAATAATTTATGTTTTTTTAGCATAAAATCAGCATATTAGAATGATTTCTGAAGGATCATTGTGACACTGAAAACTGATGTGTAATCAGAAACAGTAATGATGTTGAAAATTCAGCTTTCAAATTACATTTTAAAATATAATAAAATAGAAAACAGTCATTTTAAATTGTCATAATATTTCACAATATTACTGTTTGTCATTTTTTTTTATCAAATAAAGCAGCCTTGGTGAGCAGAAGAGACTTCATTTAAAAACATAAAAAAATCGTACTGATCTAAAGCTTTTGACCGGTAGTGTATATATATTTAAAATAAATGTAGTTATTTTGAACTGTCTATTAATCAAAGAAGCCAAAAAAAATGTCATGATTTCTACAAAAAATATTAACCGGCACAACTCTTTTCAACTTTGATAACAATAAGAAATGTTTCTTGAGCAGCAAATCTACATTTTAGAATGATTTCTGAAAGATCATGTGACACTGATGCTGAAAATTCAGCTTTGATCACAGGAATAAATTACATTTTAAAATATATTCAAACAGTTCTCTTAAATTTTAATCAGATTTCACAGTATTATTGTTTTTACTGTATTTTTTAGCACATGAATGCCGCCTTGATGGCTGCTTTCAATTTGAATACAATACAAATATGCTCTACACAAGTACATGCAGGCAAATGCTTATTGGAACACAAGCTCAATTTCACACATCATTACAAAATGTGTAAGAAGCGAATCAAGCGATTCATAACACAACATGAGAAAGCAGCATTCTCACTCTTTCCACAAGGGGCACAATAGCGAAATTGCATGAACTGTCTTCTTCTTCAGTTTCTAGTTAAAGTTAGTTAACCACATCTGTGGTTGCATTTAAATCCATTTTTATGCCCTTCCCTCACTAACTGTCTCGTTCACTCGGGCGTACGTCATTGCTTCCTTGCACAAGTGCCCACTACTGGCAGAACCATTGCAATGTGTTTAAATGGAGCGCCATGATCACTTAGCATCCGCATATGAAGCTGATTTGTTATTTACAGCTTTTTTTCCATAAGCACTAGGATAAACAATGCAGATTTATTTTTTACAGCCATCTTTGATCATATTAACCAAGGGGGCAAATAATTCTGACCAGCACTGCATGTATGCTTATCTCCAATGGGCTGTTGGAGAAAATATAAAACATTACACAATGAAAATACTAACAATACAATTAACTATAACTGTGTATAAAAAATTCTGTCATGATTTACTGAAATCTGAGAGCTTTCTGTCTAGGGTTGGGTATCGAGAATCGAGTATCGATTGGAACCGGGATGAACTTTCCGATTTTTCCCGGAATCGTTCAAAAGTTAAAATTTCGATTCCTAGTTTCGATATTCACAGTCCGCCGACCGGAAGAAGAAACCGCTGAACAACACCAACGAAGAAGCGTCTACCGGAAGTGTTGGCATAACCGCACACGAGTCGAACATGAGTAGCTTTCGTCGGCGGTCCAAGGTGTGGCTTCACTTTTCTAAAAATAACGAAATCTCGGCAAAATTTGTGACAAAAGGAGTATTTGTGACAGAAGGAGTATTTCCTTCAGAAAGACCGTTGGTTAGCAAGGTTAGCTAAACTTTTTTTACCCTGCCTCGTAAAAGAATCGGAATCGAGAATCGTTCAGGAACCGGAATTGAAACAAGGAATCGGAATCAGAATCAATCGTTCAAATTCAAACGATACCCAACCCTATTTCTGTCCCTCCATTGACAGCTATGCAAATGACACTTTGACGCTTCAAAAAGATCATAAAACTAATAATCCCTATGAGTTGAGCGAATGTACAGATTTTTATTTAGGCTTTTATTCCCATATAAACTTTGATTCAGCGAACATAAACAGTTGATCAACTATGTGAAAACAAACCTCATTGATTCTTGAAGAAGCTCAAACGTGATGCGTAACACAAGAATAAACCTTAATGGTTCTTGCAGGTCAAGCGAACATGCTTGAACATGCTCCCGTTCATGTTTATATATGAGAAAAAGTGCCTAAATTCAATCTGTTCATCATATAAAGCGGTCGAGCTCTTCGGAAATTTTTTACTAAACCACTCAATTCATATGGATAAGTTTTACAATCTCTTTATGAAGTTTTTAAAGCATTAAAGTGATAGTTGTGTAGACTGTCAATGGAGGGAGAGAGCTCTCAGATTTCATCAAAAAGATCTTTATTTATGTTCAGAACATGAACTTAACTGTCTTATGGGTTTGAAACAACTTGAGAGTGAGTAAATGTAGTTTACATTTTTGGGGTAAACTATAAAGTGTGATCTGCTTTGGCGTCACAATCGTTTTACATTTTGGTCTATGGATCTGCCTGAAGTGTACATATTGAGTAGACTCGTTCTCTCGGTCAAAAGCAATGGGTCGAGGGTCTGTTCAAATAAACTTTCCCCGACTTTCAACAAAGTTAGACGCACTTTAAAATAGAGACGGGGATTTCCCCAAAGGGGAAATGCTTAGGGTAGTTCACAAGTCTAAAAACGAAATTGTAGGTTTTAATACCGCCACACTAATGTGTGTATAAAAGTATAAAAGCAGGAGATGCACACATGCATTGGCTAAATATTTTTGTTGTGTTTGACTTAACGTTAATAGGGAAACATTCACACACCTGTGCACTTGGTGGACCAGATTCCTCTCGAATCAGCAATAACTGACTTTGTCCTTCCACCAACACTTCTTTTTTATATCTTCCCCCTTCCAGAGAAGAAAAAGAGGACAAAGTCAAAAGACAAGGGAGCAATTATATAGCCTCTAAACGGTTAAAATGACAGTCTTCGAAAAGGAGACGAGAAAGAACAAAGTTCTCACCCTCATGCGATTCAAGTGGAAGGTAACTTCCTGTGATGAATCTGTTTACCAGAGCTGATTTTCCACTGCGAAGGCTACCCAGAACCCCCTGCAACGGCAGAAAGAATAATATTTTAATTATCACTTTTAATCATGATCTGACATTGTTGAGATCTCATCTGAGGATACACATCTGAGACCTAATCGAAATTTAAGCAAAATTTGTGCTCTTTTAATTTTGTTAATGTTGATATTCTGATATTTTCTTCTTTTTTTTTCTTCCAACTGTCAAATATGTATCCTTTTTTGACAAAAATGCAAAATAATATCTTCTTGGTAACATTTTATTTAACAGTGTCCTTGTTGTTACATGTCACATGTAGTTTCACTGTAAAAAAAATGTAATCACAACATTTTTTCTTTGGTCAAATCAACTTAGATAATTTATGTAGTTCAGATAACATAATATTTTGAGTTCCTGGTGATTAAATTAATCTCCTTCATTGTATTAACAAATTTTTTTCCATTTCAATGAACTTAAAATTTTAAGGTAACCAGGTTACTTTTTTTTTTAAGTTAAACCAACAATATTTTTTACAGTACAGTTATTACCATAAATGATGCATAATTACATGCAACAAACCCTAAACCAAACCTAATCCCAATCATAACCCTATAGTAATGTAATTAATATAAATTAATTAATATTAATATTACTCAGTACTTAAATGTATAATTACGGCATTATATAAATAAGGACATTAAAATAAAGTGCAACCATCTTCTTTTTAGTAAACTGAACCAAATTCAATATTGTTTTTATAGACGTATGCCTAAAATATTTTGTTTATATGCTTAAGGAATAAAAAAAACTGTTAAGGTGTTCTCACCAATCGCAGTTCTGGAATAGCGCGAGTTAAGGTCCATTCCTGGCTATTGGCGCATGATGCTGAAAAAAGAAAAGTCAAAGTTAAGTCTTAACTTCAAAACAATGAAGACAATTTTTGCATAAAATAAGCCATCCTACTGTATTCTATTGCCTTGTAGGTTTCCAGTGCATTTCTATGCAGTAGCTAATATGTTTAGAGTGGCTAATAATGAGTTGCAAGCTATCCAGTTGCAAGGGTGTTTTGAATAGCGTTTGATGTGTTGCTATGCAGTTGCTAGGGTCTTTTAAGTGGCTGCCCTAGTTGAAGAGCCCGTCCACAATTTTGATTTCGATTATTATTCTATATTAAAAACAATTCCCCCTTTGACTGAAGTGGTCGGGTTAGTGTTACCAAATTCGGTACATATACTGATATCAACAAAACTGAACAACTATATTAAAAATTATATTCATTAGCTCCTGCCCAAAAGGAGGTCAATAATTTTGGATTGAGATGTTTTTTAATTTACTTTCTCCAAGGAGATTCATGTGATCATCATCAAACTTTGCCAACATTAGGCCAAGACATGACATTAAAGATGCTGAATTACAAAAATATTTCCTCAAACAGAGTTGCCATGATGTGGGATTAAATAAATGAATGAAGAATGAATCACTGTCTAATTTAGATCACATAGAGGCACATTGATCTTAGCAAGCACCACTAATAAAAGTACAACAGAAAAATAGATGAATCAATCATATAACAAAAAATTAGATGGAATATGTGTTGATTTATTTAATATTATGTCTAGGTATCCTAATGAAAAAAAACATATGCAAAAATGTATTTAAAATATATGTATTCATACTAAGTATACTAAAAATCCATTAACATATTTACTGAGACTTACTAATATAAATATTATATTTAAAATTTACGTGGAGTACTTCTTTAATGAACAATGCACATTTCCTAATAATTAAGCCAAAATGAGTTTTAATATCACTATTAGTAAGGATAGTACGATCTCTCTATAATATCAGTCTTTAAATGCAAGATATTTAAAGTGTACATAAAGTATACTTGCAATAGTTCCACTTTAGCACAATCAAATATACTGAATTATACCTCAAGTTGCGGATAACTAAAGTGCATTAAGGACAAAATTAGTTGTTCAAGTTTAGCAGACTTTAAAGGGATACTCAACTTTTTTTGGAAATAGGCTTTTACATCTCCCTCAGAGTTAAACAGTTGGAGTTTTACCGTTTTCTAAGCCATTCAGCCAATTTCTGATATTTAGAAGAATATCAGTAACCAGACAGTTTCTGGTCTCATTGACTTCCATAGTAGGAAAAAAATATATACACTCTAAAAAATGCTGGGTTGTTTTAACCAAATTTTGGGTAAAATATGGAATAACCCAGCCATTGGGTTAAAATTTAAAAATGTAACCCAATGGCTGAGTTTGTCCATTTCTTTACCCAAAATTGGGTTAAAACAACCCAGCATTTTTTAGAGTGTATGGAAGTCAATGAGACCAGAAACTGTCTGGTTACTGATATTCTTCTAAAATATCAGAAAATCAGCTGAATGGCTTTGAAAACAGTAAAACCCAAACTGTTTAACTCTGAGGGAGATGAAAAATTAGCCTATTTCCAAAAAAGTGGAGATATTACCCTTTAAGTATACCAATTTAGTATACCAACAGTACAATTGCAAGGCGTTTAAGTACATGCATGTGTGAATGTATTTGCAGTTATAGCATAAAATAAATGTATTTCAAATACATTGTTGGATATTTATTTTTTCACTATAGGGTTGGCCAGCTACTGAATTTGTTTTCTAAAAAAGATCTCTCATATTGATCTACAGCTTAAATCCCTCGTGCTGACCCTTGATGTCAGTGACGTGACTCACTTACAGGAAGAGCGAGTTTGACACGACTGAATGATCATTCAGTGATTACACCTCCATTCAGAACCTCCAAGCAAGTTACTAACATCATCACCTCCCTTCACGTCAAGCCACATTATCTAAAGTCAGCACAGGCGCTATGATACAGTTGGTTTCATATGCCAATCTGTGAGCATTTAAACAGAGATCATGCATTGCTCATTTCGATTCTGCATCGAAGTGAAATTTGATTGCACCTTCGCCTCGGATGACAGTTCATCTGGAGGTGTTATAAATCTCTGGTAATTCACAGGGCGTGAAGGACTGCAGGTGTATCCGAGCAGCACCCACACCCCTCTCCGCTTTATATTGGGAGTCTCAGCACACTCTCACTATTTTTCACCAGAGGCTCAGACCCGGCACCCAGTGATAGACGGACATGTCACCTTGTTTTTTGTGTGGCTGCACAGCTGTGGGGGCATCAAGCGGTGGATGAGAGGCAAAAGATGCATTTGTTAAGGGGGGAGGATCGGTGCGATACACCCTTGTGGCCGGCGTGGACTGATTAAAGCAGCTCACGACGCACAGATGCAGGAGATCGAAGTACGATCTGAGTTGGCACTCATGCCGTTTGCAGTTTCCTCTCCACACCGCCACCCACGACACAAACGGAAGAGGTTAAACCCCCTCCGAATTCAGCGCAATTCTATGAGGTCATTGTACGGCGGGGCACATCAGGAGTCGAGCCAGTGCGGTTAGACAGTGTGATCCTTATGTGCCATATACCCCCTCCATCTAAACGGACGCTCTATGTGACACATTCTGGTCTCTCTTTTTTTTTCAAAAGGACCCCTCTCTCGCATACCCTCACTCCCATTCATTTCATGTGTGGCTCGTTCCCTCGCATAACACAGCCACACAACAGGCAACTCTCTCAGCCCTCCCTGTTGCCATGACAACCCCACCTCCAGCCGCTGCTTCTGTTCACTCGGAGAACACATACGTAAATATTTTGTGTGCGCATGCGTCGTGTGTGCAGACACATCAGACCTTTCGCTCGTAGCATACTGACCACACACACACCTATATTGAGTTCCACTTGGGCAATTATTAATCGCATCCTACAAAATAGCAAACCTAATTATCAAATCTATATTGTACAGACGTTTGAAAACAAGCTCTGCATGTAAATGAGTTAAACTTGAAGGCATCTCTGCAAGATCATAGATCATTTGAAAAAAAAAAACAGACTTTGCTTGTTTGGATTTAAAATTCATGTGGCAAATTTTGAGCTCATCCATCCAATTGCTTGTTGATTCAGATACTGCTTTGCTCAGAAATCAGTGCTTTCCCTTCGGTTTAGAGTGCTGGATATGGCTTTAAATGAAGAGACTGGTGATGAAAGGACTGAAAGAATGAGACCAGAATACAGGAAGTGGGCGGAACATCAAAGATGGGATTAGGATGTTGGGCAAAATTATGCTGCCTGTGGCATGGGTATTATCACATTTATTTTACCATTCCAATTTTTCCATTGCAGAAACAGAAACAGTAGGGGGTGGTTGTAAATAAAAGACCAGATCTAACCCTAGGCATTAGAATTAATTACCAGAATTCCTTACATGTGTGTACAGATTTCATCATGTAATTTTTTTCTTAAATTAATGCAAGTAATTTGTTCACCAAATAATGAAAACGGTCACCATTTACTCATTTTCGTTCCAAACATGTATGTCTTTCAATCTTCTGTGGAACACAAATATGCTTTTAATTTTTTTTTGTCCAGACAAGAAAAGTCAATGGGACCAATGTTGTTTTATGCGCTGATGACTTTCATTGCATAGACAAAAAAAGATGGTTAAAACATTTTTCATAAGAAGAAAGTAAGTCATTCAAGTTTGGAATTACATGAAGGCTGAACAATCCCTTTAATATAAACATAACATTTAGAAAACATTACACATTATTTATGCAAAGAATCCCTCATTTTCAAATTGTGCAAGCTACCTAGTGTGTCCCCTCCCATTTTCAGAAACAACCCTGCTTCTACTTATCTTAAGAGTTTGAGTTGCACTCTAAAAAAATGCTGGGTTGTTTTAACCCAATTTTGGGTCAAATATGGACAAACCCAATTGTTGGATTAAAAAATGCAATTTAACAGCTGGGTTTGTCCATATTTCACCCAAAATTGGGTTAAAATAACCCAGCATTTTTTAGAATGTGTGTATGGGTGATTAAGCCATGTTCTCCTACCTTCCTCCTCACTGGATTCCCTCTGAATGGTGCTATAGACAGGGGTCACAATGGTTGCACTGGTTGCAACTGGAGTGCTCTTGGTAAAAATGCCACTAATAAATCTTAGCATCTTGCGGTCACGTGCTGAAGCCCCCTGGGACTGAGCTGTTCTAAAGTCAGATACCATTTGACCACCTTTGCACTTCAGGAGGTCCTCAGACAGACAATTCAAGTCGCTGTTGTCTAGGGTGCGACTCTTTCCTTTGCGTTGAGGCTTGGTAATCAAGGCGATAGGGGTCGGAAGAGATGTAGATCCTGCCTTTAATCTCTCGGCTCGAGGGCTTTGGGTTCGCATGGCTATGATGTCCCCTTCAGTGGGCCTCTTCATCCCGATACCCCCTTTGAGGTCTTCATCGCAAGTTTTCACCTCGCTTACAGCCCACGATGCCCGGAAAGATCCAGGATTCGGGCTGGTTGGGGATTGAATCCTGGTTCGACTGTCCTTACGGTCAAGGCTCTTTGAGGAGGCGTGGATGCTCTCTCTCAGACTCCTTAAATTCACGACCACCGCCATGAGCTTTAAGGAGAGACACGGGACGCTGGGTCGACACGACCGGTATGTCACCCAGATGTCTGGCCATATCTCGGGGAAACGAGGTTTGGGACATCCCGATGGATTCTCTGGCTCTTCCATTCTCTGTAGTGGGTGAGATCATTGATTTTTGTCTATCACCAGGGTGAACACCATCTGCAAAAAGTGCCTTGTCGTCCCTGAGGCTTTGGAGTATTTCCTTCTCCACTGAGAATTTGACAGATTCTCCAGCTTCCGGCTTCACAGCCTCACCCATTTTCTGGCATCCCTGGCCCTCATTATTGGATCCAGGTTGCTTGAGATGTCTCGCTCCATCAGCATCGTACACCGCTCCCTCCACAGCTGACCTGGACTTCTCCAACTCATTTTCCTCAGTGGTTTCTACCTTCACCAAGGTGAGGGAGATAAGGTAGGTGGTTTTTGACTGTGATGTCCCGCTTCGGTTCATGTGGTCCAGAATTTCTCACCAGATCAAGGACAGAAAATTAATCAAATAATCTTGTTATTGACTTGTCCACAGCATGAAAAAAAAATCACGGAATTCGTAGAGAAAAAGAGTGTCAAAAAGAAGTAAACCGTGACCTTGTTCCCTAAAGTGGGAAACACAAATTTAAGCTAATGTCCTTTGTGCTCTTTCACACCTTCATGTTTCTTCCCAGACTTGGTATTGCTGTTCTCTGGTCCTCTCACACCTATTTTAAGCATGCAAACATGTGCCCAGCTCTCCACACCTGCATGAAAAGCATTCTCCCGACTACATTCAACAAGAGGCAGATGCGAAGGCAAAAATGACAATGCACAAGATCGAAAATTCCTTCAAGGACGACAAAGAGTAAAATTACATCTGTGAGACATGCAGAGCTGTTAACCTCAGATCAAGGCACATCGTTTCACCAACCTGCTCCACGGTGTGTGGAGGAGACGCTGACAGACTGAGGAGTCGAACTGAGGAGTCAGTCTACATGCCACATGGATCGGTGGAAACGTTTACAGCAAGTCCACAGAGAGAGATCCTAGTGTCCCCAAACAGAGTCTATCCATCACGCCTCCGGTGATCGGTGCGTCAAGCGGTCGGGGATGTCAATAATGCAAACGCGTGAGGCAATCATGCTTCATTCTAGAGAAGAAGGTGCATCTCACGCTAAAGGTTTCGACGAGTCACGCATCGTGAACAAGGGTCTCTAAGATCTCTCCAGTGGAAGGTCTTCTTCAAACCCACGCAGAACGACACCGTGCAGGAATACCCTGCTTCTCTCTCCATCTCCTGCTTCTCTCTCTCTCTCTCTCTCTGCCCTTGTCACCAGCCAGACAGCTCCCAGCCCCTGCTTTCCACAGCCTACTACCCCCTCCTCTCGTTCACCCTCCCTCCCTCTCTTTTCTCTCGCTCGCACGCTCTCTCCTGCTTAAAAAGCGAGAATCAGTGATGTGTTGAGGAATAAAGACAGACTGTAAAGCTAGCAAGGTTCTGACAAGGAAAAGAGGTCAACGCAGCACAAGAAAAACACAAATATGAGTGGTTACGTGCAAAGCTAATCAAGACTGACACGTCAATGAGGCAAATTTTGCACTCGATCCAGTGTTGTGCCACATATCACAGTCAGTACAGTGATTCAAGAGCCGCCGTGTCCCCCCACCTTTCCTGTCCTAGACACTGAGCTTGCTTGTTACCAAGGTATTCCGAGGCGAAACTCCTCCTCCTTCATGCACTGATTCCATCTAGTCTCCCGTTCGCTATCTCCATATCTAACCCCCTGCTATGTGTGCAAACTGTCCTTGCAAAGGTGTGTATGAATGAGTGGGTGATTGAGTGAGGGCATGCAATATTATTGACAATTTATTGATTGATCTGTTCAAATGTGCTTGATTAGAGTCAATACTACACTCGGATTCATTCAATAACTGGGATGAGATTAAAAAAAATAGCAATGTGTTCTACACAAAACACAAGACATATATATATATATATATATATTATTTCAAAAGTACTCTTGTAATGGGAGGAGTTTAATTTGTAAAATGTTAATTAGCAGTCATATAGAATTCACAAATCAATAATATGTTACATTGATTGCCATCAATCATGAAGACAGCAACAATTCAATACTTGTCTGTGAATGTCTCTCATTTGTTGTTCTTTTTATTAATTTGCTACTTTATTGCGTATAAAGAATAATTTAGTGACTATTACTATTGCTCATAGAGAGACAGTTCACTCAACATCATTTACTCACCTTCATGTCCTTCCAAACATTACTTTCTTCTGTGGAACACAAAATTATATATTTTGAAGAACATTTGGAATTAAATAACACAGAACCCCTTTCAGCATTAGTGCTGGGCAACAATTAATCGAGATTAATCGCATTCAAAATAAAAGTTTGTACTTACATGATATATGTGGGTGCACTGTACAATTATTTTGTATGTATATACATACACACACATGCATGTGTATTTAAGAAAAAAAAAGTATTTATATATAAAATATTTATATTTATGTATAATATAAATTATATATACATCTATATACAGTATATATAATCATGATTAATCGCATCCAAAATAAAAGTTTGTGTTTACATAATATACGTGGGTGCACTGTATATAATTATCTATATAAATAAATAAACACACATGCTTGTATATATTTAAGAAATATTTTGATGTATATAGATTTATATATAATTTATATTACATATCAATATTTTATATATAAATAATATTTTTTTCTTAAATATACATGCATGTGTGTGTATTTATATATATATACAAAATAATTATACACAATGCACCCACATATATTATGTAAACACAAACTTTTATTATGGATGCGATTAGTCGCGATTAATCTTTGGCAACCCTAGTGTACACATGAAAATATTTTTTAATATATACAAGCTGTCTTCTTCTGTCCTTCTTCTGCCTGCACTCCACATCGACACCCGTGACACAAGCATGTGTGTATTTATATATATATATATATATATATATATATATATATATATATATATATATATATATATAAAATAATTATACACAGTGCACCCACATATATAATGTAAACAAAAACTTTTATTTTGGATGTGATTAATCATCGATTAATCATTTGACAGCCCTGATATTTATACATAATTTATATCATTTTCCTTAAATATATACATGCATATGTGTGTATTTATATATCAAAATAATTATACACAGTGGAAACACAAACATTACGTTAAAAAAACCTTTTATTTTTTATGCGATGTTTCACAATTAATTGTTGCTTGGCACTATTATTCAGCATATGATTATTTTCTGTTCCACAGAAGAACGAAATTCATACAGGTTTGGAATGGCATGTGTAAATGATGACAGAAATTACCCTAGCAACCACATAGCAACACCCCGGCAACCACAGGCAAGCTGCACTCATATTTTTATCAGAAAATGCAAATCTTTAGTTTATTTATATAGTATATATTTCATGGTAGACATTCCTTGGACTCTTTATTGGAGAACTCCCACTCATAAATATATTTTCCCCTTTCTCTCTCTCCCTAAATCGCTGTAACTCCGCCTGTCTCCCACTCTCCTGGCTCCCTGCAGTCATCAACATTTAAATGTGTGAGTCCTATTCGCAAATCCCAAAGCTCAGAAGCTAACCGCAATGACTTCCCCATTACAGTTTCCTTCACTTTTATTTTATTCCCATAAGGCATCATATGACTATGTGGGCTAAATTAATATATTCAAAAAACATCCATATTATTTCATCTGGTCTGTTATGCAACTTTGTTTATAGAACATTATTAGGTTAATGCAAGTGAACAACTTTCTCCTGGAAAATGATCAAATGGGTATGAGCAATATCTAGGGACTGCAATATCATAGAAACAAGAAATCCAAATAATAAGCATCCAGAATACCAAAGCAATCATCCAGAAAACCCTAGCATTGTTGTGCCAAGTTTTGCATGGTTAAGTACCATAAAAATGTTGTTTAATTTAGATTTTGGTTTAAAGAGACAAAATGTCAGATTATGCTGACTGAGAGCGTCTTCATATTGAGTTGAAATCTAGAGTGACAGATGCATTAACGCTCAAGAGGAAGTGTGAGAAGGTAGTAAATTATAAGGAGCATCGACAAACACTATATTAAAGATGCATTCGTTTATCTTTAAAGTTCAAACCTAAAAATATGCACTGCATGGATGTTTACTAACACAATTTATAAATGTTGCATCCTAAAATAAATGCTTAAACTTTACAGCCGGCTCATTTGGAGCTTGCCAGATTATTTAAAGTCAAACAAAGTAAACCGGAATCTTATGGAAAACTAAAAATAATGGTGTCGCATATGGAGATTAAGAGTAGCGCAAAGTAGACAGGTAGTGACTGACATGAAGAGGATGTGGCTTCCGTGGGCAGCAAGAGAGCGTCAGACAGGAAATGGACCAGCACTTCGCGTGTTCAGAAGCCTGCCACCCTGACGACGTCTCTAAGATGGTGCTAATGTTTCAACCTGGGCCTCTTTAAACTAACATCCACCATTCTGATTCAACATCCGGGCTGTAGTAACAGTTTATCATCACAGTCTAATGGTGGAGCATGTGCATTTGCAGACGTCTGCTGGATATGTAATTCAATTTAACACGAGTTAAAGCATTTATATTCCTTTTTATAAGTCTGCCTTCTCTAAAATATACAGTTGGGACATTTTAGAATTTGATATTATTTTAAAACTCAAGATAATGCAAAAAGTGTAAAAAAAACATGTAAAAAAAGCCAAATTCCTTGAATTTGTATCTCACACAAAGAGCTCTGATTAACTCATTTCCAGAATGATTAGCAAGCTTGTTCTCTTCTGAGAAATATTTAGATATGCCTTTCTATCATAGATTATCAACTCTAACAACACGCTGTTTACGTGCAACTCAGTCTCCTTGATAAGTGAAAGGACCCCTGAGGACCTGAAGTAAACATCACACCGTTTCTAGCAGACAAAATAAACAATCTCATGATATTTATGAGACTTTTCCAATTAACTCAGGCTCACCTTGAATGCTGTGAAGGAAAAGCTTTAGTCCTGTCCTGAGCTGCTGGTCCTCAACCCTCTCCAGCTGTTTGAGAAATTTGTTTAGAGTTTTCTGCAAGCTTTCATGTCTTCTCACCTCAGCTCTAATTGCAGTCGAGTTAACAACTTTATTTGTGCTATTCATATTTAGACCAATGTGACTGCTTAAAACGCATGGAGTCTCTCCTGTAACCCATCAGCGTTTCCTGCCCGTTCTTTCATGTCAATGTCACGTACAGCAGCAAAAAGTTGTTCAAACTGTAAAGCACTGCAGCTCAGAGCAGAAGTAGTTCTGCTTGCATGAATTCTTCCTCTCTCTCTCTCTCTCTCTCTCTCTCTCTCTCTCTCTCTCTCTCTCTCTCTCAATTCACTTCCTGATTTTAAAAAGTGTCACCATCTCATAAGCTGCTCTCTCACAAACAGGATTTTGTGGTAAATTCAAGACAACCGTTTCAAAAAATAGGGTTTCAAAAAGGCAGCCTTAATGTATTATCAGATTTAGAGCTGGAATGGTAAAACCTCGGCACTGATAATGAGAAATAAATACATTATGAGGAAATTGGGGCTAGTTGTCGCATGCTGTTTGTTTCACAGACAAGTGAATTTTTCATGTCACATTTTGTGACATTAATACTGGGGGCAAGTGTTTACAGATTTCTTTATCAAAGTAATTTCATACAATTAATTAGGCCTAAGTATTTTAAATGTTGTTATCCTAATAAGGCTTAGATTTGTTTAATATCATATTGCAGGCTTTTTAATATAATGTTCTCATTAAGTTTCAACATTATTTAATGTATGTACCTAAACATAAATTGACATTTAAAAATAAACCTATTTGCTGAACTGAAAAGTGTGATTATTAAGTCTCAGCCTCCCCCATATTACAGTTCCATAAAATATGAAGATATTTGGCAGTTACGGGAATTTGATGCACGAGATGAGAATGAATACATAAACATAACTGTCGTAGTGTCTTCAGGCCTTCTTAGTGTCTGATGTAGTCAGGGCCTGTCTTTATCATCAGTCCTCAATGCAGCATCCTGTGTCTTACACGCCCGTGACGATAGAGGGCGGGGCGAAGTGTGACGTTGTTTGTTGCTACTCTGCTCAGCCAATGAAACTCAAGCAGCACACACGTGACGCTTCAGCGCTGGTTTAAATATCAGTCCACGTACAGTATTTACTATAATCATTAAATCAGCGCCCTCTAATTGTTACATCAGACACATATTCAGAAGCGTTAAAAATAAATTCACGTTAAAGATGAAAATGATAGCTTTGTGTGAAAATACATCAAATACTTGCCTTTCATGAAGCTCGCATGTTCGTCCCTGATCATATCAAGGTTTTCAATTAAATGTCTTTTACTGAGTATTTTGGCCACCCTAGGCTAATTAACTTTGAACTACGGTATGAAAACATGCGCGTGGTATTTGCTATCAATGTGATAATTTAGTGGGATGATAATTTCGTGCTTAAAATATTAGAAAATAATAACTTAAGTAATATTTTAATTATTATCTGTGATATAAAACATCGCTATAAATGACAATGACATTTTAGACACTTCTTTGATTTAAAACGATGTTAAGATTAGAAAGGGGAGAAAGATTTTAAGGGTTTTTTATACTCTGGCTGTTGTTTGTAAAAATCTTAATATAGCAGGTTTTATTTCAGAAAAAATATGTTTAAATTGCAACCTTAGGAAATTCCTACAAACAAAGCACATGAATGAAAGTTCTGCCGCTAGAGGGTCTACGGCTCCGGTTGACGTCATCGGCTAGCTCAGCCCAAGGGAACCGATTTCCGCGAATCAAATCTTTTGAAAAGTCATTTCAAAGAATCAACTAAAACGACTCAGTGATTAATTTATTCATGACCCAAATTCGTCATCATCACGTCGAAAACATTCATTCAACATTTTAATTTTAGGTTCATTAACAATACAATGTATTGTTAATTCGTGTATATTAGTTCAGTTTGTTGCATTCATCTTATGAAACATAGATATTTATTATAACCAAAAAATAATTTGCATTGGCATTAAACAAGATTCATTCAGTCGCTGACTCGCTTTTGGTACCCCGAATGATTCAGTTCAGTCGGTCTTGTGAACCGGTTCAATTGATTCATCAAAAACATTCGACTGAAATGAACGAAGCTAGTGCTCACCACAAGAGAAGAAGAGCAGTTTTATAGCATAACGTTACTCAACAAAAGCGAAAACAACATAACGTTAATTTCATCTCACCGGTAAATGCCTGAGGATTCAACATGGTTTGTGGAGGATTTACGTGCTCGAAAAACGCCCTCTGTTCGCTAAATGTAGTTTATATGGTGAGTTGCATGTACATGAATATAGCTCAGCTAGCCTGTTAGCAACGGCTAATCCTGTAAAAATACTTAACATTAAGTTCTAACGTTACATTTATACTGGATATAAGGCGTGTTATGGAGTTCTTTCCTTGATATTTACTCTCTTGGTCTCTATTTTTGCTGGGTCGTTGGTGAGGTCTTTTGTTTATTGCTAACAGTACGTTAGATGAATTAGCTAGCTAACGTTACTTATCGTCATTGGCTACTAGTTAAATACAATCTGATTTTGCTGGTATTAGTGAAAGAAAACATCGGTTTTATGTGTTAATATTAATAATGTTTTCGTAGTTTGTTTTTTGTAGCATCTCCTTTCGCCATGCAGTGTTGCATAATCGTCCTTATGTTTGTTTGTGTAATCTGTTTTTCATTAACTAGTTTTGTTTACTTTGTGGATATAGTGTATTTTAAGTTATTTAAAATATTTGTGTATTTATATCTATTTCACGACCGATTAGCCTGATTGCTCTGAAAGACTTTGGTCTGGCAGCTCCATGCATGTAATGTTATCTGTCACAACTCAGATTTTGCCGAGTTAATATTCATGCTTGCTTAATATGATGCACACCGTACTGAGTCACTGATCATCATGTATCTATAATGCCTCTGACTCACATGTGATGACAATACTGGGTTAAGATCACAGTGACACAGTCACACTCAGCCAAAAATAAAGGACTTTGCATTCAGTCAGAGCTGTAAATGAGAAGTGCTAAAAGACTGGGTGGTGTAGTGTAGTGGTTCAAGATATGTGCTAGTAACCCAAAGGTTAAAACCAGACACTTAACCTGAGGTGCTGCTTTTGGTATAAGTGTACTGTATGTCAAGAGTTTTTAGTCTATTAGATATCCTTGTAATAGGGACCCCCATTCTAAATTTTAAAAGCAGCTTATATTTTCACGTATTAAGAACCAATTTATACTGTGAAAAAAATATATGTAAAATATTATTTGTAACAGGTATTATTGTTACATTATTGGTTTTCTATTCACTATAGTACTGTACTTTTTGTTCATTGAGATTTCTCTTTCTTTAAAGCTGCAGTTAAATCTTACTTTAATTTTTTTAGAGCCCGTCCGATAAAGGATTTTGAAGGCCGATACCGATACAAATATTTATTGGTTTTAAAATTCCGATATTCCAATATATCGGCCAATATTTTTTATTTTTTGTATATATATTTTTTCAGAAACATGCAACAAAACATTTACAGATTTCCCTTACATTAGTTATTTGTAGTTATTTATGAGTTTTATTTAAAATAATATAATAATGCTTTTTAAAAAGAAACTTGGTTTGGCAAACCAAGTTTCTTTTAAAATACAATAATATTGTCAATAATTTTGTCACAACAGAACAGAAGAACATCAAAATATATTAAAGTTCTGATAAATAAAATAATAATTATCCCCTACATTGCCTTATAGTTTAAGCGTTTTTCATCCGTTTTTATTTTGTTTAAAATATTCATTTATCGGCCATTATAACTGCCGACACTCAATAGTTTAAAAAATGCCTAATATCGGCCTGCCGATAAATCGGTCTGACTCAAAAATTTTTTTTTACAGTTTTACCCTTCACATTCACATTCGGGCTCCCTAGAATTCCATTGTGGACCCTAGTTTAGAAAACTCTTCTGTTAATCACTTTACAAATAAATCATAAATTAAATATGTAGTTTGCACAGAATTCATCAAATGCAATTTATGGTGCATTTGACTTGGTTTTGGTTCACAATGTTCTTCATAATGTCATAATCGTACCCCTCATGCTGGCATTTAAGGCGGGACTGTGTGTGTACACTGATCTGTACATTGTTCGGCTTTGGGTTTGGCCCGTGATATGCTGCCCATGTGCTGCTGTTTGGTAAATATGTTGCTCTCTGGACCTGCAATCTATATCCTGATTCTCTTTGCTTTGGGTTATATAGAGACAAACCCCTTGAACTGCAGATTGACACTAGTCACAGTTTAGCTTGTTGAAAGGAAGTGAAGTAGACCTGACTTGTTTCATGTTGCTGTCGCAATAGTTGTAATGAATTGAAACAATATTAAGTAGTCATCTTGATGTATATATATTTATATTTATTTATTTATTTATTTATTTAACAACTGTAGACATCACTTCAAGTCAACATTAAATCACTTATTGTAGGGCTGGGCGATAAAACGATAACGATAATTATCGCGATAGAATTTTTCTCGATAAAACGATATCAAGAGGTCGATAAATGTTCGATAATGTTTATACGCCAAAAGCGGAACGAAACTCATTTGAACAGCGCGCGCCACACGGAGCATTTATCCGCTCGGCTCAAAGTCCAAACGGCACTTTGCTCACGCAGCAGACTCGCACTCTGATCGTCTCCCTCACAAGATCCAGTGAGAAGCGCTTGAGATCAGTGAAGAACACACAGTTTAAACCAGTTTAAAGGCAGATGAAACACCGCTGACAAAAAGGAGAAACACTGCGTGCAACGAAGCAGTCAGAATCTGAATTGATACTGAATCAATTTAGCCTACCATGGATTAATGCTGCGTTCATGAGCTATGGTAATTATGGTAAATATCAAAAACCGACGTGGAAAATGCACATGAACACCCCCTCATGTGGTATTTTCCACTGGGCAACTCGTAGAATATTTTGATGGACGAGTTGCCGAGATGAGAATAACCTTTGATCTTTTCAAAATGGCGGAGAGCACCGTGAGAGTCGTGAATGGTAAAAATATATACTATTCATGATCTAGAAATTATTATACAGCATATTATTTACCTTTTGAGTTTTGATAAATAATTTTCTTGCTGTTGCAGATGACTTAAGCAATCTAAAATAGTTTTAGCTAAATAACAGGTCTGGATCTCCATCTTTTTACCACATTACGACAACAAAAGCACTTGAACGCAACACACTGGTAAATGCCAGTTCACAAGTGGAAAATATCCTATTTTCCATAGCACGTGAACGCAGGACGCAGCATTACTGTAAGGTTAGCCTAGTAATATTAACTGCACCATGAAATGTGGGATATAACGTACATATTGAATTGTATAATATTATCAATGTAGTAGACAATGTATTAAATGATTAATGGAATATAAGTACAGTATTTAATAATGTATTAAACTGTTTGCCTACTGTTTTTCATTCAAATACCACAGAAACCATAAAGTTATGCCATAATAGTGAGGTGCTAAGTTATAGGCTATGCCTGGTTTTATCTGTGGTTATGATCTAGATGCATGATACTGGACGAACAATGGTTAATTTTAATACAACTCAAACAGTCAGAATATTACTTTTTACCAAATAAAAATGTGGTTGTTACATAAAAAAATGTTTTTTTAATGTTTTTTTTTTCTGTTTTTGTTAATGAACATAAATTTAAATAGTCGTTTAAAACACAATTAACACTCTGTTTTATATAACTTTCACTTAGGAGCAAAAATCTGCCTTTAAACTTGAAAGAAATAAAGATTTAACATATATCGTGATAATTATCGATATCGACTGATATAAGAAAAATTATCGTGATAATTTTTTTTTGGCCATATCGCCCAGCCCTAATTGTGAATGTATTATCGGAGCATTACAGAGGACTTTTTTTTTTTAATCCTTCTCTCCAACTACCTGTCATATAGAGACCACGCCCAGCTAATTTGATAACATATCACATTATAGAAGTAAAATGGGTTGTGAATGCCATTTCATGTTGACTTTAAGGGCTATATATTGTTAATTCAGACATAATGTAAATGGTTTGTACTGTTGTGACATGTTTCTGATTGGTCTCTTGTTTCATCCTCAGCTGGTGGGTCTTCTGCTGATTGTAGTAGCAGCATGGGGGAAAGGCTTTGGCATCGTCTCCAGCATCCACATCATTGGCGGCGTGATTGCCGTGGGCTTCTTTCTGCTTCTGATCTCCATTGTGGGGCTCATTGGAGCCGTCCACCATCACCAAGTCATGCTTTTCTTTGTATCCTTAAGCAGCCTTGTGCTGCATGCCTTTTGCAGTTTTATGCCCATAAAAATGGTGTTATAATTGTAAATATTTTAATAGTTCTCCCATCCGAAAGTTAATTCCTTGACAACAAATGCTTTTTTACAGTACATGGTTATTCTCTTCATCGTCTTCCTCTTCCAGTTTGGAGTTTCCTGTTCTTGCCTGGCCATGAACCAGGGTCAGCAGGTAGGCCGAATTTAGTTTAAAGCACACTTGTTGTTGTTGCACAATTGTTTGTTGAGAAACTGAGTGGTTCATGTTTTTTGCCATGTCCCATTACCAAAACAGGAGAAGCTGCTGACCTCTTCCTGGAGAATAATGAGTAACGATACAAGAATAAGTCTTGAGAAAAAACTGGACTGCTGTGGCCTGTTCAACAACACTCATCCCCAGACAGATTTTTTGTCTGACTTAAACCTCTGTGAATCTGTAAGAATACCTTCTTTGTCTTCTCCTTTTTTGTTTTATTTTGGCTTTTTTACCACCTTATTGAATAGATTAATTTGAGAGAGGACAGGATTTTGAGAAAAGGGAGATGAGCATATCTAGCAGACCGGTATTATCGGCCGATATTAGGCATTTTCCAAACTATTGGTATCGGCAGTTAAAATGGCCGATAAATTAATATTTCAAAAATAAAATAAAAATGGTCGAAACAAGCTTGAACCATGTCATGAGTGTTGGAGTTGTATAGTTTGTCCACCAGAGGGCAGCACTCGTTGAGTTGGTCACGGTACATACATTGCTTGAATAACAATTAAAAGAACATCCCCATCAGTTCTCTTTTCTCAAATAAGCATGACAAAATTTGTGACTATCTTGTCCAGTTTTGCTGCTGTTAATTAAGCAGAAAATGAGCTAAATTAGCTAGTAATAGTTACGTTACGTTGTTACAGTGTAGTTGACTGACTGTCCTTTTAACTTTCGACAATGTGACTGAAGTATTTCTTTAATAGAGCGTGACAATTATAGCAATGAGACGCATCATCTATCCTTGGCCTGTTATATTGAAAATGTATGTTTTACCAGTTGCAGTATGACGTTATCCATTGCTAAATTATGGCTCATCGTAGACTAGCTAACCATAAAGCTAGCTAATGCCACAATCATCAGTTTGTTTTGTTGTGACAATAAAAGAAACAAGTTTCTTTTTAAAATGCATTATCATATTATTTTGGTTAAATCTCATAAATCACTACAAATAACTAATGTTAGGGAAATCTGTTAATGTTTTGTTTGCGTGTTTCTGATATAAAAAGTATCAGGCCGATATATCAGAAATATCGGATTTTAAAACCAAAAAATATTTGTATCGGTATCGGCCTTCAAAATCCGACCATCCTTTATCGGCCGGGCTCTAATCTGGTCTGATCTTATGGTGTGTTCAAGTCATGTCAGAAAGATTGTAGTCAGCGAACGTTCATGCAAATGAACGCCACCACAATGTCGTTAATACGAGCGGGAAGCTCATGATTTTCTTTAAGCACCAATGTGAGTTTCTACTTTCAGACAAACACAATTGGGGTTATACAAAAAAAGCTTAATAGCTCTTCATACAGCTCCAAGTGGTTAATAAAGGTATCATGCGTCGATGTCACTCTTTTACTCTTTTGGCGTCTATTTGAGTAGGCCGTCTGCAGGAAGCTAGTTTTTTTAGTTTATAAAGATTTAAATAAGGATTTTTTTCTTACAAAAATGCATCGCTTTGCTTCAGAAGGCCTTTATTAAGAAAGTCATATACACCTAGGATGGCTTGCGGGTCAGTAAATCATGGAATCGTTTTTGTTTAAGCATTGATATTGTCAGGCTTTTCTGTTTATAGCGAAGTTAGCTAATTACCTACATAAATATGAGAGCATTGTAATATAACAACAAAATATGTAATGATAAAATTTACAGTGGCTTCTTAAATTAATTAAAAACATAAAAAATCAAAATACTTCTGATGCACATCATGTTCACAACTCAGGACATTTTTGTTCATGTTAAATGTACTTC